>JAWRVZ010000064.1:2830000-3317500 GCA_037043235.1 Rhodeus uyekii
AAAAAGAGGGATATAACAAATTAAGCCCAATGTTTTGACAAATATTATCCGCCTCTAGGTTATCAAGTCATAAATTTGAGAATCAGCATTTAAAGTGTAAAAAAAGAGTGGTGTGTAGGATTCCATTGTGTAAAACAGCACTTGGTAGCTCAGCTTTTTCAAGTGTGGACATCAGACGGTAGAATAAGTTGCCAGCAGAGTTGACAACATGTGTGAATTTTAACATGTCTGTCATTGGCACCACCCACCAATGAAACAATGAATTTGTGTAATGAATCAAATGTATACCAATACATTTAAATACACTTAAGTACAATTTTTAATGTAAATACAAATTTGTTAGGTTCAAAAACTGCACCTACATAGTTCATTGGTTTACAGAATTTTGGGAAGAACAAACAAAACTAAAAATTAAAAAAGTACATTTCAAACTTGCAGGTTCCTTAAAAATAAATACAGTAATTATTTAAATTATTATAATTATAGTAATTATTTTATAAGTTGTTGTGAATATGATTACATGTGAATATGATGAAACTTTATTAATGGAGCATGTTACCAACACCACACATTGCATACTAATGAGACTCACGTGTGTTCACAGTCCAATGACGTTCTTAAAGGGCCATACACTTTTAGAGAACAGCATACTATAACAGTTATAACTCTGTACAGATCATATACAGAAGTGATTTACAGCGGTTTTACCTCGTGTTGTTGCATTAATTGTGATCGCTATTCTTCACGTTGTAATACTGTTACAAATGTTGAAGGAGCTATATGTGTTCAATAAGTGTTAAGTTAACAGTCTTGTCACTTTTTTCAGTCGGCGCTAGAGAGAGTTGAGTTCTGAGGGATTTGAGAGAGAGCTCGTAAGCAGAGATAGTTTTGATTCTTCTGTTATGTACGGCGTGGGTTGAAGCCAGAACCGCAATCCGATAGTTCTCAATAAAATCTCTGAATGAGAAGGAACCTGTCTGGTTATTAAAAGAAGCAACGCTACAATGTAGTGAAATATATAAGCAGCAACACCCCTCCCCCCTCCCCTCTCCTCTCTTCTCGATCATGCCAGCAGTGAAGAGGTAAAGTGCGTGTTACAGTAAATAGTTAATAATGACAGTTAAACTCTAAAAACACTTAATTAGTATTTATATGAGATCTTAATGGTTATAATTTTAAATGTAATTAATAGGTTAAAACCAAAAAAATATTTAAAATGGGCATTTATGGTCGTGTGGAACGAATTAATTGATTTTTAGTGCGTTCTTATGGGGGAAATTGTTTTGGTGTACGAGCATTTTGGTTTACGAGCTCGCTCTTGGAACGAATTAAACTCGTAAACCGAGGTATTACTGTATCCCCTCAAGACATAGCTTTTGGCCAATACCATGTATTAAACTGTTTATACACCCTGACTACTTCAACCCATGTCTAGTGAGGCATGTCTGAAATGACCAAATAATTTTACATTTTACATTTCCATTTATACATTTGGCAGATACTTTTATCCAAAGTGACTTACATTGCATTCAAGGAACACATTGAATCAGTTCTTGCTTTGACTGGGGTCGAACCCATGACCTTGGCGTTGTAAACACCACTGCTCTACTGATTGTTCTACAGGAAACCTTTTCCAAATGCCCGTTCATTGCTATGACAGTCAGAATCATTTGGCATGTGTTTTAGCTTTGAGTTTTCCATGTGTTTTTCTTGTCAAGAGCTCATAACTCCACAGGTGTATGTCAAGTGACGTTGAATCACATCAGTACGGCCTATATATTACTGCACAATCTAACACATTTGCTTTCAATTCACTTCCTCATCTCATTTTATTCCTTCCTTCATCCATGTGTCCCTCTCCTCGGTCCACGTGCTGTGCATCTGAGTCCTTGATTGCCTGGTTTGATTAAGATGGAAATCAATCACCCTGCACTGGTGCATAATATAACCAAATAATTTTGTAAGGGGCACACTTTGTATTAAACTACTTTTCTATTTTGGATACATTCAACATATTTCTTACTTACATTTTCATTGTACCTGGCACAGAATGTACATTTTTTAACAATTAAAAATGAAGTCCAGAGCTCACCGTCATCAACCACCAACATCAACCATTTCTTTAAGTCTGTCTTGATTGACACTTTGGGAACAATCTAAATGATTGCGCCATGAAGCACGTGTGAAATTAAGCCAATGTTGTGAAGGGACGTCAGAGGTGGGTGACATCATGAACCAGGAAAAGAGAAAGGCCATTCAAAGCAACTGCAGCTTCTGTGCCTTCAATATGTACTATATATATGAAACATTAGTATTATTTAATTTTGACTGTCTACAATGTGAGAAAGAACATTTTTGGCAAGCAAGCAACATTTTAGATTGTGTGTTCATCCCTGCCAACACTACATCAAGGGTGGGGATACACATAGTCTTTGTGTTTGTTTGGGAGCAGAGCATGCAGACTCAGCACTCGCACATCACCTTCAGGACTCGGGTCCCACTTTTGCCGAGGCCCAGGGGCGATTGCAGTTGGCCCCCTGAGAGTGCCCTCTCAGGGGGCCATTATGCCAACCCTGCCACCTCATGTGCTTGGGTTCACATTCCATTGTGGACCTCCACAATCTCTCATGCAGGTCAAGTTCAAAAGGTTAACCTTGAGACAGATCGTTTCACAGGTTTGTTACTATCTCAAGGATGCATACTTCCATATATCAATCCTTCCACTTAACAGGAAGTTCTTTAGGTTTGCCTTCAGGAGCAAGGTGTACCAATATCAGGTTCTTCCATTCGGTCTAGCTTTATCACCCCACACTATCACCAAATGCAGGGGCGTAGTGTTTTCACCATTGCGTCTTCAAGGCATACGAATCCTGAACTACAAGAACTGATTAGAATGTCAATATGTACTGTGGCGAGCAAGGAGGGGCCAAGGGGCTTGAGAGTGTCATGAGAGCTGGTGGAGGGATTGACACAGGCCTTGTGTTTACATACTGTGTTTACATACATACATACTGTTCTGTGATATGACTGATGTGTAACTTGTTGGGTATGGACGGTGCTCATGAATGATCGATCAAGATTCATTCTTTGATTGAAAAAAGTGATTCGACAGGATCGGCTCCGTAGAGTCTGTGACTTGACAGTTTAAGACTTCTAGGACACAAACCATTCGCATTCACCCTCGCTCTCCTCTGCATTTCAAAGGATGCAATCGTAAAACAGCCCCCACACACAAACACACACATACATACCAAGAACAAAAGACTGTGCCATGTGACTTTTAAATTAGTTACTTTCCATTTTTATTTGTGTTGTGTTTTACCTATATGTATGCATGCTTTTGTTATAACCATTTTAGATGTGTTTGATAATTTAGAAGCTTATAATCAGTAAATACTTGGGTAAAACCAAGTCAATCTTTACCTTGCCTTCATGCTAAGAGTTAGTATAGCCATGAATGGTCTCGAAATCTTTGTCTTTCCATTTGCAGACCGTCTAGGTTTGTTTCACTGTGCTAGGATGCATCAGACTCTTTCTTTTATTCCAAAACCCAAAGGTCTGCATTCTCAAGTAGGCAATAAAACATGCTAATCACCTCCGACTAAGAGACAAAGAAAAGTTTCCCGCTTCTCAGTTCCTTCACTCTGATTGGCTGTCCCAACTCTTAGAGGCGTGCTTTGTTCATGCCTTTATAAGCGCCCGTAGGCCAAGGATCAATCTCTCTCTTCAGTCTCCTTCTTCCAGCCCCTTCTTCCTGTTCCTTTTCCTCCTCTGGCGCGGATTCTTGGATCCAGCGCCATTTTCCACAAAGGACATTACAAACAAAGAACCAACATTTGAACTTACCGCGGATTCCAACGGACCCGCCCAGCAAGACGCAAACCTCGGACTAGATTACGGAATTCACACGCACGAATTCCGACCAGCCACAGAAACAAACACATGCAAGTAGCCTACCCTCGTTAGAGAGTTTTTTGAGTTTATACCAATAAGTTGGTCTGATTCCTTGCTTGTTCTCAAATAGGTTATAGTCTGTAATACTACCTTCCTTTGTCTCTCCTACTCTCTCTCTCTCTTATTCTCTCTTCTTCCCTTTTTCAATTCATCTGTGTATGTTTGTCTATTGTTTGTCGATTATTAAAATATATATATTCACACGTGATTGCCTCTGAATTGCTCAACCATAAGTCACTTTAATGGTGACCGATCCTTGTTACAAATTAATGGAAAGATCTTTCTTTGTGGCCAAAAGAAACCTTTCATTTTTATAGAGTTTATAAGGTCAATATTTGCTGGACAAATTATCCGTCCTTTGAACTCTTTTCTAGAATTAAAGAAAATTCTACAAGCCGAATCAAGCCATAGATATTAATAATTGTTATAATCCGTTATAATTAATTGTTAATATCCAAATTCCCCTTTGTGCAGATTTATGTGTGTTTGATCAACAAAACGATTCACGCGCACATAGATCCGCACCATTTCCCTTAGGCTTAGAATCGCTACAAACTGCTACTTTAGATAGATGATAGATAGATAGATAGATAGATAGATAGATAGATAGTATTGTCTGTCTGTTTTGTCCTTTGTGAACTTCCTGTGTGTCGTGTCAGTCATGCACTGCCTGTCAGGTGTGTCATTTGTGCACATTTGTGGGGAGACCACAGGGAAAGCGCTTCGACCTCCCTCTCTGTGTGTAGCAGACAGTCGTAGAAGCGTGTCCATGATTTCTGGTGAATGTTCAGCCGTGTGCGCATTTCTCCTTTGTCTTTGGCAATTATATTTGTTAGGATAACAATGCAGTCTTTTTCTGATACCTCCAAAGTACACAGCACAAATCCTATGAATAGATGTATATAATAAACATAGTATAGATTAAATACCTTTTGTAAGCAGTTTAGGACACAAATAACTGCTAAATGTAAATGTAGATTATACCATTGCCATCACGACCAAAATACGTACCAATGGCTCCTATAAATTTATTAAAGCAATGCCAAACTATTGACAACATACTGTATAAAGATTTAAAGTAGAAATTAGCAGGTTGTATTTATGTTGAACTTATATTATTACTTATATTTAATTTGAATTCTAATACACATGTTTTTATTATTTCGATTGAAAACTTTTTGGTTATGATCGTAATGGAGGGAACGAGATACTGTGTCAAGTGACGCTGTGGGAGCGTTCTTCAGGGTTGCGTCATGAAGCATGTGTGAAATCAAGCCAATGCTGTGAAGGGACGTCAGAGGCGGGTGATGTCATGAACCAGGAAACTATAAAGGCATGCCAAACTGTGGCCTCTTCTAAGTGCGTTCTAAGATATGGCAGGATG
Source organism: Rhodeus uyekii (assembly GCA_037043235.1). Taxonomy (NCBI): domain Eukaryota; kingdom Metazoa; phylum Chordata; class Actinopteri; order Cypriniformes; family Acheilognathidae; genus Rhodeus; species Rhodeus uyekii. The sequence goes on from JAWRVZ010000064.1 coordinate 2,835,339, forward strand.
ACACAGTATTTCATTCCCTCTTCTGGGAACCAAGGTTACAGTCATAAGAAAGGCATTCCCTTTCAAGGGAGCTAGCGCTACATCAACTAGCACTAATTGCATCGTCATGATGATGAATGACTGACTAGTATGAAATTGTATTAGGACAAGAATACCTGAGCCCCTTCTGCTGGGCAAACGTGGAAACTTTATTAGACATGTTAGACATATAATGTTCATATCCACATTGTTTATGGAATATGAATTAAATAAATCTAAATTTGAAAATAAATACTAGCAGTTACTTGGACCAATAAACACTAAAAACTTCTCACATTTCTAGTAGTATTTCACAATAGAAAACACTTTATGTTATGCACTATATACATTTTATGCGTTTAAAAGTTTGGTCTACAGTCAATATTAGTGATTTTTTTTTGCCACATGTTGACTTGCTCTCTGTGTTCATCTCAAGGAATTAGGTATAGCATGCTGCTTTATTATGACTTTCAAATATTAAACTCACAAGGTCTTTTTGCAAAAGCTTTAATTTAGGTTTTAATCCCATAGGCATTTCCCATACAATTATTGTGCTTTCAGAAAGTTTGACTGTCAACTTTGAGAGATCCTGAGAAAGGTTGCCGTAGGGGTCAGTACTTCAGAAAAGCGGAAAAAGCATATTTTGAAAATGTTCCATTTGGAGTCATTGCTTTTAAAAGACGCCCTGTTTAAAGCCATTGCCTTTCAAACACAGTTCAAGCTATTGTTCTTGGGAAGGATTTATTCACTACTGTGGAACATTTATTCTCTGCAGGATATCGAGTGGCCCATTTTGACAAATGGATTAAAATCAGTTCACATCACAGTGGATTCAGTTAATCTTTTCATTACCTTCAGTCCTGTTAAATAAGTCTATTTTCTCCCGATTAAAAATGTATTTTCATTTGATAAGTTTCTCATTTGCTGAACTTTATTGAATTTAAGAGGAACAGCTTAATTTCCGGCTTTGTGATGTGATATTTTAAAACAGCCCAATGGGAAGACTGCAAAATGTAGCTGTGGACTTCCAAAAAAACAGGTCACTTTTTTCTCACATTTTCATATTTGACAAGTAAGATTCATTTGTCTTTTTAATAAAATGTGCATATTTCATTAGACCGGCTGATTATAAAAGATTACTGTTTGGGTGAAACTCATAAAACCTGTTGGGAACGAAGTCATATGTCTTCCTTAAATCAAAACACAGAAATAAGAAATCATGTTTTACATAAAGAAAATGAACGTCTCTGTTTCGAATGTAACCTTGGTTCCCTGAAGAGGGAATGAGATGCTGTGTCGAAAAAGCAATGGGGACGCTAAGCGTGACTATATTGTGAAGTATGTGTGAATTCGAACCAATGGTGTAAATGTACTGGAAATGTAAATGTAAACAGGATGACATCATGAACCAGGAAGCTTTAAATACCAAATGTCGGCAGCTTAAATGTTTTTGAAGTAAGACTCAGTGGGCAAGCAGGTGTGACAAGGTGACACAGCATCTTGTTCTCTTTTCAAGGAACCACGTTTCCATGCGTAACAGAGATGTTCTTTTTCAAGGGAACTCGAACTGCATCGAAAACGCAATGGGAATGGAATAAGAATGTCCACACCGCCGCAACAATGCAGGCCTGAGGAGTGAAACATGGAGCACTATTTTAGCACTTGAGTTCCTGGAGCGGTGTTCAGGTTGAGCTGGTAGAACCTAGTGAAGGTGTGCAGGGAAGACCAGCCTGCCACATCACAAACTTCAGCAAAAGAAACTCCTGACAAGATTGCCTTAGAAGTGGTCACACTCCTAGTTGAGTGGGCTCAGCAATTTGCAGAGGCAGGGAACACCCAACACGTGTCCTTGGGATAAAACCAGGGTCCCTTCTGCATAAAGGTAGGCACCACCTTGTGACCTTGATTATGCAAAATGAGTTGTCCCTCTGGGAAAACCCTCTGGTTCAGAGCCACCCATGAAGGGTCTCATGCACAGCAGGCCAAAAGGAGGACCAATGGACTGTAGTGGCCTTCTGTACAGAAGACCTAACAGATAATGTAAGAAGCTCCTGCCCTGGGGCCCAGCAGTCTCTGGAACTGTTTTAAAGTGAGTGACTGGCCTAGCTTTATACCTTTACTGCTGACAGGGTGGTTTCGATGTGAACATTGTTACAGAGTCCCATACTGCACCTATGGAGTTGGTCATCATTAGAGGAGATAGTACATTCTTCTTAGTGTTCAACCTTAACCTTAGCTCCTACAGGTGAGCAGAAACGACATCTTGATGCTGGACTTCTAACTGTTGCGACTGAGCTAAGATCAACAGAACGTAGATGTAGTTCAGAATGAGGACCCTTGAAGGAGCAGGGTGATAAAGCTATTTTGGAAACAATGGAAGAACCTCATATTGGAATGCCTTGCCCCTGAAGATTCAAGGAGTTTCTTTTGCTGAGGAGCATTCGCCGCGTGCTGGCTTTCCCAGAGATCTTGTTCCTTTTGTAATTAATGTGCTAGTTTTCGGTTACTTTGTTTAGTTTTTGTCTAATTTGTGTTTTGTCTGTCTTGAATTTGTTTAATTCATTTGATGATAATAATTCGTTCAGTGTTTGCTTTCGTTTTATTTAGTTTATTGTTTCATTTCTTTTGGCTCTCGGGTTTGTTATATTGTTTGTGTCTGTTCCGAATTTGTTTATTTTTGTTTGCTGATAATAATTTGTTCAGTCTTTGCTTTCGTTTAGTTTAGTTTATAGTTTCATTTCTTTTGGCTCTTGGGCTTTGTTATATTGTTTGCTTGTTTTTTTCATTTGTTATCTTTGGTTGTTTTACTTTATTCAGATTCATTCATTGCATTTTCTTGCTTGCATTTATTTGTTATATTGTTTATTTTCTTGATGGTGTGCAGCTGTCTTTGGTTTCATTTATTTTTGCCTGTATTTGCTATTGTTCGACTTTTGTCTTTTGATTCTTTTGTTTTACTGTGTGAATGTATTTTTGATTTCATCTAAGTAATGTTGACAACATCATTTTGAGTTAAACACTTAATTTTCCTTCTTCTGTTGTAGGAACCAAGGCCTCGGGGCAGGCCTTAAGTGGACTCTTGTGCAGTGGTAGGCCTTTGTCGCAGTGTGTGTGTGTCTGTGTGTTCCTGCATGAGACTACCTTTGTGTGTAGTGAGACCTTGCACCTGGTGGTAAGATTTCTTCCTTTTGCAGTGACTTTGTGCTCGCTGTAGTCACCTGTCATAGGTAAGCCTCAGTTCCTGTGCGTAATCTGGTACTCGGCTGGTAGCCAAGTCATTCCGAATTGGTTTTAAGAGTTTTCTATTTGTCAATAAAATTTTGTATTTTTCTACATCCATGTCTCTGGTCCTCTTTTGAAACCACGGATCTGTGTCCAAGAAATATTCCCTGTGACAAGGGTGGCGTAGTCAGGTGTAATTCAAAGTGGTATCTCTCTTGACTCGAGTCCCGCTACATTCGGAACAGTGAAGTACTGGCTCTAAAACTTGATATCCATGCCTGAGAGAAGTACATACTTGATGGCCCATTTCCCCAGCAGAAATTGTTCTTCTTAATCCATTACTAGAGCCTGCTCTATCTTTCTTCAGGCTGACCTCTGGTATTTCTTGATCATTCACTCCAGGGCCCTGTCCTGTATTGGACACCTGAAGTGACTGCCAGAACCCTCCTCAGAGGAGGCAAGTTTCCCAACGACCCTGGGATTTAGGGTGGTAATGGGAAGACTCGTCAAATATTGCCATGCCCTGTCTGTTACAGACTCAGCCACACCCTCTGCACCAATCTCATTCACACGCTCTCAATCTCCGGAATTCTAAACACCTGGCACTCATCAATGACTCTATTTAACCAGCATTCACCCAGTATCCTGTGTCTGGTCTCGTCTACCGAACCTAGACTGCTGTTTAGCACACTACTACGCCTGAGTGTAATATTTCCTTCCGTGTTCCCCGTTGTCCTCGCCAACTTGAATCTGTCTGCAAACTTCCATTGCCTGTTTTGTGAGATCTGCTACCTCTCATTAAAACCACTGTCTACCACGTCTGAGTTCTGCCTGTTGTGTTGTGACAGAAGACCAGACCAAAACATGCAAGAGGAAACAACCGCCAGAGATTCACCCGCACCGAACCCCGGATCCATTTCGGAACTCACCCAAGCCGTTCAACAGGTGCTACATGCCATCTCCACCTCACCATCTGCCGCTGCCAGCCCCATGGCCCGACCGACACCTTTCTCCGGCGAGGCGGCGGAGTGCAGCGGATTTCTTCTGCAGTGCTCGCTGTATCTGGAAATGCAGAGCCGGCTTTTTGATTCTGAGCGCTCCAAGGTAGCTTTCATCATTTCGCTGCTATCTGGACGCGCACTTCAATGGGCCCAGGCCATCTGGGAAGCAGACGGTCAGTTAACCCAGTCCCTCGCGGCTTTCACCACTCACTTCCGGGAAGTGTTCGGACAAACTACCGGTCCACTATCCGTCTCTGATCAGCTGTTCCGCCTTCAGCAAGGAAATCAGTCCATCCATAATTACTCAGTACAATTCAGAACCCTCGCGGCTGCCAGTGGATGGAACGAGACCGCGCTGCTTACTGCCTACCGACAAGGACTAAACCCGCAGTTACGGAGACATCTCGTTGTTTACGACGACGCTGTGGGATTAGAGGCATTCATTCAACGTTCCATTCAGGTCGCCCAGAATCTCCGCGCATGTGACGCCACCCAACCCGAGCTGCACTTCCCGCCTCCGACCAATGAGAGAAGCCCTCCAGCACCTGAACCGATGCAAGTTGACACTTACCGCTTATCTCCCGCGGAACGGGAGCGCCGAATCCGGATGCACCTCTGCCTATACTGTGGTGGAGAGGGTCACTTGCGTCTCAACTGTCCGACCCGTCCACCACGCCCAGCGGTGAGTACCATCCAGCCCATACCTTCTGTATTAAATCTTGCCAGTACTGATGTTATCCTTAAGACCCCTTTCCTCTCTTTTCCAGCCAAAGCCCTGATGGATTCTGGCTCCGCAGGTAATTTCATTTCCGATCAGTTACTCCATAAACTCCAACTACAGACTCACCCACTGCCACATCCATACCAAGCCCACTCCATTTTGGGAAAACCGCTGGGCCGCAGGTGCATTCGGTTCATTTCCTCCCCCGTAACCCTTCAGATCAACAACGTACATCATGAAGAGCTTCCCTTCTTGGTGCTGGAGGGTTCCACCTCGGATATTGTCCTGGGACGCCCGTGGTTGTCCATCCATTCACCCATGGTCGACTGGAAATCTGGAGAAGTCCTCAGATGGAGTTCATATTGTCGATCTCACTGCCTACGGTCCATAAAATCATCCATGAAGAAAGGTGCACCTGCAGTAAACCTATCAGTTGCGACCACTTCTGTCAAGGATCCTAACTCACCATCAACACATCTTATACCACCGGAATACCGGGCGTTCCAGGACGTCTTCAGCAAACAGCTAGCGTCGGAACTTCCCCCCCATCGGCCATGGGATTGTGCCATAGATCTGCTGCCTGGAGCCACCTTTCCCCGAGGTCACGTCTATCCACTGTCCATCCCGGAACAACAGGCCATGGAGGAGTATGTCCAAGAGGCACTTAACCAGAAGTTCATTCGACCATCTACTTCCCCTGCCGCTTCAAGTTTCTTTTTTGTGTCTAAAAAGGACGGGGGGTTACGGCCTTGCATAGACTATCGCCATCTGAATTCCCTCACCATCAAATACCGTTATCCACTTCCTCTGGTCCCTGCCGCCCTGGAACAGCTACGGGGAGCTCGCCTCTTCACTAAACTAGACCTGCGGAGTGCTTATAATCTCATCCGGATCCGAAAAGGAGATGAGTGGAAGACTGCCTTCATCACGCCAGCGGGTCACTACGAGTATCAAGTCATGCCCTTTGGCCTCGCCAATGCCCCGGCAGTCTTTCAAGGCTTTATGAATGAGATTTTCCGTGAGTTTCTTCATCGTTTTGTCGTCATTTACATTGATGATATCCTGATTTACTCCCGTAACCCGGCCGATCATCATCAGCATGTCACACAGGTTCTCTCCAAACTACGTGAACATCGGCTATATCTGAAGATCGAAAAGTGCGAGTTCCACCGCAGCTCTATACACTTCCTGGGCTACATCATTGACCAGAACGGCATTCAGATGGACCAGGGGAAGGTGAAGGCTGTAAGGGACTGGCCGCGACCCCAAACAGTTAAGGAATTACAACGTTTCCTGGGGTTCGCAAACTTTTATAGGAGGTTTATCAAGAATTACAGTACCATCTGCGCTCCCCTCACCTCCTTACTCCAGAAAGGGGTTAAGACGTTGACTTGGAATGAGAACGCCAACTCCGCCTTTGAAGCACTCAAGACAGCCTTTACCACTGCTCCTGCCCTGGTTCACCCAGATCCTGAACGTCCCTTTGTGGTTGAGGTAGATGCTTCATGCACCGGGGTAGGGGCCGTCCTCTCTCAGCGGCAGGGTAACCCTCTCACACTCCATCCATGTGCCTATTTCTCCAAGAAGCTAACCCCAGCAGAGCAGAACTATGACATAGGAAATCGAGAACTGCTAGCTATTAAATTGGCTCTGGAGGAATGGAGACATTGGCTGGAGGGAGCAGCTCACCCTTTCCAAGTCATCACCGACCACCGTAACCTCCAATATCTCAGAGAAGCCAAGCGACTTAACCCCCGTCAAGCTCGTTGGGCTCTCTTCTTCACGCGGTTTGACTTCACTGTCACGTATCGACCTGGAGACAAGAATCAAAAGGCGGATGCACTTTCACGTCAGTTCACTCCCGAACCCTGCATCCAACCGCCTGAAACTATCCTCCCTCCAGCCATAATTGTCAGCCCTATCCAGTGGTCGCTGGACCAGCAGATCGCCGAGGCCACCCAACACGAACAAGCTCCGCCGGGGGTCCCGCAGGGACGTGTTTTTGTACCAGCAAGTCTCCGTCAGTCCCTCATGGATCAAGCGCACTCTTCTCCGGGCTCTGGACACCCAGGCAGCAGACAGACCCTCTCGCTCATCCAACATCGTTACTGGTGGCCCGGTATGTCTCGAGATGTCTCCCATTTTGTAACCGCTTGCTCAGTCTGCGCCACCTCCAAGACGTCACGTCATCTGCCTGAAGGCAAATTGCTTCCCCTACCGGTCCCGCGTCGGCCATGGTCCCACCTAGGGATCGATTTCATGACTGACCTACCCCCTTCGGATGGATACACCTGCATCCTGGTAGTGGTTGACCGTTTCTCCAAAGCCTGCAAGTTAATACCCTTGAAAGGTCTCCCCACAGCGCTGGCTACCGCAGAGGCTCTGTTCCAACAGGTGTTTAGACACTTTGGTCTGCCCGAAGATATTGTATCGGACCGGGGTCCCCAGTTCATCTCGAGAGTATGGAGGTCCTTCTTCCGCCTTCTTGGAGTCACAGTGAGTCTCAGTTCCGGGTATCATCCACAATCCAATGGCCAGACTGAGCGGAAGATACAGGAGATCGGGAGGTATCTTAGAGCATACTGTGGTCGCCAGCAGGACAGCTGGAACCGCTACCTCCCTTGGGCCGAATATGCCCAGAACTCACTCCGGCAAGATTCCACTCATATGACACCATTTCAATGTATCCTTGGTTTTCAGCCTCCCCTGTTTCCTTGGTCAGGTGAACCATCGGATGTTCCAGCTGTCAACCACTGGTTCCAGGAGAGCGAGAGGGTGTGGGACTCAGCTCATGTACATCTTCGACGGGCAGTGCGTAGACAGAAGGATCAGGCTGATCGTCGTCGACGATCCCCACCGAGATATCACCCGGGGCAACTTGTCTGGCTTTCCACCAGGGACATCCGTCTGCGCCTGCCCTGTCGTAAGCTGAGTCCCCGTTTCATCGGACCTTTTAAGATCTTGCGGCAGATCAATGACGTTACCTACCGTCTTCAACTCCCTCCTCAATATCGGATTTCACCTTCTTTCCACGTGTCACTCCTCAAGCCATTTACTAAACCCCTCTCCTCTTCCTCCTCAGGATCTGATGCTGTAGCAGAACCTCCTCCTCCTGTGGACCCGGCAGGCCAGGACATCTATGCCGTGAACACCCTTCTGGACTCTCGACGGCGAGGCGGAGTTCTAGAGTATCTGGTGGATTGGGAGGGGTTCGGCCCTGAAGAACGGTCCTGGGTACCTCGAGATGACATCCTCGACCCGGCCCTGCTCGAGGAGTTCCACACCAACCATCCGAATCGACCGGCGCCTCGGGGCCGAGGCCGTCCTCGCCGTCGCCCGCTAGGGTCCGCTAGAGCGGCCCGTGGGGAGGGGGGTACTGTTACAGACTCAGCCACACCCTCTGCACCAATCTCATTCACACGCTCTCAATCTCCGGAATTCTAAACACCTGGCACTCATCAATGACTCTATTTAACCAGCATTCACCCAGTATCCTGTGTCTGGTCTCGTCTACCGAACCTAGACTGCTGTTTAGCACACTACTACGCCTGAGTGTAATATTTCCTTCCGTGTTCCCCGTTGTCCTCGCCAACTTGAATCTGTCTGCAAACTTCCATTGCCTGTTTTGTGAGATCTGCTACCTCTCATTAAAACCACTGTCTACCACGTCTGAGTTCTGCCTGTTGTGTTGTGACACTGTCGAACACAAGTTGACAGGGTTGGAAGAATTATGAAGTGGGCTCTTCTGAGACTGCTGCGAGGTTGACAGAAAAGCCCCCTGAGAGACTCGATGGGAGATGGGTACCATAATATTGATGTGTTGCCTACTTATTTGAGTGAAGAGCTGGCTTTAAAGTGTTTTTGGGCTGCTCCTGCTCAGCAGACCCCATGAGACCTGAGAGAGGCAGGGAAGGGATATTGGAACGCCACTGCTGTTTGGAGGCTTCCTGAAAAGTTATCCTCCTTATCTTCCAAAAGGTATCTTCCTTGCCCAGTTATCCTAGCATTGCTGGTATAAATGGACCTGTCAATGCGGCTAAAGACGTGCCTGGCCTGGCCTGGCCCCTCATCTGGCAGTCTGAATTCCTCTTTCCGAAATTGAGGCATGCGCTGCAGTTACTTCCACTCCAGCAGAATCATTGGTGCTGCAGCTATCCAGTTCTGAGCAAAAGAGATTATTGTAGTTTACATGTTTTCAGGTAAACAAATATAGTATAGGTAAATAATAAAGTTATGAAACTTTGCCCTTAGCCAAATCGATTTCTTCTGGAACAAGTAATAGTTGAATAAGACAAAAACTTACCCATTTTATATACCCAAAATTAATTATACCTCATGCTTAAACTCTATCTACATAACAGCCAGGAGCAAATTCCCAAAGGATTGGCCGAGAAAAAGCTGTGGATGTATCTCTGTGGATACATGAGCACTGAACGTCTGCTGAAGGTATAATATATATTATAAACCATATAAACATATATAATTTATGAAATGTAAAATACTTTATTCATGGATGTAGTTTTCTGTTTATTACTGTTAAACTGATTTGAAACAATTTGTATACTGTGAATAAATGTGATGACTATATGAACACATAAGAAATTTAAATAATTTTAGTGATGTTATATAATATAAATAATATTGTTTTAATAATATAAATATATCATATGAAATATAGAGGTGAAATGTGACTATGTTTGACCAAAGACAGATACTTATCAATGAGATGACGAAGCAGTGCACAGAAATACTGTTAGAAATATACATAGAGCAATCAAATCAGACAGTGCCAGACAAAACACAGCAAGTGCACCGGCATTGCTTGAATGCATTAGCAGGGTCCATATGAAAGAGAAAAAAAACCTCATTACTTCTTACTGATGTAACAGCGAAGAATAATGTGGTTGGGCACAGCAGGAAAAGCGGGAGACAATGTTTTATTTTCTACTAACAGTAGGGAAAGGTAGATGTCTTACTGGGCCTCTTTGAACACTATGGCAGAACAAATGAGGGTGTAAAGGAGCTGCAATATTACAGAAAGGAATTGCCCATTATAAAACGATTTTTCCACTATTCTCTACTCTCCCAATGAGTCCAGTGCAAAAGTAATGACTCCGATCAGATGTGCGGAGACTTGGAATAACCTGAGATGATGCTGGTCTTTCATACTGTTCAGATAGACTACAGATATATGGACTGCACCACCAGCAAAACCTCCTTTAGTTGTTATCCCTACATCAAGAATTCACTATTGAACAAAAACATAACATCAACATTTACATATCTGAATTTTTCAGAAACGCATCCAATACAACATACTGTACATTGCATTGAAGGCATGTATTTATGTATGACAGTGCATTCCTTGTGAATCGAACCCAAGACCACCGTATCACAAAGCAGCATGCTGTATTGTTAGAATTACAGAAAAGTGTATTCAAACAAAGTCATGTCATACATATGCCGTTCGTTCCAAGTTCTTTCTTAGAAAAGAATAGAAGAACATCGTAGTTAAAAAGCATTGATGTTGTATCCATCTTTGAAGTCTTCTTCATTTTCCAAACAAGCTTCAAAATCTCCAAATGTCTGAATTACTCATTTTCAAAAGTACAGGGAACTGGCTTACATTAAAGTCAATTTGCATTCATCACATCCAATCACAGAAAGCACATTTGTTTTTGTTTGTTATAAAACAGATCATTTTTCTTTGTCTAACACAAGAGCATCTGGCTCATGGCCAGGAGTGTTATGACTTTTTAAACACGAGGTGCACCAAGAGGTTTTTAAAATGCTTTTTTTTGTAATCTGTCTTTTAATTATGTATGTCATGAAATGCTGTGACTTTTGAAGATAAAAAAAGAGAAATCTAAAAGTTTTAGTGTTTAATTTAAATAAACCATTTATGGGTCACTGCTACTTTAATTTCAGAAATTTTATTAAGATCTCTTTTCCACATCTTCACACATCATCTGAAATGGATAGGTCTGTTTATAAAAGCTTACTCGGATTTTAACTTTTCCAAGATTTCATGATTTACCCATATTCTAAAAAGTGCAGAGATTTCCTGTGTGTATGTTCCTGTGTGTATGTTTCCTGACAGATTTCCTGTGTGTATGTTCACATTTTCAGATGGGATTTTCCCCACGTCACAGTCTTGTTGCGTTTCTTACATCCGGGTCCTTCTGTGTCTTCTAGATTGTTAAACACCTGTCTCGTTGATCACTTCCCAAGTTGCGTCAGCTGTGTGTCGTTTCATGTTCAGTATAAATACCCTCCTGTGTTCCTGAGTCCTTGACGGTAATTGTAGTGTTTTATGGATGTCTTGCGTGTGGATACCCTCCGTGGTCTGCGCCGCATCGCACACCAGCAACACCAGCATAACACTCCATTATTCTTGGCAAAATTTTGCAATGCAAAGGCAAAAGGCTGTAACTTTGTTTTTGGTCAAAAATTTGTTTTAGAACATTCAAGACCATCATATGGATAGATATCTTAAGTAAATTTCATTACTTTTTCAACAAACAAAAAAATCCACGAAAAACTAAGGCAGAACACCGTAACATCAGTTACCGGTCTTTGACTTTGTATTGGAGCACTCAAATTGAGTTCTGTTACTGCATGTTACTGTGCATGCTTGGAGTTACAGTATTCTGCCTGTTTTATTGCCAATTAAAGTTTACATCATTTAAATTGTGGTGTAGTCAGTAGACAATCTGTCATTGAAGCACTTCTAAAACACACTATATCTAAATAAAAGTGTAGAAAAAAAAAACAAATATTGTTGATTAGTTGTTTTTACTAATAGTGTTTAAGGATGACCCATTGCTCTCAAGGGAAAATCATTGTTGAAATGGCCTTGAAATGCAGACATCAAAGCCAAAGACATTGCATACCCAGTAAACACAGAACGTTCCCCTAACGTTCACATTCGTTTATTTTTTGGGGAACCAAATAAGAACATTCTGGGAACGTTCTCTATTGGTAATTTTTTTGGGATAATTTTGAAACTTATAGATAACCTGTAGGGAACGTTCTGAGAAAGTTATTTTTTGGCTTAATTTTGAAACTTATAGAGAACGTTCCCAGAACATTTCCTGCTGGTTATTTTTTTATGCAAATGACGAAACAACTGACGATTTGAATCCGGTTAGATGTGCAAGTCGTTGCTCCTCCGTGAGACACGAGACACCGGTGGCTTGCAGTTGACGCTCATTATCAATCCCGCCATCGGCTCTCGTGACGCTCTCACGGGCCCTTGACCCCGCCCCGCCACACAGTGCTAATGCTGATATGATGCAAACCGTGAGCTCATCAACAATTGTCACTAACTTTATGTACAGTCTTTTTTATTCTATTTAAAAAATTACAGTCGAGTCCACTTGTATAGACCTCGGTTAACTCACCAACCCTATTTTGTTGACATTATTGAAGTGGAACCGCCAAACTCCATTTTGTCTTAGCATTTTCTTATCGGTTATGTTGATTATTTTATGTCGCCGAACCCTAATATCTCGAGCACGAAAGTGGGACAAATTTGCTACTTTACATGGTTATCTAATGATCGTGACTAATTATCGTACCTAGTACACTGCGCATGCGCTGAGTTTGTGTTGCACGTGGATCATGGTCCGTATTGTTGCTCACTCCAGTAATGCTTCACTCGCAGTACCGCCTAGCCGCAGAAGAACTTGCGGAAGTGGCGGAAAAATCAAGCCTTGCAGATGCTATCTTGGAAGAGGAGGCGCAGGAGTTAGCATCACTGTCCAGGAATTAAAGATGTCCTTACTGATAGAAGCTCAGCATTTGTTTTCAAGCAGACCGTTAAAGGCAAAAAGCAACAAAACATTTTAGAGTTTGTAAAGAAACCATAGTAACCGCGTGTACAATACTATTCAGAACTGCGTTTGAGCGAAATTACTGTTATGAGCGCATGTGTTTATGTGTGTTACATCTGTTTGCACTGTGAGCGAAATTGTGTTTGCAATGTTGGAGAATGTAATTAAAGGTTTGTATCGAGAATCGAAGGTGTTTTTATTGTATACTGGTAAATCTCTACTGACAGTTGGTGCACATATGCCTTTTGTTGTTAGCAAACATATGCAGTGTTTTATATCATTCTTATCACTTCATCAAATAAATTGTTATATTGGCTTTTGGTTATCTCGATCATAGTTTATCTTGATGCCTTTTTCGACACAACCGGATTAAACTGTACATATTTTTATTCAGCAAGTCTGCATTACATAGGTCAAGCATAACGTCTCGGGTTACGTATGTAACCCTGGTTCCCTGAGGGGAACGAGACGCTGTGTCGAAGCACTAGGGGAAATAGCCTTGCGTGAGTCACGTGAAGATCTATGCAACCAATGAGAAACGAACGCGTGTGAATGCGTCACTGCCGGCCGCAGCCGGTGACGTCATGAGGCAGAGCATAAAGCGCGTCTGAAACCGGGGCGCGTCAGCCATGAATGCCTGAAGCGGGCCCGGAGGCGCCAGGAGCTGAGGCCAAGACACAGCGTCTCGTTCCCCTCAGGGAACCAGGGTTACATACGTAACCCGAGACGTTCCCTTTCTGGGAACTCGAGCTGTGTCGAAGCACTAGGGGAACGCTATGCCAACGCCACCTCAGCGACGTCAGCATCCGGGTGTGTCCCAGCTCACTGAGAGAGCACCCTGGTTCCCGGGGCGGCATCGAGGTCTAGCTGGTAGAACCTCATGAATGTGTGCGGTGAGGACCAGCCGGCCGCAGCACAAACATCAGACAAGGCGACTCCGGAGAGGAGAGCCTTGGATGCTGCCATGCTCCTAGTGGAGTGGGCTCAGACCCTCAAAGGAGAAGCATGTCCGGCCGACTCGTAAGCTAGACAGATAGCCTCGACTATCCACCTGCTTAGTGTTTGCTTAGAAGCTGGAGCCCCCTTAGGGGTCCTAAAGCCAACGCAAACGAACAGTTGGTTCAACCTACGCCAAGTGGCAGTCTTGGAACGTAAGCGTCCAGTGCTCGCACTGGACAGACCTTGTTCTTGCTCCTGCTCATGATCATCAAATGGGGGAGGGCAGAAGGCCTGCAGCATGATAGACCGAGCCACCTCAGTGGGAACCTTGGGGATATAGCCTGGCCTCGGGTGGAGAAATGCCTTTCCCATCCCGGGCGCAAACTGAAGACATGAAGGGGCCACTAAGAGGGCCTGAAGATCCCCGACCCTCTTGAGCGAGGCGATTGCCAGCAAAAGAAGGGTCTAAAGAGAGAGGTACTTAATAGAGATTCCTCTAAAGGTTCAAGGGGCGGCTGGGACAGGCCTAGGAGTACCACGGACAAGTCCCAAGCCGGCACCCTGGTCTGTGCCGCAGGTCTCAGCCTTAGTGTACCACGGAGGAAACGAGTGACTAGGGGGTCCCTGCCCAAGGGTACCCCACCCAGAGGTACGTGGCAAGCCGCTATAGCAGCCACGTAGACCTTCAAGGTGGAGGGGGACAGCCCTGCCACAAATCTTTCTTGCAGGAACTCCAGTACTTTGCCAACTTGACAGGTTACTGGGTTCACCTGCCTTTCACTACACCAAGAAGTGAAGAGCTTCCACTTCAGGGCGTAGAGTTTCCTCGTGGAGGGAGCTCTGGACTGAAGGATGGTCTCAACAACCTCGGCTGAGAGACCGGCCTCTATGAGCTGGGCCCCCTCAGGGGCCAGACCCACAGTTTCCCAGAACTCCCGGGAGCAGAGTGATGGGAGGAAAAAGCGTACAGGCGTAGCCTCGGCCACGCCTGTACCATAACAACCCGTCCCAGAGGCCCTGGATGTTTAAACGAAAGCCACAGAGGGCAGAGAAATTCTTACGGAGGCAAACAGGAGACCTGTGCCTGCCGTATCTGTCCCAAATCTGCTCCAAACAAGGGGACCAAGGGTTCCAGCCCTCGGGGAGAACCCCTGGTTTTCAGCCACCACTGCAGGGGTCTCGCACACAGTCGGCCCCATGGAATAATCGCTGGAGCCGCTGCATGGACCCTAACACCTCAGAGTGTCTCACGTGAGTGGCTGCCCCTCGATACTCTTGACGGCTGAACGAAGGCTTGAATGCGCTCGGGGAAGAGCCGAGCCAACATAGCCACTGAGTCCCAAAGACTCCCAAGAAAGTGGTTCTCTACGTGGGAGAAATAACACTCTTATTGGTGTTCAGCGTAAGAGTGTCACTCGTCGCTTAACAGCTCAACGAACGGCCTGGATGCTCTCGGGGAGGAACCGAGCAGACATGGCCACTGAGTCCCAAATGACTCCCAAGAAAGTGGTTCTCTGAGTGAGAGAAAGTACACTCTTCTTGGTGTTCCGCCGTAAGCATCGACGAGAACCAGAAGTTCTTCCGCATGCTCAGGGTGCGTGGGCATCGCCCCGTGACCTTGATTGCGAAGCGGGTACCCCTCAGGGAGAACCCCTGGTCTTAGTCTTAACCCCAGCTCCTCTGTGTGCGGGCACAACACCTCGATGTTGTGCTGCCCTTGCAAGTACAGAGGAGCTTAGAGCAGCCGGACCAAACACGGAAGCACTGATACTGGTACGCCTTCCCCCCTGAAGGCGAACCACAGGAACTTCCTGTTGTGGAAGGATGGGAATGAGGGATTTATATGTCTCTGATGTCGATCGTGCCAGACCCGTTATAGGACCTAATCTGTACTACAATCCGCCTGAGCGTCGCATCTCTTCGCATCAATTTAAGAGACAAAAATCCAGAATGAGCCGCAACCTTCTATCCTCCCTTCGGAACTATGAACAGCTGAAAAGCCCGGACTTGCTGTTCACGAGGGGTCCATACCCGATGGCCCCTTTCGCCAGCAGAGTGTCTACTTCTTGTTCCATGACCAGAGCCTGCTGAGGGCCTACAGCAGACTGTAGGACCCCCGAGAACCGGGGTGGTGAGACCCCGAACTGAATGGTGTACCCTAAGGTGACCGTGCGCAGGACCCACTGAGAGATACCGGGTAGCCGTGACCACGCATCCCGGAACTCTACTAGGGGAACCAGCCTCCCGGGGCTGGCCTCTGGTGCTGATAGCATGTCCACCACTGGGCCGGGATTTCCGGATTCCCGGGTGGAGTGCTCTAGGACCCTCCTCGGAGGGGGTGGTTTTCCCATGGCGGGCTGACTGGTCAGCTGCTCCAGGGATACACCACCTTGTTGCGGCTTGGCGTCAGGGCCGCTTGCTCTTAGCCATCTTAGCGCTCAGGACAACCCTCAGATCGCCCCTCTTGCCAGAGGCTTGAGCCTGTCGACCCGACCCCCCGGGATTAACCGGAGGAAGACGGGTGGCGACACTTCGTTTTTGAGCGGCCCTGCGTGAAGAGCTTTGAGACCTCCCTTGACTGGCGGTCTCACGTGGAGGGCGGCGGGGAATAACTTTACTGAACGACACCTGCTGTCGTGCAGCCTCCTGAAACTTGTCGACAACGCTTTTTACGGCGTCGCCGAGCAAGCCCGAAGGGGACAGAGGAGCGTCCAGCAAAACAAATTTGTCCTATCTTTCATAGCTGACAAATTGAGCCAAAAAGGTGTCTCTCCGTAGCCACCAGAGCTGCCATGGAGCGGCCGACAGAGTAGGCCATCTCCCTAGTGGCCCGAAGAGACAGATCCACGGTCCGGCGCAGCTCTGCCACTGCCTCCGGACCGATACCGCCGCCCTCGTTGAGGTCCCCAAGCAACTCCGCCTGATATGCCTGCAGCAGTGTCGTGCCGTGCAGACACGCTGTGGCATGACTCGATGCGGAGTATGCTTTCCCCACCAAAGACGATGTGACGCGCATCGGCTTGGAGGGGAGCGCCAGAACTTTAATGGAGGACGCAGACTGAGGGACGAGGTAACTCACCCTCATCCACTTTCTTCAACCCTCCATATCAATGATCTTGAGCCCCACTAGATTATTATACATCGTAATATTACGTGTATAAATTTTCTCGGAGGCTGGCCTTCCCCAAGATCTAGATACCTCGGCATGTAAATCAAGTATGAAAGGCATTGCTCGGCGCGGGGAAATGACGCGAGTCAGAAGATAACGCTCGTCTAACATACTTAGGACGAGCGCTTCTGGTCTCTGCTGGCCAATCAAGCCCCAGACGAGAGACCGCTCGCGCCACAACCTCAACAAGCTCCTCAAACGCCGGCGAGGAGAGTGGCGAATCCTCCTCGACCGGGTCAACACTAGCTAAATCGATCTCACTCTCTGAACTTGATAGAGCTAGTGTTGGAGTCACAGCACGGGCATCTCACTCAGAGTGCTCGTGACTGGGACCCGCTTGATCTCGTGAAGGCTGAGGTAAGGACGGACCCACCCCAGCAGCCTCAGCGAGATCCATTTGTGATCCCCAGGACCGAGAGCGCCACAAAGCCTCGGCTACTGCAGGTCCCGAATCGCGGGGAACACTAGCCTAGGCGGCCTCGTTACAGACCGCCAGGCGGGAGCGGAGATCATGCAATGAAAAAGTTCATCCCACCGGTGCTCCGAACCCCGGTCTCCCGCATGATAGGCAAACACACTATCCACTGTACCACAGTGAGCATGCAGATAGACCCTCTCGCAGTCGTTACAACCGGCACTCTCAAGTGCCGACCGTGCATGCTCCACTCCCAAACAGATTACACACATAACATGTGTATCCCTGCCCGTTATGAAACGTGGGCAAGGATAAACACACGGTGTGAACCTCTGTTCATTCGCCACATTTTCACACTCATTCTGATGATTTTTAGCTATCTCAACTCAAAATCACTCTCACACAGACACAGCACGCT
The DNA here is from genome assembly GCA_037043235.1 of Rhodeus uyekii. NCBI lineage: Eukaryota > Metazoa > Chordata > Actinopteri > Cypriniformes > Acheilognathidae > Rhodeus > Rhodeus uyekii. The sequence continues at coordinate 2,853,077 of JAWRVZ010000064.1, forward strand.
GAAGGCATTCAGAGCTGACGCGTCCCGGTTTCAGACGCGCTTTATGCTCTGCCTCATGACGTCACCGGCTGCGGCCGGCAGTGACGCATTCACACGCGTTCGTTTCTCATTGGTTGCATAGATCTTCACGTGACTCACGCAAGGCTATTTCCCCTAGTGCTTCGACACAGCTCGAGTTCCCAGAAAGGGAACTGTTGGTTTCTAGGGTGGGGGGATACCCACAGAATGGAAGCAGGTAAAATGCACAGGGATAAAGTTTTGTGCGACAACAGCCAAATTGTTAAGGCAAAGCAACTGGGTCAGAGTATCTCTGAAATGGCAAAATCTTATGAGTTGCTACTGGTAAGCACGGATGAGAATTTAACAACAGTGGTTCAGAAGTGATAAACCACAAACCTGGTACCAGGGTGTTGTTGGACCAAGGTGTTTCCTCTCTTGAATGCATATTTTTTCCAAAGATCTAAAACCCAGCAAACGCATTGGCCCCATCTCTGTAGTCACAGAGAAACAGCTGTACCATTTATGAGTGCCAATATAACACACCGCAAATTACAAGTTTATCATGTTATGACCAACAACAGAAATTTGCAGTGTGTGTTTTACAAGCAGCAGTAAAACACATCACAGAGTAAAATCCATCAGGTGTCCACTCTATACTCCAGCAGGCATGTCATTTTTCAGACCAGACCTTTATGTGTGTATTTAATTTTTTTTGGCAAATTTGGAAATATACAACATTAAAACATAAAAGCAAATAAATGCAGTTTTTTTTTTGTTTTTTGTTTTTTGCAAAATAACTCTATGCTGTCAAAGCAATTTCACAAAATTGGACCAAAGGCAAACTTTCTTCGACCCTTAAATGACCTTTTATACTGTCAGCTGCAGATCCGTCAGTGTCTATTTAACATTTGATCTACAAGGAAAAATATTTAGATAAAATTGCAACTGTACTTTAATAAAAAGTTCTATTTAGAACCTTTAACTGTGCTGTCAATTTTAGGGGTACCCAACATGGGATTGTTTTACGGATTTAGTTGTAAATCATTTATTTAGCTCATTTAAAGACTATTTTATTAATGATACAGCTAATGAAATATATTTTATCACTAGAAAAAACAAATGTCATTATGGAATAATTTAAGATCTTTTTCCTTATTTTTAACCTTTAAACATATATATATGTATGTGCGTGGTGTGTGTGTGTGTGTGTGTAAAACGAATGGACACTCCAATTGCATGTCTTGTAATAAGAGTAGTCTTACAGGCGGGGAAGTAAGGACATGCAGATTACATTCAAGAGCGAAATACCAAAGATCAGGGCAGGCAGACAGGATTGTTAACGGGAAATAACGGTCGGTAACGGGGAATCAGACACAGGTATAAAACACTCAGAAATGTTTGCTACATATGTATATGAATGTAGCACAAAACTGAGTTAATTTCATTTGATTTTTGTTGTTCACACTTGCTCAATATGATAGGACTCCAATCAGACACAAAATATCAGGCTTGGAATGACAATCTGACTGAAGCTAAAAATCCTTCAAATGTTTCAGAAGATTGAAATGCAAACACTTACTTCATTCAAGTCAATCAAGTCCCATCCTACTTTTTTTCTTGTTAAATGCCATTTCACTCTGAAATGGTCACATTACTAAAGTAAAATGGGTTATGTATGAAGAGTTCTTGAATTGTAATGGCTCCGCTTTCTTTAGTAATAGCTCAGCACATGACGATACTACACAGAGTCAACGGTGTCACTAGTTGTGGCACATTTGGTATTTACAGACAATTATTCCGTAATCCCTCTCATCTTACTGAAGAGACTGTGTATTTCATCATATGAATAAAACAGAACACACAAGGTTTCCCTGCAGCTCTCACCTCCCAGGAAAAGCTGAAACCCCTCCACACAGCCTTTGAGTGTTGGATTATTCACAATTAAAATGTTGAATGGCTGAGAGCAATGTTTTCTTCATAGTGGATTTGCTTTTATTCAGCTTATTTATGTGCCCTCTGAGAAGACGTTGTATATGGAGAGGAAAAAAAGTCCCGTACACACTCAGAGAATAATATGTGATGGGAATCACAACTCTCCATGAGTTCATCTCTGCAGAACTGAACAGCCAGACTCCCCTACAGCAGCATGACATATCCAAAACCACAAAATCACCAGTGGGCCTGTGAGCATAACTTAATGCATCTATTTCTGACAGTCATGATGGAGAGCGCTTTAACTATTGGCTTTCTGGTGCATATCAAGACTAAAAAAATAACTGCACACATCAATATTTTAAAGAGTTATCACAGCATTAATAATAATTTCTTAATCATTTTTTCCTCTTATTTTAAATACTTTACTTAGTTAATGGATTTAGTTTAGCATATATGTAAGGGATAACGCATGGCTAACTGTGCATTAATTTTTTTTAATGCACGACATGGAGGCAAAGAACATCCTGACACAAAGTGGTTTGAATCATTTCATGCACAGTTTACCGTTTGTAGTGCTAAATTTGACAAAAATAATTAAATTACTTATCTTCATCAGCTATATATGACTCGTTAGATCTACCATTATGTCTGCTTTAGATGTATGTGTGAATTACCTTTGTCTGTGCAGAGTAACATTTTATATATATATATATATATATATATATATATATATATATATATATATGCATTTGACAAATAGATAGAAATTAGGAAATAGACAGCATTTACTTGAAACTGAAATATTTTTATTTTTTTTTTCTAAAAAGAAATGACCTACTGACTAAAAACATTTGAACAGTATATATTACCTTCATTGCAGATGTTTTTCCTTGAATGCCTCCAAGAAAAAGAACCTGACAGCTGACATAGCACACACATCTCTGTGCAACAGATCCCAGTTTACTCCAGCAATTATGATGGTGGAAAGGAAAAGTGATAGGCTTTAGGGAGACAGGTGGCAGAGATGGGGGATTAAAGCAGTTTATCTGTCACAGAGAAATTGTGATTCCATTCAGAGCTAGTTAGCATGCTCAGTGCTTTATATTTGTGAATGACAAGGTCTTACAGCAAGATCACTGGAGAGCAGCGATTGATGGATTGTTTCAGGTTCTCAGACAGTCATGGAGCTGCGGCTGACATGTCAAGAGCAACAAAAAACATGCTAATGAGCATGTGTTAGTGTGTGTGTGCAGATGGACACTTGGGTCACTCACACGCAGACCCAAGTGCTTGGCTGAAACCAGTTGATATTTCAAAATTAAATGTTTCACTTAACAGCTATGCGACTTTAGCATATTTTTAAATGAGTAATACTGAGTTTACATGCTATGCAAGATAAATCTGTTTTCCAAAAGACAAATAATAAAAATTTTAAATGAAAATATAGAGATTAGTTTGAGAAAATATACATATACACACAAATACAAAATGATCATACAATAATAAACACAATAACAATTATCATACATTTTACAATTACACAACTAAGGGAAATTATCAATTTGTACAAAAAGCTAAAAAACTACGGGCCAAGATGCCGGGAAGCTATTCCCTGCCACTTCCACACGATAGAGAGGATGAGTCGCTGTAAGTGAAACCAGCAAAGAGGGATGCGTGTGCGGTTGCCGGAACCCGTCCCTTTCCTATCTCATCAGCCGTTGCTTCACAATTCCCGAGCATGACGGGGACACCAGGTCCCCCGTTTATCGGGACACTTTATTTACTGTTATTTCATTTTTGGACATTGTGTTTCTTTAATAAACGCATCTCTGGGGCTTGTTACCACTTCAATTGTGTCTGTCGTTGGCACCACCCACCAATGAAATGTAACACTTCCCAGTGGGATTTAAAGGATTCACACAGGGGGTTGCACATTTAATGTGTTTTTATTCTGTAACATATGAAATCACAGCGTTAGCAGCGGCTCTCGTGGTTACCATCACTCACGCAAATTCTCGTGCTTCAACTCTCTCACGAGATTCAGTAATGCACTCAACGTTACACTAGCAAACATCCAAATCTCTCATAACTCAGTATTAACCTCTTATACCAGCAACTACACTCTATTCTCCATTAACATTTGTATTATCACATAAACTGGCTTTAACATCAGCTACGTGCAAACTCTTCAAAACAATATATAAACTTGCTTCCCGCAACATTTAACAACTCAGGAAATACACACACACACTTAATACATTTACACTCTAATCGGACGGTTTTTGCACCAGTTTACCTGTAACATATGAAATCACAGCGTTAGCAGCGGCTCTCGTGGTTACCATCACTCACGCAAATTCTCGTGCTTCAACTCTCTCACGAGATTCCGCGAGAGTTCAGTTCCCCAACCAACACCGTGCGGTTTCTCCGCCACCTACTGGTGTACTCCGGCACTGCAACCCACTCAGTTCACACTGTATACTTTATCCTACCCATATATATATCTTTTATATAAGATATAGATATCTAAGATATCTTTTAAACCTTACCTTTTACAAGGCCCACAGTCATTGTACTACACTCTCCCCTACTAAATTTAAAATGTTAACACACAATTAACATTTGACTCTAATTAATAATCAACGACCTTCTTAACAAACGCATTATAAAAGTTATGATGGCTTACATCTTGGACACATGAAATATACTCTATAGTAGGTCACATTAACCCTTAATTACACGGTCCATTGTTGTACAATTATATACTCCCAGCACAGTAAACACTTTTCTCGCTTGTACATAGTCCTTGGTAATAGACACTCAATTCCGGCCAGACAATTCTTTAGTCTATTACCCATTTCAGATCGTTTTGTAGAAGTCAACAATAACCATGGCTGTTTAGATTTAGCAATCGAAAAATCAGTCTTTTTTTTCTTTTTCACCTTCCTCATTGTCCATGAAAAACTTTGTTTTCACTCCAGTCCTGCTTACAAGTAACTCACCAGTGTAAGTTTAACAGTTTATCTCCAACATTGTCCAAGGTCGCCACAGCCCATGGACTGCTGACTCTTTACCCACATTTAGTTTATCAATCCCCACTTCCACCACAGATGGCTGACCCAATCTTTCATAGGTCAGAATCTTTGGGCGACGGCGATCTCTTCTTGGATAAGAATGTACACACTCATCCTCACTCTCAGTTGATACTTGTTCTTCTGATACCTCAGATTGTCCTGCAGACATGACAAGATCCTCAATTTGCTCCTCTGGCACAACTTCTGCTATCTCTCCATCAATCCTCTGTAACTGTCCCTCCCCGTGGTGCTCTATGCTTGGCTCGAATGGTTCTGCATCAGGATTTAAGTCACCGGTATTTTGGCACTGCCTCTTTGAAGTTGGAAACTGTAGCACCAACTCACCATCTTGAAAATCCTCGTTCTCGGACACATCTCCTTCCTCTTCTTCCAAACATTCTCTCTCCCTTCTGCTTGCTATCTTCTTTTTCTCTGGTTGTAATGTTGCTCCTGAATTCACAAGTGGTAAACTATCACAAGGAAGAAGTAAATTCCGATGTAACACTCTCACCTTACCTCCTCCCTCAGGTACAACTTCATACACCGGACTCTCATCACTCCTTCTTTTGACGATCACATACACTCTGTTTTCCCAGTACGATCGGAGCTTACCAGGTCCTCCCCTCTCAGAGAGATTTCGAACCAGCACTCGTCCACCCGGCTGAAGGTCTACTCCATGAATTCTCCTGTCATACCCCTGCTTACTCCTTAAGGTTTCCTTGTCAGCTGTTTTGGAAGCAATCTCATATGCTTGGCGCATCCTCACTTGCCAATTCTTCACATACTCAGCATAACTCTCATTCCCTTCCGTTGTCTGGATGTTAAAAAGCAGATCTATCGGCAGACGGGGGGAACGACCATAAAGCAAATAGAAGGGGGAAAACCCTGTGACCTCACAGCGAGTACAATTATACGCATGAACCATCTTCTCAAGTGACTTTTTCCAGTGTGTCTTCTCAGTGTCAGTAAGTGTACGCAACATGGACAGAAGGGTTCTGTTAAAGCGCTCAACCTGTCCATTTCCTTGTGGGTGATAACAGGTAGTATGAGACGCCCGCACAGCACAACCTTTCTGCAGCTGATACATTAGTTGATTCTCAAATTCCTTGCCCATGTCGTGATGGATCTTTTCGGGGAACCCGAAGCGTAGAGCAAAGTCATTAAAGATCTTGTCCACCACTGTCTTGGCTGACTTGTTCTTTGTGGCATATGCCTGTGCGAAACGTGTATAATGATCTATGATGACCAAAATGTACTCATACCCTCCCTTACAGGTTTCCAAATGTAAAAAGTCTATCGAAACTAACTCAAATGGTCGTGTAGTAACGATTGAAACAAGAGGAGCTCTTGTGGCCTTATGTGGTTTCTTTCGCATTAAACATTCACATTCATTAGCAATGAAATGTTCTGTGTCACTCTGCATACGAACCCAGTAGAACCGATCACGAATCAAGTTCACTGTTCTCTCTACTCCTAAGTGTCCCATTTCTTTGTGAAGCTCCTTGAATACAGTCTGGTGGTACTCTTTTGGCAAAACAAGCTGGTCTCTTCCACCGGCTTTTCTGTAAAGTATACCATGCTCATTGATGTACAATTTTGGCCACTGTCTCAAAAGCATTTTCACATCAGTCAACTCTGTTTTGAATACTTGTCTCGATGGTCTCTGGTTATTCACTTTATACTGTAGAACCCGCCCAACTACAGGATCTTTCCTCTGACTGTCTAAGATCTGATTCACTGTGAATGGTGTGTCTGACGTAGAGACAGCAGCGTCACTCACCATCTGGAAAGTTTGTATTTGAGCTGTATTAACCCATAAAAGTGGGGTGTCTTTTCCCACCAGGACTCCCTGAATAGATGCACTGATGACCTCTTGACCCACTCCTCTAGTACACTGCTCCATGAATTGTTCAATGTCCAATGGCATCCGTGACAGACCATCAGCATCTGCATTGCTCTTGCCAGGACGATACTTAATGGAGAAGTTGAAATCTGCCAGCTGCGCCACCCATCTATGGCCAGTGGAGTTGAGCTTAGCTGTGGAGAGAACATAAGTCAGAGGATTATTATCAGTGTACACTGTAAAGTGCGGAGCATAATACAGGTAGTCTCGGAAACGATCACATATCGCCCATTTTAATGCTAAGAATTCTAACTTCCCTGAGTGAAGGTGATAATTCTTCTCAGGCGTAGTTAGAGTTCTGGAAGCATAACCAATGACCACCATTTTACTGTTTTGCCTCTGGTACAGCACAGCACCCAGACCCTCTTGCGACGCATCACAGTGCAGAATGAACGGTTGGGTGAGATCTGGATAGCCCAATATTGGTGGGGTGGTCAGTTTGTCAACAAGACTGTTCAAAATATCTTGATGGTTTTGAGTCCACTGTATCGGTGTGTTCGATGTAAGACCCGCCTGGCGTCGTCTGCTGATACATTTCCCTCTCACTCTTTTTTCCGAGGGTGAAGCTTCCCCAGGAGGTGATGACAGCAGCTGATACAGCGGTTTTGCCAGTCTAGAAAAATTTGGTATGTACGCACGGTAATATGAAATGAATCCGAGCAGCTTTCTCAAATCACCTACAGTAGCAGGAACTCGATCTTTTAAGGCCTGAACAGGAGCCACTTCAGCAGGATCCATAGAATATCCGTCTTCTGACACAAGGCGTCCAAGGAACCTCACCTTCCTCTTAAAGATCTCACATTTCCGAGGACTGAGCTTTACACCATGTTGTTGATATCTCTGCAATACCGCTCGGAGATGATTGACGTGGTCTTCAAAACTAGGGCTATGGACAAGATTATCGTCAAGGTACGGTTGACACACAACATCTCTTAGACCTGCCAGACACTCCTCCATACTCCGTTGAAATTCGGCGGGTGCTGAACTGAGGCCGAAGGGTATTCTCACCCAATGGTATAAACCCCATGGGGTTATGAAGGCTGTCAAAAGTCTGCTGTCCTTATCCAGAAAACCCTGGTGATAAGCTTTTCCCTGGTCTAACACTGAAAACCAGGAACTACCAATTAAAGAGTCCAACATGTCCTGGATTCTTGGAATTGGGTGGCGATCAGGTACTGATTTTCTGTTTAATTCTCTGTAATCACAACACAGTCTCAATGTCCCATCTTTCTTTCTTACACAGACCACTGGTGACGCGTACGGGGACCGGGACTTTTCAATCCACCCACGATTCAGTAAGTCCTGTAAGTATTCTTTCACTTCTTGATGTAACGGTTTTGGAACAGACACATACGTCTTTTTCACAGGTGTGGTATCATGAAGGTTAATGTGGACATTCAACGACGGAATACAGCCAACGTCGTCATCATCAAATGCAAAAGCATGACACTCCTCCCTCAACAACTGTCTAACTATCTCCTCTTGTATTCCACTCAGATGATCGAGGGAGACTGGAGGATCCCATTGACTCGGTTTTTGTCTCTTAGCCTCGCCTTTACTCACATTTTCCTCCCTGCTGACATTATTGTCTTGGTCTTTACTGTCTGTGGAATCGTCCTTCTTCTGTTCTGTAGCCACTGGTAAAGCAGATTTAATTACTTGCAACTGACCCAAGACTATTCGATGATCTAATGTAACCGCATAGTTATTGGTGTTAGCAATCGGTACTGGTACAACTGCGACCCTGTCGGTGGGAACAGTGACTAAACCTTCTTCAATAGCAACCCCTTCTGGCAGTGACAGCTCTTGGCTTGGGACTAAAAGTAAACTTTGACCTTTAAACTGAGATCCTGTATTGATTTTAACCAATGCAGTTGTGAGTTGGTTAGCGGCTAAATGAATTTTTCGTCGTCCCGTCTGCACAATACCTGCTTCATTTCCAGAGTCTGTAGACTGAATTAACTTGAACACCAATTTTGCTGTCTTAAATGGCAGTGAGAAAGCTCTACCTACTTCACAGATGGCATCCCTCTCTGACTTGTAGCCCCTCTTTTGACTGAGAACTGCTTCAATTACATTGAACCCAATGATAGGCTGTTCGGCTACATGTGGGTCGGTGGATACTAGTATTGGAACCAGTAATGGTGGAGCAGCACTCTGATCTCGGCCTAAACTGAATTCAGCTTCAATCCAGCCCAGGAATGGTATTACAGTCTGGTTTGCAGCTAAGCCTACCAGGGTACCGGACTCCAGCAGTTCGTGCAAAGGTCTCAATGTTCGATGAGGTATGTTCTCTTTTCTCCATTCCTCATTAATAACACTTGCCTGTGCACCCGTGTCCCACAAAACTTCCACAGAAACATTTTCCAGCAAACAGTGGACCAGACATTTTCTGCCAATGAGATTTATCAGTCTTGGATTTTGGTAACGAGGAGTGTCATTAATAATGTCTTTCAGAACATTCTGCTTCACTGTCTGCTTCGAGTAATCAAGGAAGGACTCCATCTCAGGGGCTACTGAGGGTCCTGACACAGTAGCCCCCTGCCATTTCCCTGCTGTTCTCTGGGTCGCCGACAACCCCTGGACAGGTGTCCCTCCTGCCCACAACGGAAACAATGTTTGCATTGCTCACCGACTCGAGCTTCCTGACATGCTCTGCATCCTCTTAGTCGGTTGGCGTTCATGTTTGTTACTCGTTCCATCCTGCTCTGCACCTTTGCTGTCTCCAGTGTCTCATTCACCATCTTCTTCATTTCTAGCACCTCTGCTCTGAGCTGTTCAATCATTTGGCTGGTGCTTGATTCTGCCTCCTCCCTTTTGCTTTGACTCCTTTTGGTGACGGTGGCTGAGTCAGCTTTAACTGCAGGTGTTCTATCATCTCTTTTGGGCTCCAAGCAACCTCGAGAATGTAGCTGAGGCTCGAACGGACATATGTTGGCTTGTATTTCACTCAGTCTTGGCGACTTACTCATTGCAGCTTTTTTTAGTTTTTGTTGTCGCTCTTGTTCCAAATTCGCAGCTTCATTAACTCGCTCTATCAGCTCTTCATCTTTGATTCGAGGATTGCTCAGGTAAGGCTTTAGCTGCAGCTTCACTGCTTCACTTAGCAGTCCAGTCTCTATGGAGCGAAGGAATTTCCTTTGGATCAATTCTGGGCTGAACTGTTCACTTTCATCTTCCTCACTCAGTTTCCACATTAGCTTTTCTCTGAGTTCAATTCCTCTGAATAGAAAGTTCTGAACTGATTCTTTTGGGTCTTGTGACATGTTCATTAACTTTTGTAGCAAATCAGATGGTGGATCGACTTTGAAATGCCCCCTTAGAATTGTCTTCAAGGTTTGGAGGGTGAGATCTCGTTTAATTTCAAGCATGTCTCTTAAATGGAGGCCTGGGTTCACTGCACGTGTTACAGCTTCAATGATTTCAGTCTCTGTATGCCCCTTTCGCAGTCCGGATTCAATCTGGTTCATGAGGCTGGTGTAGGACAATTTCTCTCGCTGTCCTGCCTCCCCAATTTGTCCAGAGATCCGGAACTCCCTCCTTAGAGTCACTTCAGGCAGCGCAGGTGGTGTTAGAGTGTTAGCTCTTGTCTCCTCTCTCACTCTTTGCTCCAATGCAGCAATTTCCTCTTCAAATGTCTGACGGGCTTGAGCTTGTTCCATCTGCAATCTCGAATATTTTTCTTTCAGCATGTCCAACTCATTCGGCTCATCTATTGTTTTGTTTGATGCAGTTTTAGCTGGCTGTCTGAGATTGTATATTAGCGTCAACAGATCCTCCAGACACCGAAGAAATGCCTCATTTTCCTCCGTTTCTTCAATGTCATCCAGTGTTTCCTCCACCAGTCTAATGAGCGCACGTCGTGTTTTGCTATCAAACCCTCCGACGGGCTCATCGCATTTCAGGCGTTGGCAAACTGGAACAAGATCAGAGGTGTTCAGCTTCCTTAACGCTACGCTGATCTGATCCCGCAGTTCATCCATGCTCGCCATTTTGAACTTCTCTGTTTTCTAAATTCGTCTCTGGAGCTCACTGGTTGTAACTTTCAGCTCCTGGCAGGTTGGCTCGCCAAAATATGTAACACTTCCCAGTGGGATTTAAAGGATTCACACAGGGGGTTGCACATTTAATGTGTTTTTATTCTGTAACATATGAAATCACAGCGTTAGCAGCGGCTCTCGTGGTTACCATCACTCACGCAAATTCTCGTGCTTCAACTCTCTCACGAGATTCAGTAATGCACTCAACGTTACACTAGCAAACATCCAAATCTCTCATAACTCAGTATTAACCTCTTATACCAGCAACTACACTCTATTCTCCATTAACATTTGTATTATCACATAAACTGGCTTTAACATCAGCTACGTGCAAACTCTTCAAAACAATATATAAACTTGCTTCCCGCAACATTTAACAACTCAGGAAATACACACACACACTTAATACATTTACACTCTAATCGGACGGTTTTTGCACCAGTTTACCTGTAACATATGAAATCACAGCGTTAGCAGCGGCTCTCGTGGTTACCATCACTCACGCAAATTCTCGTGCTTCAACTCTCTCACGAGATTCCGCGAGAGTTCAGTTCCCCAACCAACACCGTGCGGTTTCTCCGCCACCTACTGGTGTACTCCGGCACTGCAACCCACTCAGTTCACACTGTATACTTTATCCTACCCATATATATATCTTTTATATAAGATATAGATATCTAAGATATCTTTTAAACCTTACCTTTTACAAGGCCCACAGTCATTGTACTACAGAAACAATGAATTTGTTTAATGAACTAAATGTGTACCAATACAAATGTAAACTAATTATTTATTACCCCACCTGATGTTATTTTTAAGGCATTTTGATTGCTTTTCTCTGTGCACAAACCTACATATTTGTATTTAAATAAATGCAATAAAATCTACAAACAACGGTGTCAAATCAGGGATTGTCCACAATAGGGGTTCAAATTCTTAATAAATCCTTGTCTTCTGTTCTTCTTCTTTTTAACAATTTACATATTCATTTGTCCTCAGAAGCCTGAAGAGCTCATTCGTTTCATGTCTAGCACAAAGTAAAGAAGCATAGAAAGGGGTAATGAGGTCTCAAGTGGATTTGTTCGGGTCCAACCTTTACTGCAACAAAAATGACACTTTAGTTAATCCAATCACTCTTAGATCATGATCAAAAATGCATAAGCCTATGAAATGATCCCATCTCAGAAAGGCCATGATGGCCTTGTTATGGTCCTCTCCATCCAGACTCCCTCTTGTTCAGGATGTTAAAACCTTAAATAGGTTTAAAACCAGGATGTTAAAACCTTAAAAATTGTATTTTACATTTTTCTCCCTCAAGTAATTTTGAATGTTTCAGGCAAATAATAAAATCCCATTGCAAGCGTATGCTCTACAATTTGAGCTACACGAACGTCTGTTCTTGAAGTGCATTAACGACAATCTACAGTTTTAAACAATTGAAGCTTTAATCTAGTTTCCTTAATATTCAGTCTATCCAATAGATTTAATCAAACTTTACTAAAGATTGTACTTCAGGCTGCTGACACACTGAGTTGGCGAGTTTTATTTTGTTACGGTCAGCGCATTTCAATAAGCCTCCGCAACAAAGATTGAATGAGATAAAGTTTATTAATAATTTACAGACCATCCTCATGGCCTGAGTTATGTTAGATAATTTAGGCTCAAGCACATGCCTTAGTCTGCTCTCAGCTCTCTGTTAAATACGGCTTTAACTTCACCTTTTCCAAGATCAAAATTGTGGTAGCAGAAGATGTACAGTGAGAGGTCACATCACAATGCTTGACCGCAAAAAGACTCTCAAAGCTGTTTGGACGTCCTAGACTTATTCAAAAAGGTTCAGAACAATCTACAGAGCAATCCATCACACCACTACTCATATGACAGCTAACTTCCTGTCTCACACAGTGTGACCTAGAGGAGCTTTATGAGCCACAAGCCATTCATAACCATAATGCTCCACCATTCACAAACCAGAGACAATGTGTGTCAAAAAGGTTGTTTCATTTCAAGTCAGTAGTCTGGCACAGAGGTTATTAAACTGAGAATATTAAATTCTATATTTAAATCATGCTGCATGACATTTCCATATTACAAGACATTGTAAACATTCTAACTTTATGTAAAATACTAGCATGTAGGCCTAATGGATATATACATATACATATACACATACATATAAAAGAGTTGAGCCGGATAATCGGCTGCAACGAGTATCCGGTATGGATAAAGCACTTTTGCCGAGTACGAGTATCATACAAGTAATACACACAATATCTGTGCTCTGATTAAATAAAAATCCTCATTGGGTAGCTGACTGTGTCTGCGTTCTGTGATAGGCTAGTCACAGCACCCCTCCCCTACACATACAGATTTGCGGTGTCCCGCTCTGCTCATTCATACACAGAACACTGAGAAGAGAACAACTCGTTCTCTCTCTGTCTCTCGCTCAGTCACTCAGATTTGCGGGTCTTTTCCATTAACATTTAGGGGTTCTTCAGCTTCAAGTTTGTTTTATTATTTCGGTTTGTTTGTAGTACTTATTAACAAGTATAGTTCTGGTAAACATGGGGTTTGTTCAGACGTGGTGCTTGGTAGAATGCGACCAGCGTTGTGTCTGTCGGAGATTTCTTTTCCTATTTTTAAACGTCTGCTGGCTCAAACCAGTTTATTGATTTCACGCAAAAAATAATGATTAAAAATAATGATTTCTTCATTATTGCAACCGCATGCGTTGTATTCATTGTTGCAAAATTTCTGTATATATGCAAAAATACGCTAGTGGTCCCCCCCTAGGCTCTAAGAGTTCGGTGACTAATAAATTCACAAATCACATGAGCCACAGGGTAAAATTACAATAAATGTCTTCAATATACACAGTAGAGATAGTTTTGATAAAATTATGATGATCCATTTCGAACGGTGGATTTTGTAGCACATTTGATACCCAAAACTGGACAAATTTTGAAGCACCAAGCGTGACATTGTACGCCATGTACAAAAACTCCTACTTTTTCCCTCACAAAATACTTGTATTCCCCAAATGCTTTGATTTATTTGTTAGGGAAGTTATACAAGCTAACCATCGTCAAGCTGTTTTTTGCCGAAAAATATCCCCTTCTTTGAGAAAAATGATTTTGAAAATCGCGTTACGTACATCACCCATCGTGTCCGGTGCTGTGATGTACGTTCAAAGTGTGTAAAATCCTGATCGTACAGATAAAAAATTTTTTTTCCTAATCGTGATAATTAAAGAATTTATATGTCTAAACATTCATTATTCAACTTTTATTGTTAAACAATACTGCTACGATCTACTGATGAATTAAATGAAGCCGGTACCTTCGTGTCCAGTTTTGTGATGAACGTTCAAACTGTTATAAGATCGTCAGAAGAAGCGATCATGACCCGAGATGTTCTCTGGATAAACCACCCACGTGGGTTTCCCGAGTGACGTACGTAAACAAAACAAATTACGTCATCTGACCTTAACACTATGGAAATTGCCTTTCGTGTCTTGTTCACGTGTATAGATGTGAGAACGTTACGCCGATTTTTCCAGCATAAACAATCGAATATTTCACCGAAATCTTTGATTCTTTCACGGGGTTGTAACATTGTAAGGTAAGTTAAACAACTATATATTCATTAGGAGTATAAATTTGGCCTAGAACAATGCAGGGTTTCAGATGATTTCTATGCATTAAAATGGAGATCGTGTCCGATTGTGATGAACGTGTTCAGACATTGTTTTCTATAATTCCCGACTTGTATTTTATCATTAAACAAGACCAGGATATATATATCGTATAGGATACTCATGTACCAGGGTCCAGAGTGATAAAATATTGAAATAAGTGACATTTTTAACCGTTTTCCGTACATCACAATGTATTCATTGAATGGATTCGTCACGTGGTACCCGTTACTTTTCTCACCGCACTTTTGTACATTATTTCACTCCATCATAATCACACTGAAAAATATAAAAAATGTAGAGCAAAGATCAAATGAGATGTTGTTTGAGATCATTTGAATGTCATAAATGTATTTTGAATAATTTTAATACAGTTTTATTCTTTTAAGATAAATGTTTGTGGCTCAGTAATTTCATGTGTAACGTACATCACAGTGTCCAGTTTACAAAGTGCTCCATTGCTATAGACAACTAAGAGTTTGCCTAATATTTTGTTTTTTCAAGTTAATATTAACATAAATAAATGCGGTGTGCGTTTGTCTGAGAGCTAGCCCAATTAACAGGTTATTTCTGGCCTTTTGTTGGACACAATGTGATGTACGTTACATTTCTGGAGGGTTCTCGATCAAAGTGATTTTTCTTTAAGGCCTGTTAAGATTTTATCTTCCCTATTGCTGCATTGTAGAGAAGGGTTATTAAGGTATCAAATATGTTTGTTTCCCTAAGATTACTGGAGTTTCTGATTTTCATCCTCATGTCACACTTTTTGGACCACTAGCATATTTTTGCATATATAGTTTGTTTGATATTGTGATCAAAACCATTGATATGAAGCTCAATGCTGATGCAGTCATGTAAATAGTTTTCCAATCAGCAGTAAATATAACAATTTATGATCAACACATATCAATTGCATGATTAAAAATAACATACCGGTTAAAGCCCCGCCCATTTCAAGATAAGCCGCCCGCTTCTTGTTTAGGCCCCGCTCAGTCTGAGTACAGATAATGCTGTACTCGCTCATCCCTAATATATATATATATATAATTTGTAAAGTAGCAGAAGGTAGTGATGAATGTAATGTAAAATGTGTAGATAGAATGTGATGAGCTGAAGTCCTTTTCACAAGACAATTTTCGAAGAAAACTGAGAACAGATGATGTGAAGCTAGTCAGGGTTCCTCAGCAGTAAGTCTGTATTCTCGTTAAACTGAGGCACATACAGGCGTTCATCAGCCTGGTGTGAGATCTGTGGCTCATAGTGGGAGTCTGATGTATAAGTTCTGTGTAGGAGGGCGGTACACTGACAGGTGCACAATGAAAAACATCCCCTTCTACATACGGTCCTGCCAAACTGTCAGAGCGATGGCTTCATCTGCCATTCCTCACAGCTGCATGCTACAAAGACCCCACCAGCAGCTCTGAGCCCAAAAGACGCTGGAAACTGAGTTTTTAAAAATAATCAGGTTGTCAAAAACAGTTAATAAATAAAATAAATGTAAATTACAGTGCTTTTGTTGATTAAAAACTACTCTGGACCATCAAATAATTCACTATAAAGTGAGTACAGATACTTGCACAGAATTGCTGCTGTGGAGTTTCTAACTTCCTCAAGGATTATCATAATTTACAAAAAAATTAATAAGAAAGATTAAAATACTTTTAATAAGTTTGCATTACCTAACACAAACTGACTAAGAGAAGTTATGAATGTAAACCTTGGTTCCCTGAAGAGTGAGCCAAATGCTGTGTAGAAAACACAATGAAAACGTTTTGCGTGACTATGTCGTGAAGCAGGTGTGAAATGAAACCAATGATCTGAATAAACCTCAGGGACGGGATGATGTCATAAAACGTATAATGTCTATAAAAGCTTTCCAAATGCCGGAAGCGATAGCTAAAAGTGTCTGAAGTAACCCAGTAAACACAGAACGGTCCCCTAACATTCCCATTTGGTTATTTTTTGGGGAACCAAATAAGATGTATTTATTTATTAAAGGTTGTTTTTTGTAACCTACAGGGAACGTGGGAACATTCCCTGCAGGTTGTTTTTTGGGATACATTTTAACTTATAGAGAACGTTCCCAGAACCTTCCTACAGGTTATTTTTTGGCTTAATTTTGAAACTTATAGAGAACTTTCCCTGTACATTCCCTGCAGGTAATTTTTTTATGTTTAATTTTGAAACTTAAAGAGAATGTTCCCAGAAAACGATTCACCCAATCTGACATTTGTTAGTTCCACAAGCCAGAAAACATATATCTGTCATTATATGATGCTAGTGCACAATGTTTTTAGAGATTAGTTGTAAGAATTTTCCTGGAAAATCCGGCACTGCATTCATGTCTTGGAAATTAATGTAAGTTATTTGATGAGATAGCCAACAAGTTATTGTATATTGTAAAAAAAAAAAAGGAAACACTAAATTAATGTGGTACATCTGTCACAGTGTTTTTGTGACTGGTGTATCACATGACAAGCATAACGCGTCGCAAAGGAAATAATAAGAAGAAAGTCTAAAAAACGGTCACCTAAAAAAACTCAGCTCAGCAAAAATATTTTTGACTTTCGTGTGAAAAGGCTAAGGGTACTTGCAATGACAATGCCGATAGCAGACAAACAGAATATCTGGACAGAAATAAGTGTCCAGTGCTCGCACTGTACACAGCAGATTCTTTGCTCCTGGTCATGGTCATGAAAAGAGGGAGGAGAGAAAGCCAGCAGTACAACAAAGTGTGCCACATTAATTAGTCATTTGGGCACATAACCCAGTCTAGGGTCTCTTTTTAGGGATGTAATTGCAAGGAGGAACAATGCTGGAACCTCCTTGATAGGTTCAAAGGTGACCCAGGATAGGCCCTGGAGCACCAAGGGTAAGTATAATCTTATTTGATTATCTTATCCCTAAGAGATCGTATTACAGACTGTGGCCCTCAGCCTCAGGGTACCAATGATAAAAAGTGTAACTAGTGGGTCTCTCTCCAAAGATATGTCATGCAAAGGGATAACCCTAGAGTGAATCGCAGGATCTCCAGCATGACACCAATCTGACAGGTAACTGGGTCCAGCTGACAACTACTTCACCAAGAATATAATCTCTCCTTCAAGGTGTACAGTTTCCCTGTGGAGGGAGTTCTGGAGTGGACGGTGATCTGAACAACCTCTGTTGAGCAATCAGATTATATGAGCTGGGCCTCCTCAAAGGCCAAATCCATAGTGTTCACAGTTCTGGGCAGGGATGGGCTATTGAGCCCTCTGCTTGGGACAGGACATTCTTCCTTATCTGACTCTCCCATAGAGATCTGTTGAGTAGGGATAGTAGAACCGTGAATGACACTCCGCCCGGCTACAGCAGGGCGATAAAAGTGAGATAGACCTTGTCCCAGAGTTTTTCAGTTTTCCACAACTAGCTTGTCACCATAGTTATTTTTTAATTAAAGCATGCCTGTTTGGATTCAGTTTTACATCTATCCAGTTCATTCAGTTGATTGTCTGGTGTTGTTTGTGTATAGGAACTATTTCATTGGTGTTGGACCTTTGTGGATTTCCTGATTACCAGTATGAAGCTTGTTTCATCACCTTGTACAAAGTCTGTGTCATCGTCATTCCTCCCAACCTCTCTCTGCTTGTTCCCTTCAGTCCCATGACTTCTGTAATGCTACTCATTTGTGTGGATCTGAAGTCGTCTGGCCTCCCGCTCCACCCAGTCCACCCACAGCTCCACCTCCAGCTTCTGAGCTTATCGTTCCACTTATTTGAATTCCTTATTAATTTAAACAAATTGCATGTTTTTCACATATATGCAATTACAGTAGAACCCCGACTTACGAAACGCTCTACGTACGAAAAGTTCGACATACGATAAAAGATTTCGGGTTTTTTTCCGCCCGAGTTACAACAAAATGATTGAGATGCGAAAAACGAAATCTCGGCGAGGCGACGATTTCCGAGTTTTGTTTTGATATTCGTGCTGATTTTGGTTCGGGTTGGATGAAGACTACAGTTTGTCCGGTCAGAACAATGATGTCTCACTCAGGGAATGATCCAAAACTGGTATTTATTAAAGGTGCATAGATCGATAAAACCTCAACGATTTACACTAATTCCCTGTATTTCACTCAATAAACTACACACTATACAATCTTCAGCCGATCTCTTTTACCTTAATCATCCATCAACTCTCTTCTGTCACGACACTTCCTGAACTCTGAGGGAAATTTGGAAAAGTCCATTTCGCACTGAATGACAGGGATGGCTGGAATAGTCCATGTAAGAAGGGGAACACTTTTTACAATCCTGCTCTCCTATTGGTCAGAATAAACTTTTTTCTAATCAGTAACCATGGATGTGAAGATTGTCGCTGAAGTCAAAGGGAAGAAGAGGGTGCTTTTCATTGAGTCGAAAAGGCAGATTATTGAGAAGTATGAAGCTGGGATGCGCTTCATCCCATGCTGAATATGGTGTTTTTGTAGGGCTTGGAACGGATTAGGCAATTAACATGTAAAAGCCTGACTGACATACGAAAAGTTCGACATACGAAACCAACCTCGGAACGGATTAATTTCGTAAGTCGGGGTTCTACTGTATATATATGCAAGAGTAAATACAATTGTCAAAAATTTGTACAATGAGTCAATGCACAAGGCCTGAGTTGATTCTCATTGAAATGGAAAAAATCTTGAAATGGAAAGACTTCTAAACATTATTTCATTGTCTAAGCCATCACATGCAAAATTATCCATTCAATTATCAAAATCTGTCAGACAAACATGTGTATTCCATGATTCGTAATATGGAATATTTGTAATGTTTGCCAAGCTGGCAAATGACCTGTCATAGCAGTTACATAGAAATCACAATCAAGTTTGGAAGCACATAAACATTATATATATATATAAGCACTATATATATATATATATATATATATACACCCACAACACAATCACTAGCATTTGTAATACTTAACAGTGAAGACATGCATGTGGAAGAGCATAGGATAAGAGAAATATTTAGAAGAGTGAAATCTGAATCACTCTTGGATGAAGGAATCACAATGGAAGAAGGCTAGTCAAAGAGTACATGCTATCGTAAAAAGGTCTTCAGAGTCATCAATTCTGCAAAACTTTAGTAGGGAAAATTGGTAAATATGTATTTATTCTTTAGTTGTATCACAACACTTTTATACACAACAATATTGTAAAAGTAATTGCAAGTATGTTTATATATTCTATACGACTGCATAACAACCTCATGCTGGTGGAAAGAGCAACAGTATTTAGCCATCAGCAAGAACAAGAAATTTGCATCATGGCCATAGCCAAAGGGAGGCTATGATATCCATCAGGCTAAAAGAAGTGCAACGTGCGATCTTAAAATAACAATGATGTCTTCAAAATATGAATTCTGTCGGCATTTCCGCTATTAACAAAGTTTTGAAAAGTCTTGAAAAAGACATGAAAGAATTCTGCAAGATCCCATTTTTGATGAATAATGAAAGAGTGAAGGATCTGCAGTACCAATATGTCCAGGTAAGCCATTAGTGTGCACTTAGTATATTTTACTGGGAGTTCCATATTCAAGGAAATGCTGCGTCAAAACGCTATAGGAACACTTTGGCATATTGTTTAATAAGCACTATTGAATCGATCGATCAAGTGTAAATGCATGATGTAATGAACCAGAAGGATAAAGGCACGCTGAAAACCATAAGCTGAAGCTAGACTCAGCCACGAGCGGGCATTTGAAACAAGGGACACTCGTCCCAAAAAGAGCACTGAGGTGTCGAGGTCCTGAAAGACGCCAGGTACCTATGGTGGGCATAGTCCCCAAACCACTCTCTATGCATCCCTTGTAGAAGCCCAGAAATATGGTTATGAGGCAGGAGGTGGAAGAGATGCTAGCGGGTCACTTTGCACCCCAGTCAGTGGCATCCCTTAAAGCCCCTGACTCTTCCCTCCAAACCAATGAGTATCATATCAATGTTGGTGTGCTGCTTTTCTCATCTCATCCAATGATCAACACCTGTTGAAAACACTTCTTAAGGGATGTGCAGCTGCACAGGAAGAGACTGCTTTTTTCTTTTTGTTCTGACTCTGACTTGTGTTTGTCTTCTTATTATTTCAGTTTAGTGCACAAGCATTGTGTACTGAGCCTGAACAGTTATGAATAAATGGTGTCATGCGAGCATTCGAAATGTGAACTTATACAAAAACAATTCAGAAATCTATGGGTGCGGGTTGTATAAAGGTGCGGGTTATGTTTTAGACAAAACCCTAAACCCGTGGGCTATATGAGGGTGCTGATTATCTGCATCTGTGGGTTATATGCGGGAAAATACAGTAATCCATGTAAATAATTTTGTTTCTGCATTAATTTATAGACAATAATGGAGTTAGAAGGACATGAAACGACCCACATTCTTGTTTTTGTGCATGAGGCTGGGTTCAATCCAAAGACCAGAGATGTGGCCGCTAGCTCATTGGACACGGAACCACAATTGGCACACCAGGCCTACGTGGTGGAAATATAACAATGTGTGCAGAAATTTCAGAGAATGTGCGAGCACACATTATTGCACACACTAGACCCTGTAACATCCAACTTCTTCTGGCCTTCCTAAAAACACTTTTCCATGGCTTAATACAACAATAAAAAAGTTAGACTAGATTTGACAATTTTTGTTCTTGTCTGGGATAATGTCAGCTTTCATCAAAGTAACATTTTTAGGGAATGATGTGTTGAATATTAAAGGATAACTGTTCCTTCCACCATACTCTCCATTCCTGTATTCAATAGAAGAGTTTTTTTTTTTTTTTTTTGAAAGCATATGACCATCGACTACAAAATTTTTAGTTAGATGAAAAGTTTTCTTTGCAATTCTGTATCATCTTTTTAAACAAACATGCCATTTGTATAAAACTATTGTTTAAATTTTGATCAGTGTGACTCACAATGATAACACTTTATTTTGGTAGCACTGGTCAATTTACTGACAATAAATAGGTTTGGAAGTGTGAATTAAATGTTAAGACTGTTTCGAAAAATGTGTTGGAATGGATGAGTGTGGGAATAAAAATGTGATGCTTTTTAATGCCATTTAAGGCCTTTATTGCTTTTCAATGCCCCACAGAACACCTGCGATACACATTAAGTGTGCCAATGCTAATTTCGCTGACAGTCTTGATCTCCCCTGAATTGAGCAAAAGGGGTATGATATCCATTTTTGATATCTTTCAGCTCAACCCAAATAAAGAAATCTCTTGAGTTGCTCTCGGCTGTACATGAACACAGCTATGCCAACTTGCATTTTCTCAAGCATGCATAGCCACTACATCTGGGCTGGTTTTGCGGTCCCAGTTCTTCACATCAAAAGAAAAATATCCAGTTCACATACTCACTAGGATCGGCCTTTTTACCCTTACATTTTCTGTGTTTGTGAGAAAGTTTTAGTTGCAAAAGATCTATAGACAGTCCGCGGCTCTCATGAGTGACTTGTTGAGTATCTCTGTCAAGAAGTCTTTTCCAAAGCTCTTGTATTTGTTTGGATTTCTTAATCAGATCTGAATCTGCCCAAGTGGATCTGTGTCAGTCTTCACATCACAGCTAAGCAACTTTTTCTTGGCCTCCTCTTAAAAATGCATTAAAATAAATAAATAAACTGAAAACATCCTGCTCATCTATCAAATCATCAAATAAAAAACACAGGAGCCCATAGACACATCTTACTGAGTGTTTCTGAAATAAGTCAAGTAAACAGATGCAGAAAGACTGCCATTCAAAAGTTTTGGGTCAGTACAATTTATTTTTTCCAGCATTTATTTGATCAAGAAAAAAGAAACTACAATTTTGCTATATTACTACAATTTAAAATAACTTTCTATTTTGATACACTTTAATAATTCAAAGCTGAAATATCAGGATTACTCCAGTCTTCAGTGTCACATAATCCTTCATAAATCATTCTATAAGCAGATTTTTCTGATTTTATAAATGTTAAAAACAACTGTGCTGCTGTAATATATATATATATATATGTTTTTGTGGATACTTTATCAGGATTAAAATTCAAAAGAAACAGCATTTATTTGAATGTTAATTCTTTTAAGGCCTTATACATGTCCCTTTGATCAATTTAGTGCCTCCTTGCTGATTAAAATATAATTATTTATCAAATGTGTACATACAGACACAGAGAGAATTACTGTATATGTAATTCGACACCTCAGCGTAAAGATCGAGAAAAAAAAAATGGAAGTCAACGCGGGGGATGGACCCGTGCTGGCAGATAGCGTTCGTCTAGTTTGATTTTCCTTGGACAAACAATCTTTTCTTCAGCCGGCCAATCAATATTTAAAGTGGAAACAGCGCGAGTAGCTCCTCATATATATAAGAGGAGGGTAGCCAGTCCTCACTCTCAGCATTGACGCGTACAACATCCAGCTCCTTAGAGCTAGACAGTAGCAGCGCCCGTTGCCTCTGGCTGGTCGGAAATAAATACCCTAAACTGAGACAAGACAGAGGCCATCTTACACTCCTCTGCCAGATCCATTTGCAAACCCCAGGACCCAGATCACCAGAGAGCCTCAGAGAGCAAGACCTTGAGAGCGAGAACCTGGGCGGACTCAGTATCAAAGACCGCCAGGTGGGAGCGGAGCATCTGCAGGGATTACAGTCACCCCACCCGAGAGGTTGCGAGGACAGGGAGATGCGCACTGCACAAATGTCTGATTCACCATTAAATTTTGGAGAGCCCTGTACTTTTTAAACTAGCTTGGGAATCTCAAAAATCCAGCACAGCACAACACACACTCTCACACAGAGTGCTTGCTGAAGACTCTAAGCTGCCCTCACCGGTTTCCGGTCACCCTGGTTCGTGATGTCAACGACTTGCAACCGTCACTCACACTCAGTAGATTGATTGTTCGATCGTTTACATAAGTGCTTCACAAGTATATCAATCAAGGTATTCCCCCAGCGTTCGATGCAGCGCAAGTTCTCTTGAAAGGGAACTCACAATTTTTATGCATTTACTTACTTGTCAAAGTCAATAGAGCCTATTTAAGGCCCTGTGATTGTCCAATTTCTTCAAAGACAGTGAACACACCCTCCTCTGTCTGTAAACACAGATGAAATGGGATGAGTTACACAAGCACCACTAACAGATATGTGATAGTTATTGAATGTATAACGATGTAAAAACTTTACTGTGAGAGAACTACATTCACAAATGATTTCATATTTCAACCCCAAGAGCGCTGTATTCTGAACCACCTGCTCTGTTTCTCCTCACAAGTGGGTGTAATTGCTTTTTGTATAAAGTAGCCGGTGTGCTGTATCGTCTCCAACTATTTGCATTTCAGTGACAGAAAGCTTTTTATCCTGTGTATGTTATCGTAACTATCTGTATTACGGATGCCAGGTTGGTCGTCGATTTTGGAGTCAGTGATGATCAGAGGCAACACAAATAATCAGCCTCCCTCCTTTTGCTAAAGTATTACAAAGATTGCATCTGAGGGAGTGACTGATTGTCCCCAGTTTATCTGATATTAGGGAAATGGATTATTCAGACGCTTCAACAATTGTCTGTGGAAGCTAGTAGCAAGAAAACTCATTCACCTGATCCTGAAAGATACAGGCCCAATGTGGCCAGCCGGCTTTCTTTATAGATACCATATGTGAATTTAGAGAGGAAATTTCCTGCCTCTGAGGATGAAATAAATATATGACAGATTTATTTTTTTGTCATAGAGAGAGACATGTCAATTTTCCTTTAGATATTAGAATCCTGTTTCACACAAATTTCAATCAACATCTTTGGAACATGAGCATGTTGACTTTGAGTGATGTAAAAAAAAAGAAAAAAAAAAGCCATAAGGTGCTGTAGTTGTGAACATACAGTAGGGTCACCAAACAGTATACACACATATACATACAAACAAACATAATTTGTATAAGTGTAACAGAAGGTACTCATAGGCAGAGATCCAAGTGTGAGTCTTTGTTGAGAGTTGTCATACAGGCAGATGGTCAAGACAAACATTAACAATAATCCAGGCAGAGTCAGAAAGGCAGGCAGACAGAATCAGGTACGATAATCCAGGCGGGAAAGTCAAGACAGGTAGATAAAATTCAAGAGTGATAATCAAGGCACAGGTCGAGGCAGGCAAATCAGAATCAAACATGGGTAAAAAGCAGAATCGGTAACAGGTTAAACAAGACAGAAGAATAATGCTCAGAATGATAACCATAGTAAATCAAGACCTCACAATGTGTGTGCATGCATGTGAGTCTTTTATAGTCCGGGTAATGGTTTGCAGCTGGTATGACAATCAGCTGGTATGATGTGAAATCTAAAAACGGCAAATGATCTTGAAATTATGCACAGCTGTATGATTTTGGATCTCCGCTTTGTAAATGCCACCTAATTTATGCCATTGACATATAAAAGAGTAATAGTCAGTGTCCAAATCCCTTAGTTGAGACTGGCATGTGTCAAGAATTACTTCGATTTTTAAATATCTGCAGTACAATGACTCTCTGCCTCAAGGAAAATTTAAAGACCATTTTATAAATGAGGCCACAGAAGAGAGAAAACAGATTTTGGGCAAAATTAAAGCCCTAGTGAGTGAAACGGAGAAGGGGAATGGATTTTGGTAACCATTAACTGGGCTTTATCAAATAATGAGAGCCTGCTGTGCTCATATTAGTCCAAAATGCCTTTTGGAGTTTGAAACAAAAGGGATTAGACATAACCACATGAAATTTGGGTAAAATGAAAGCCATTGTGAGAAAGACGGGTAACACATTTTGGTAACATCTAGTGGACCTTGTCAAATTTGGTGACCCTGCTGGTATTTTTTTATTTATTTGGCTGAGCAGTTGTTTGGGTAGCTCACCAATGTATTCGATTTCTCTAATACATAGAATAAGTAAGCTTTACCAGAGATCTTGTGGAAAGAAGAAATTATTGAATGTTATAGTGTGGCAGTTCTAGAAGGACATGCCATCCCTCATATAATCTTAACGAAGGTACTGACTGAAAACAGATCTTTATACCAGTTATTAAATGTGCTACAAACAATTCAACAACACCCCATTGAGAGACAATGATGATTTACAGTATACAACCTGATGCTGACCGTATAAAACCTCTACCCATATTTGGTAATTACCCTTACAATTTTAAGATAGGAATTGCAAGAAGCAGAAAAAAAAATCTGAATTGTGAGTTAATAATAGGGCACAAGCATGTGAGTTTAATTTAACAGCTGGGGTACCAGACTGATAAATACAGAGGCACATGTACAGTTGATAAACACATGAGCGAAACATGCTAGACACATGTTGACAGCAGGAGAGTAACACAAGTACGTATCTGACAGACTGGATGAAGGATTACATTAATTTTCTATCACAGGTAAGATAACAGGTGATCACAAATTTTCTGGGAAAATAAACTGAAGCACTAGATTTTTTTTCAACTTGGGCAGTGTAGGGGAATTTACAGTTAAGACCCGGAGACCAGATATGTTGAATGAAGACCAGGAGTCAGGAGTGTAGTCAAATAATAAAATTTTTGTAAAGAATAGGTTGTAGTTTCATCATGCAGAAGCCAGCTTCAAGTCTCACAAGGAGGTCGTAGGCCGCTCTGCTTACATTTTCATTGTTACATCAATTATACCATTTTCTAAGGTCACATTACGTCATTACTTAAAACAACTTAAATGATTCTGATTGGCTAAGAAAGTAGGCAGAAATTATTAATCTTCCACAAAAAGACATATCAATAGCATATCTCCATCCATCGAACTGCTGATGTTTAGACTGGATTTAGGCATGAAATGACCTCCCCGATCACCACGAGGCGCCTGTAAGTCTCCATCGAAATCTACGTCTCGCACCCTTTCTCCGAGACCTGCACAGAAAGATGAACGCACACACACAAATACACAGTCTCTCCAAGGTTGAAGTTGGTGCTGGCCGGGAAAAACAGACCTATCAACCGAAGACGTACAAAAACATTCTGATAACTCGTTCTCCTTCCGAGAAAGACACAGACAATATCAACCCTAACACTTCTAAAATTGAAGGACCGTCACGTATTCCAAGGGTCGTGATGACCTCTGGGACCCTAGCATAGGCAAATAGAATACGGACATCAGAAAATATTAGAGCAATTACACAATAATATGGTTGTTTATAAATGTAAATCATTTAGAATCATTTAATAATAAAACTAAGTATTCAAGATATTGGTTAATGATTTAATACTGAGGTTATATTCATATATGTCAATCATTCTAAGAGAAATAAGAGAAGGAAAAGAAAAAGAAAAGAAAATATATATAATGTAAATAGCAGAGACAAGAGATTTTGATTATCCACCTTCAGCAGCATCTCAAAAGGTCAAACAAAAACAGTAAAAGAAACAACTAAAACAAGCGTCAAACAATAACTTTTAAAGAAACAAACTGAAGTAAATTTCACATTCATCTATATAACTAAAATGCACAAGAAAAGATCCATATAAGTGTCCAACAAAATAAGGACAAAGATCAGTAAACGTGAACATAAAAAGAGCAACCAGCAAACAGGAGATGATAAATAAACGCTGACTGGTTGTGCTGTGCTTATATGGAAGTTCAAACTCCAAGTTAACTAACAGCAGGTGTCTCTCATTAGCACTCTGAGCATGAGGGAGGGAGTGCAACAGTAAGGGAGGACTGGTGTACTTGTGACAGTGAGATATAAGCTTGCAATTACCTTTTTTGTGGTGGAAACAAGCTTTCATAAAAAGTGTGAAACTGTGAAAAAAATCATTAAAAAGTCTTTGCATAGACCTTGAAAGAATTGCATTGAATTAATTTATTTTGTCATGTCTGTTATGTTATAAAACTAACATTGAATTATCTTATCTTTTTTGAATTGTTAATGTAACCATTAATAAACCGAAATTCAGAACCAGAATAAATCCGTTTAAACCAAATTTTAAATCCGTTTTCTGCCAATTTCCATCCATACCTTCCTCACGGATGTTATTTTTTAAACAAATTTTAAAACAAAAGGTCCACGATTACGTTTGTCCAGCCAAGCCTGTATCCCTGTTTGAACAAAAGCGGCAGAGAGAGGGTTGGAAATTATTAAAATAAACAGTTTTTGGTGCAAACCCCCCCCCACCCCCCCAAAAAACTTTATGGTGAACATCATTGAAAGAGTATTGCAAAAATGTATGGTAGGGTCCCTTTTGAAACATAAGACATTCGATTAGGCTACATTTTTAAATCATATAGTGCTCATTCAGCAAGGATTTTAATCAAATTAAAATCGAACGATTAGCACATTTCATATTCTGACACGTCGTATTTCAGATTTACATCTCATTTCCTGCAGAACTGATGTGCAAATGAGACAGAATGATTGGATTTACTGCTTCACATAAAATGCAACCCCTCATAACCCCATATAGGACATTGTCCTGCAGTCTATGGGAACCGCAGTGTACAGTTGTTCTTACAGGGTGCAAGGTGTTTGTGTGACTATGTGTGTGATGGGGTGCCTGCACAGCCACCAGCCACTTTAATTAATAAGAGAATACCTCTGGACGACAGCCCAGAACCAAGCTATCATCCAGCCATTCTGTCAACACATACTACTGCCAAAATTCGGGGGTCAGTCCATGTGAGGTGAAATGCTGAAGGACATGACTAGTTATAAAAGATGTCAGAAGAGTATGTGCATGCTTTTAAAATTAGAATCCCCATCAACTCCAACCAGGCTAAAAGTGCCAACACCACATATCTCTACTTCAAAATGTAAGTTTTTATTTACGCATTTTTTAATTTTTTGAATTGACTTTGGGATTGAAATCTGCAGTGTTCAGCAGAATGGATTTAAACATGTAAAGTGTTAAAACTTAGTATTGCACCGTTATTGGTAGATGATAACCTCATTGTCAGGTTTTGCAGAAGAGGCCTCAATATGCGGGATGGTAAGGGTTTTAATAAACAAAATAATAAAACAAAACTTTAAACATAAACAAAAACATAATTAGACTGACTTGACTGGATAAGACAGAACAAGAGAGGGCTTTACTGGACTAGACTGGACTGGACGAGAGCAGCAAACACGACAGTGATCCAGAGAACGACCGACAATCACAACCCAGGAAAGCAAAAACGAAGGGATTAAATAGACACAGAGCCAATGCGAACGTGCATCGCCACGTGTTCATGTGAAACAAAGATAGCACACAGCTGGTGAAAACCCAAACTACACACAACATTAAACACAACATTAAACACAACTTGAAAAGCACGCGGCTGATGAAAACACGAACCGTGTGCTAAACATTACACACAGACGAGACAGAGCGTGGCTCGTGCAAAACTCAAAACCACATCACTCACATGACGTAGAGCTCGTGAGAACGAGCAAACACTCGTCTCGAGCGCTCACAACAAGGACGAACACACGGGTCATGAATGCCCGAATACCGACACAAAACCAAAACTGAACAAGATCAAAGTCTCGGAACCGGACATCATAACCTGCACACAAGACGTTACACAGACAAGAGAGTGCACGACTCAAGACACTCAAAGCCGCGCGCACACTCAAAACGTAAGACATTACGGTAGTCAGAGCTCTGCCACATCAACAAGAAATTACGAGACTGAATGTGGCAGAACCCTGACACTCATTAGCCAAAATGTTAGATAAACAAGATTGTTATATGAGCAGATGTCTATTCAGTGGAATCAGATTAACTTGATCTTGTTTAAATAATTGAATTTAATTCAGTACATAAATTATTACTTTAAGAAAATGATTTTCCACATATACCACCGTCCTAGAGTTTTATTCAGCAAGGACACTTTTTACTTTTAAGTAGATTTTAAATCGGCGAGAACTGGCGAACATTCAACAAACTTCAATGTAAAATAAAACATAAATGCAAAATAGACATAATGACGTCAGTTCCTCACGGATGACCGCCCACACAAACACACAACACAACATAAATTCCAGGCCTGGTCCTCTCAAATCTTTCACTGTCGTCGCTCCTCTTTCTATGCCTCTGCTCATCCGTGAGACTCAAGACCGGTGGCTCTCAGGTGCCGCCTATTAGCAATCAGGCCACCAGCTCTTGTGACGCTCCCACGGTCCCTCGACCCTGCCTTGCTTGCCACAAAGTTATTTTAAATTGTAAAAATATTGTGCAATATTACTGTTTTACTGCATTTTATCAAACAAATGCAGCACTAGAGACTTATTTTAAAAGCTACCCACCTCAAACTTTTGGACAGTAATGTAGAATTTGTAATTCTTCATAACTATCTCAGTTTTGTAAAGGCAAGTTTTAAATTATTGCACCTTGAATAAGGTGGTAATGGTGGTTCCTTTTGAAGGGGAGTTTCAGCGGTGTTGAACTTGGTTTTGACACTATGGGTAATGCCCTCGGAGTTACCACTGTCTGAACATGTGTACAAACATACCAATTGTTTGGGAGACAACTGTCCATGATGTCACATCCCCATGTACATAAATGGGCACCTAAGTTGCACGTCATCAGCTTTTTTGTCTCCAGAAGCCAATAGTTGTAGAGCAGGGGTCGCCAACGTGGTGCCCGCGGGCACCAGGTCGCCCCCAAGGACCACATGAGTCGCCCGCGGGCCTGTTCTAAAAATAGCTCTAGTGTGCGTGAGAGATCGTCAGGTGTGCCGCGGAAAATTATTCAATTTCACCTAATTTTTCAAAAAAAAAAAAAACATTTTGAGCGACTGCAAGCGTCAATGGTGTGCGTCTGTTGTGATGTTACGTCTGACACCGACGCTCCGAAGCTTGCTTCAAACTCGAACGGGCTTTGCAATGAACCACTGCTTCGGAGCTTGTACCATTACGTCACTAGTCACGTGAAAATGACGTTTGAAGCAAACACACTGCTTCACTCCGGCAGTGAACCACCTGACTGCTCTGACAGCCCGATCAGTGTTGACGGGTTTCAAACCTGGCGGCTGTATTTCTTATAAAAGTGAAACCAAACCGTGGGTTGCAGTAGACGGTGTTTGCATTTGCGTTATTGTTGAGAGTGGATTGAGTTTATTTCAGTGTTGTATATTCAAAGCAATATATCCTCATTTATATCAGCTTTCTAAACTGTTTTTGTGTACACCTGCATCTGTTCCATGCGAGAGAATGTTCTCTAAAGCTGGCGAAATAGTAAAAAAGAAAAAGACAAATCACCTTTCACCAAAGACTGGAGAAAATATTTTTTCTGAATAAAAACCATACCATTTCATGAACACTCGCGTTATTTTTTAACATCTTCGGTTGGTGGTGTGCGTTGTGATTTTATTCAATGAAAATATGTGCCGTGGCTCAAAAAAGGTTGAAAAACACTGGAATACAGGACAGACATGGTGCAACGTAGTGCATGATTTGTTAAAAATTGTTAGTGGCTGGTAAAAATCTTAGAAGTGATCATTTGAAAATGTAAATACTTGCAGAGATTTAGAGAAATAAAGTGTTGCACATTGATAGGTTTCCTACCTTGTATAATTATTGTGAGAAATCATTAACATGATCAGTGTCTTCACATAGATGAATATCATTAATTATTAATAATGACATATAATTAAAGGTAAATTCAGCAAATTTGATATTTCGGAAGTGTGTATCAAACTGGTGGCCCTTTGCATTAATCGGTATCCAAGAAGTAGCCCTCAGTTTCAAAAAGGTTGGCGACCCCTGTTGTAGAGTGTGGAGCAATTTATAGTTGTAGTTGTAGCGAAATATGAGTTTTAGGAAATATCTTCCTCTGTGTCCTTGCTTTATGATATGAGAGTACACTCACACACTCTTTGTTATCTGCTTAGGAGTGAAGTATGCACATTCAGCTCTTGAGGGAACTGGATGTGCTCACTGCGAAAAGTTTTCTTTCGAATAAACTCCTTTCACGCTTTTTCTCAAGGGGAGAGAAACAAATGTCTGAACCCTACAGTTTGGGCACTGCTTCTGCCAAGGAGGCATGCCAGCTTCATTTGTGAGGGTTGCAGGTTGAGCTGAAGGGAGAGTTTAAGAGGGGGAATCCATTTCACAGTTTTCTTTTGCCAGTTCAAGTGATTTGTTGGATTCAGAAACTCGTTCTGTGCTTTCTTGTGAACAAGTAGAGAGTATGTTACTGGCCGTAATTTGCTCTGAGGAGCTAGATGTGGTGGAAGTAGGGCATAATAGTGATGTTCTTGAGCCTATTTCCTTCATCAGTCTTATTAATGAGTTGCATTATGTGATGGGTCATGCCACGGCCAGGTTGAATTTGACTTGGGCTTGTGAGAAGTGGGAAATTGCTCCTTGCCGATTGGACAAGCACTTCCTTGTGGGCCTTGATTTCCCAACCCCTTGAACCTTCGGTTCCTTCTGGTCCTTCACACTGAGGTGGAGATGTCCTGAAAAAAAAAAAAAAAACAGTA
Organism: Rhodeus uyekii; assembly: GCA_037043235.1. NCBI lineage: Eukaryota > Metazoa > Chordata > Actinopteri > Cypriniformes > Acheilognathidae > Rhodeus > Rhodeus uyekii. The sequence continues at coordinate 2,885,190 of JAWRVZ010000064.1, forward strand.
GCTGGCTCACATTTTTCCTTACGAAAATTCGAATTATTCTGATGTGGAGAAACAATGTGGGCAGGGGTGTGTGAAGATGCCCTCTGTGGAAGAGATGATGGCAAGTTATGTCTTACATAGTCAGGTATCATAAATGAGGGCTTCGGTCTTACAATTGAAAACGTATCAGACCACAGTGCAGTGGATAAGGCATATATGATGTTGGGTCAGGATAGCAGTCCTCAGCACACTATGTTGGAGTTGCAGGTACACTAACCTGACCTGCTTAAGGACTTGGACCAGGGGCAGGTATTGTCACTTGAAGTGGTGGATGAACTGTAGCAACCCACGGATTTTTCTCTCTGGACTTCCAAGCAGATTGCCACTTCCATCGGTCATTGAATAGCAGCGATGGTGGTCATGCAGAGGCACCTGTGACTTAATCTGTCATGTAGAAAACTTTTCTCCTTGATGTCCCTGATCTCGCCATCTGCAATGTTTGGTACCTTTATTCAAGGTACTGGTGACAGAACTCAGTCCACAAGTAAATCCTGCAAAGGTTTGTGTTACCACCTGAGACCTCTTCCTCTTCTAAACCTTCTGACTCAATCGCATACCAGCTTCGTAGCTTCGAGCTAAAGCACGCCAGCACGTCCGTATAGAAGATGCATGATGGGAGGGATGCTGTCCAATTAGAGAGAAGGATCTCATCGCTTGGCTAGCATCAGGAACCAATGGGAGAGCAGGAGGATGGTGGCGAGTCTACTATAACTAAAATTGTCATGGGGCGAATCTCGGACTTTCAGAAACCTTTCGTATCTTGAAAACTTTTCGTATGGAGGTACTACTGTATTTTATTTAAATAGTGTCTTTGGTCACTTGTATTTATTTGCAAACTTTTTTATTTGTCATTTATTAATTACAGAATGTTTACTTATCTTTAACAATACTTGAAATGTATATTAGTCAGAATAATTGTTTGTGGTATGGTATTTTTAAAGCATAGACTACATTTTGTAAGTGTTCATTTGTCTGTTTGATTTTTTGGTATTCAGCTATTGTTAAATGTTTTGCAATACGACTTAGAATAAATGTGAATGATATATATATTTTTTTGTTTCTTTTTTTGTTTGTTTTATTTTTTACCTTATTGGAATTGAAATTAATAATCAAAGAGAATCGGAATCGATAAGCAGAATCGGAAACCTTTCAAATCTTTACAATTCAAACTATACCCAACCCCTTAGAAAACACAGAACGTTCCCCTAATGTTCCCATTTGGTTCCCGTTGGGTTATTTTTTGGGGAACCAAATCAGAATGTTCCTGCGTTCCTTTACTTATTATAAAATTATAATAACTGAACAAGAAAGATCAAAGACACGAACCAAGATGAGAACTAGGATGGGTCATCCATACTAGGCCTACTACTACTATAATTACATTTTCTAAATACAATTGTGTAATATGTGTTTAAATATGTTCATGGCTTTTGTATGTTTAAAGAATTTTCATGTCTATGATTACATTTTCTAAATACAATTGTTTCAATAAATGTTACTTATTGTTATAATTTTCTATTCATTCTAATGTTTTTGTGCAATAAGTAATTTAGAAGATGTAGTTTGTAAACTGATTGTTTGTGTACAGCAGTGGTTCTCAAATAGTGGGGCGCGCGGAGCGATGCCAGGGGGGGCGCGCGTGACCCTGGCTTACATGCTTTTTTTGCCAGAGAGTAGGATATCTTTTTTCTGAACAAGAACAACATATATGAAGTTCAGATAACTGTCTCCTCATCCTTTGACGTGTATGATCACACCGGTGTTCATGTGTGTCACGTGATCAACCACTAAATTCACACGTGTTTTCACGCGATATCTGGCACTGATCCAAAAAAGACGCGCTCAGAGCTTGTCATTTATCACAACAATTCAGTGTTTTCAACCACATAAGATTTATTTTAGGTTTCAATAAGTTGAGCCAACAAGTTGGTGACTATTTTGAATTATCTATTAAACAGCGCTTTTTGTGACTGCGGTATGTGCCGTGACAAGCATGACGCGTTGCCATGGAAACAATAAGGCGAAAGTTCCAAAATGGTGGAGGGGGGGCGCGCAAAATTTTTACCTCTTCCTAGGGGGGCGCGACAGAAAATAATTGAGAAGCACTGGTGTACAGGCATACCTAGATCTAATGGTTAAGCGAACCTACCGTTAATGTTCCCAGAAAGTTCTATTTACGTAAAGAAAACTTTCTTGGCGAACCTATTGGGAACGTTCTAATATTTGGTTCCCAGAATGTTCTGGGAACCAGCCACCAACATTCCCAGAACATTCTGAGAACCAAAAATTGTTAGCCGGACCAATGCTTGTGCTTGCCTTATACAAAACAATAAAATGAATGGTTGTACGAATAGTACATCACATCTTGATTGAACCAATAATCCTTGCCAAAGAATCTCCAGTGTAAATGCAAGTGTATGTTGGCACCAGAGAGATACGTACTGAGTTGCTTCAACACTGATTAAAAGAATAACCAATTTGAATTAAATGAGATTGGTCCTCTGATGCAATAAAATGACTTGAGTTACAGGTCTTAAATAAAGTACCGTTCATTAACTTTGTATGGCTTTAGCATTTGCAGATAACATCTTCTGATGAGACTCATCTATCGAACTTGTTTTGACAGTTTTTTTTTTTTTGTAACTGTATACATGCACATCCAATAGCCTCCATTAAATAATTAAATAAATGAGGGGAAAAATTACACTGAATCATCTGAGACTGCATCAAAACGGTCAAGACAGGAAGTGTGTGAGACAGAATAAATGTAAGATGGGAAAATTAAAGTGACATTAAAGGAAGACGCTATTAAATGGGGCTCTGGCAAATGTCACTCAACCCTTGAAACACTTTGATGAATCAGACACATCACCACAGGATGAAGGTTTTATTGAGCTGTTAAATATTCAGTTTTGCTTTCTAAAACAGTCACTTTCAGAAAATCGTCTCTATTCTGTGGCTCAAGGTTTGATGATCAAAAGCACCTTAACACAGATTCACTGTCCCTCATGATCAACAGATGTTCAAGGTTTAAGGTGGAGACTGAAATAAAGTCTGTAATCATAAGTGCAAACATCACTGTCATCAAATAATTGCTGCAAGGCTTGAGCACTGTTGGGATATGCTTGATAAGCATGCACATTCATGCATACAATAGACACTTTTCTCCAAAACAATACACTTACAGTGAACTGCATTCAGGTGGCCCATTTTAAAAGTGCATTGTCTGTTCTGGTATTGAATCAATGACCTTGAAATTGCTTGCACAATGTCTTGGTTAATAGAGATATGGTAATATTTAATCAAATGTGTACTTACATGGTGTTGTAGAATGCTGATATTTGAGTTATGGATTTTATGCACATCTTGCATTTGTCCGCTATTAATGCTTTGAACAACCATTAAAAGTTCAACAATCTTTACTTTTCGGTAGAGGTCAATGTTTCACTTCAGGGCATCTCATTCTAAATAATTTTCAAAGTTGATTTAACTGAAAATGAATGCCTGTGGAAACAACATTATTTCAACCTGCTCATTACTGTATCTTGGCTCACGTCTGCATGGTATCTGAAATTGAAGTGCTGTGATTTTCTGTTTAATGTGCATATAATTGGGGCTGGAATGCATTGCTAGACAACGAGTGGAATAACTGTGTTCATGTAAACATTTTTATTATACAGTATTTGATTAATTTGAGTATTTGTTTTTACCCATTCGAGGACACTTGTTTTCCATAGATATATTGCATTTTACAGTGTGTTGATGTTTTTCATTAGCATTTTGATCAATATGCTCCTATGTGTATTAGTGAAGGAAAATTAGTTGCTTGCTTTGACCTTGTTGATGCAAAAAGGATGGAAATAACCACTGGAGAAGATCCATTTTGGATCTGAAGGAGGCCATCTGTTGGTAAAGATGCAATGAGCGGATGACCTACAGAAAGAAAAGCAAGCCTGAATCTCACATAAACATGTCCAGGTCGCATTTAGCTCCAAAATCAAATTGACAGAATGGGCAATTAAGCAATTAATTAAGGAAAATGATGAACTACATTTTAGATAAAATGAAGCCTAGTTTAGGACCATTATGATTTTTGTTTTTCAATTTACTCACATTATAAGCACATAATTAAATATTTCTTGACTCTAAAGTTTATTTATTTCACAATATTTGAAAATTTAATTATAAAATCAGCATAAAAAAGAAGTACATCAAATATAGTCATACCATGGTTTACGAGTGACTTTGTATACGAGTAAATCGGTGTACGAGCATTGCATCGGAGTGCGAGAATTTTTCCCTCATCCACGCATATTTTTTTTTGTGGAAAGACCTAATACTCTCAGTATCTTCACGCTTATTTTTACTCGAAATATCCTAACGACAGCCTCTCACAAAGCCTATCACCCCTTAACTCATTCATTCTCTCAGCATCGCTTGGGTTTGGTTAAATCATTCACCACAGTGCATACTTTTATAAGTGATTTACAGCGGTTTCACTTTGTAATGTTAACATTAATTGTGATCGCTATTGTTCACGTAGTGAAATATATACTTACAGTACAGCATATAGACAATGGCCCCCAAGATGAGTAAGAAAGAACGTACGAAATTCTCTCTCTAAGCTGTAACCCCCTCCTCTCTTCTCCATCACGCCAGCAGCGACACTACTCAAATTAAGTATTTTTAGAGTTTAATTGTCAGTTATTACTAGATGTTAATGGTTATAATTTGACTGTAATTAATAGGATAAAAAAGGGCATTTAGGGTCATGTGGAACGAAGCAAGATATGTGTATTACATTCTTATGGGGAAACCGAGGTATTACTGTACTACCATTAAGTATTACTGTTTTCAAAATCTTACACAATAGTAATGTTAATGCAATTTATTAGTATTTGCTGCATTTCTGAACATTTCAAAACATAATTAACCATCATGAAGTCACAATATACAAAAAATATCTTGGTTGCATATGTAACCTTAATTTCTTGAAGAGGGAATGAGATGCTGCGTCAAGTACTGTGGAAACGCATCTACGTGATTGCATCATGAAGCATAATCAGCTGTGTGAAAATATGTCGGAGGCGGGTGAAGTCATGAACCCTGAATCTATAAAGCCATGCCATGCCAAACAGTTGGCAGATTCGAAGTGTCTGAAGTAGACTTTGTTGGCAGGAGATATGGCAAAGAGACAGGGAAATACGTCTTCATGTGTAACTGAGATGTTCCCTTTCAATGGAACTCACGCTGCGTCAAGCGCTATGGGAACAACTTTGCCCACATTTCCATAGCAACAAATGCATGAGTTGTGTGATCACCTCGGAAAAAAAACACTTGAGCCCCAGGAGTGAAGTCTAGGTCTAAGTTGTAGAACCTAAAGACCTTTGCGAAGAGGACCAGCCTTCCACATCATAAAGATATTAAAATAAACTCCTGACAGAAGGGCCTGTCTTTCCTGTACTTTCCTGTAGCTCAATCAGTAGAGCATTGGTTTTTACAATGCTTATTATCCTCTTCAAGATGGCGGCGCGTGCACACGCAGCGGCTTCTCTCTCTCCCGACGGATCGGCGTTTTTGTGTTTTTCGTCGTGTAAATCACGGTGTTTTTGTACGTCCTTGTTGCGTCCGTTCGTTTGGAAACACAGATACACACGTGAGTTTCGGCTTGAGGTTGGAAAAACTACAGTTTCCAACCCAGACTCGACGCTCGGACAAGAGCTGCGGGACCATGGTCTTCTCCGGAGGACTACTACACTGCCGTCCCTTACTACTGCACCTCTCCCGCAGTGGAAGCGCCACAAACGGGGTGAGAGGAGACAGAAAAGGGGGAAGCGCGGAGGTATTCGTGTCAGACTAGCGGCTAACCCACACAAGCCTGCTATTCCCACCATCATTTTGGCCAACGTTCGCTCGTTGGACTTAGTGACTGTTACATCCTCAATGCACTTGGTGATGTAAGAAGTAACAGTCTCTGAGTACTCCTGGAGGTCTGTGATGTTTGCTGGCGGACTCTGTGTTTACACCAATGATGCGTGGTGCCGCGATGCTGTTGTGGTCTGCAAACACTGCTCACGCCTGGTGGAGTTTATGATTATTAAGTGTCGGCCGTTTTATCTGCCGCGGGAATATACAGCTATTATACTTGTTGCTGTATACATCCCCCCCAGCTCCAACAACAACAACAGGAGTGAGGCACTTAATGATCTGTATAAACACATCAGTGATCAGCAGACAGCCCACCCGGATGCTTTTCTCATCTTGGCTGGGGATTTCAATCATGCGGACTTAAAGAGTGTGTTTCCAAAAGTTCATCAGCACATTGACTTTCCTACACGTGGAAATAATACTCTGGACTTTGTATATACCACACAGAGAGGTGCTTACAAAGCCCTCCCCCTCCCCCACATTGGTGCTTCAGATCACATCACTGTTATGCTAATGCCAGCATACAGACCACTTGTGAAAGTCACCAAACCAGTCCTGAAGCAGATTCAAGTCTGGCCTGATGGGTCATCAGAGGCTCTTCAAGACTGCTTTGACACCACTGACTGGGACATGTTCAAACAAGCTGCAACTTACAATAACATCACAGACCTCCAGGAGTACTCAGAGACTGTTACTTCTTACATCACCAAGTGCATTGAGGATGTAACAGTCACTAAGTCCATCACCATCTGGCCCAACCAAAAACCATGGCTGACAGGGAATGTCTACAGACTTCTGAAGACGCGTAACGCTGCCGTCAGAGCTGGAGATGAGGTGGGCCTGAGGACAGCAAGGGCCAACCTGTCACATGGCATCAGGAAGGCTAAGAGACAGTACTCCAGGAGGATAGCCCATCGTTTCAGCGACAGCAGAGACACAAGGAGCCTGTGGCAGGGGATTCAGACCCTCACGGACTACAAACCCCCTGCACGGACGTGTGACAGCTCCACACCCCTTCTAAATGAGCTGAACACTTTCTTCGCTCGCTTTGAAGCACACAACAGCACCACTGCACAGAAGTCACCACCTCCTCCCGATGACCAGATGTTGTCACTGCCCAGGGACAGCGTGAGAAGATCCCTCAGCAGGGTCAACGCACGCAAAGCTCCAGGTCCTGACAACATTCCTGGACGTGTATTGAGGGACTGTGCAGAGGAACTCACCGATGTCTTCACAGACATCTTCAACATCTCACTGAGTCAAGCTGTTGTCCCCACCTGCTTCAAAGCGACCACCATCATTCCAGTCCCAAAGAATTCATCTCCATCCGGCTTCAATGACTACCGCCCAGTCGCACTTACCCCCATCCTTATGAAGTGCTTTGAGCGGCTAGTCATGCACCACATTAAGTCTGTCCTCCCCCCCTCCCTGGACCCCTACCAATTTGCATACCGGTCAAAACGCTCGACCGATGATGCCATCACCACTGCCATCCACTCAGCACTCACGCACCTGGACAATAAAGACACTTATGTCAGAATGCTGTTCATAGACTTTAGTTCAGCATTAAATACAATCATCCCTCAACAGCTCACTCACAAACTGTCTCAGCTGGGACTCAGCACTTCACTGTGCAACTGGTTGCTGGACTTCCTGACAGGAAGACCTCAGGCAGTACGGGTCGGCAGCAACACTTCCAGCACCATCATCATGAACACTGGAACCCCTCAGGGTTGTGTGTTGAGCCCACTCCTCTTCACTCTGCTTACACACGACTGCACACCCACACACAACAGCAATTTAATAATCAAATTTGCGGACGACACGACTGTAGTTGGTCTCATTAGCAACGGCGATGAGACAAACTTCAGGAGTGAGGTGAGCCGCCTGGCCAGGTGGTGCGGCGACAACAATCTCTCTCTGAACGTGAAGAAGACGAAGGAGATTGTTGTTGACTTCAGAAGAATGCACACCCAGCATGCTCCTCTGACTATCAACGGTGCGACCGTGGAAAGGGTGAGGAGTACCAAATTTCTGGGTGTTCATATCACGGAAGACCTCTCCTGGACCACCAACACCACAGCACTGATTGAGAAATCGCAGCAGCGACTATACTTCCTCCGTAAGCTGAGAAGAGCCGGAGCCTCAGCCCCCATCATGCGCACCTTCTACAGAGGCACCATCGAGAGCATTCTGACCAGCTGCATCACTGTGTGGTACGGCGCCTGCAACGCATCCTGCCGCAAGGCACTGCAGCGCATAGTGAGAGCAGCTGAGAAGATCGTTGGTGTCTCTCTCCCACCCCTCCAGGACATCTATAACACCCGCCTCTCCCGAAAAGCCCTTGCTATTGCTAGGGACCCCACCCACCCATCCCACAGCCTCTTCAGTCTGCTGCCATCAGGGAGGAGACTACGCAGTCTCCAGGCACGGACCAACAGACTGAAGGACAGCTTCATACCCCAAGCTGTCAGGGCATTGAACTCTCTCCCGACTCTGCCACCTCTCCCCTCTTCTGCACCAAGGACCTGATCTCTGAATCCCCCCCCCCACCCCCTACCCACCATCAGTTATTCTCTTATTCATCCACCTCATTATGTTGTCCTTGCATTTCTCTCCTATTACATTTGCACTGCCTTAATTTGTAATTGCACTATTACTATTTACTATTGTTTGCACTATTTGCCATCGCCACTTTACCTCCATAACTCACTTTATCCATCTAGTTTAATTTTATTGTATTTTATCTTCATCTTCTGTTGTTGTTGTTGTTACTGTTACTGTTAAATTATTGTTATTGTTAACTGTATTCGCCTTGGGTCTGAGAGTAACGGAATTTCAATTATCTATATGTATGCACTGTATATATTGCAGAATTGACAATAAAGCTGACTTTGACTTGACTTGACTTAGACTTGAAAAACACTTCCCCCCCCCCCCCCCCCCCCAAAGGACCGGACACCAGTAATTTTGCCAAGAGTTCTCTTATTTATATATATATATGGGAAGTTGACAAATAAGGGTGAAACAGCATTTTTTAAAAAAAAAGTTCTAAATTGCTTGAGAATTGTATGCATTTGTAAAGATCCAATACTTTTGTTTATGAAACTTTTAGAGGTTAGCAGATTTTTTTTCACCGCAGTTAATCTCCTGTGGATTAATGTTTTCAGATGGCACCATTCATATCCAGAAGAGAACTGGCCCTCCGACGGAGCATGATTTCTTCAAAGGATTTTTTTTCTCCATTTCTGTGATGGAGTTTGGGTTCCTTGCCAATTTCACCTTTGGCTGTCTTTGTCTGTCTTTGTCCCTATCCAGCAATATAGTCATTTGACTGCTCTGACACTATCGGATACGAACAAAACTTGAACATGACACTATTGTCACTTTTTAAATTCTGTTTGCATCATTGATTCTGTCATTTTCCTGTTTATCACTGCACAGCTAAATAACATAAATAAATCCACTATAGATTTTTTATCTAAAGCATTAGATAAATAAAGGTGACTTGACTTGACATTCAACCTAAAGTGTATGCAAAAAACATCGTGCTAACAGAGTTGACCTCTTAGATACATTAGATGAGAATAGGGCTTCTTCACCTTGCTCTGTTTTTGACTTGAAAAATCACGTGGGTGTTTTGGCTCTCTCTTTGGGTAACAGCCGAGTTGATGTCACGATGCGCCTCCATTTACTGTGCCATACTGGTTGTCCCACGCATCAGCAAGGTCCCAACGTGCCAAAAACAAAAGGTGTGAGAATCGTGAGCCTTTGCCAATCCTGCATAAAATCTTTTCTAAGCATTTTGTATTATATATGTTGCCGTAAAGTTCTTAACATAGTACTCGCTGAGACATAACGCATACTAAAATTACTGGGTGTATCTAGGTACAGTAAAATAAATAAATAAATTAAATAAAAACCGTTTTTGAAACAGGTGGCTTTCCCAGCTGGTGCATTGGAGTGGTGTTCAGTATTTCACTGTTGTTAACAATAAATAAACACTGACCCTATTTACTTAAAAAATAAAAATAAATAAATAAATCATATTTTTCCTGTTTACATTCTAGTTAAAATGCATCTTAAATATGTCAAATGTTGATAATATACAAAAAAAAAATCAATCATCTGTCATGACAAATATAGTGAAAGGTCAGAGAAATTGTTTGGGATTTTTAGTCTATATATGTGATGTTTCAAGTGGAACTTTAGTCAAAGGTGTAGTTTGGATGGTTGTGTTTACACAAAAAATGTCATGGCATCCATATAAACATTTTAAGAATGTTTTTAAAATTAAATATATTTTATTAATAATAAATTGTAATACGTATTAATATTTAAACAAATGTATATACATTGCCTATAAAACCATTCATTCCATTCATTCACCATTCAGTCTTTCCCCCCACTCTCTTTGTCAGTCCATTCACTTAAAAAATGCTTACATTTATATTAAAAGGAACATACAATGTTTTAAAATAACAGTTTTCTGGATAGAACAAGAAACTGACTTTTGACCCCCTGCTCAGATGGGTCATTTTTGCAGATAGCTAGCAACTCTGTGTCTACTTATTTAGCTTGCAGGAAGGAATTGAAAAATTGCTTTGTCATCTCATTTAAATCCTGTCCATCCACCAACCACTGATTGTTTCACCTGCTGACATCCACCTCGCTGAGACAAAAATGCCTCCAGGAAAATGAACTCGGGGGAAACCAAGCTCTTAGATTGTTCTGGCAGGGGTGAACCGGGTTGGCAGGTAGGTGTGTAACACACTTCATTTTCCCACCACATGCTGAACTTAGCAAGTCAATCGACAAATCAGTGTGGGGGCTATTTGCAGGCTGTTGCCATGGTTTTGTTAAACAGTGGACTAATCTACTTCCTCACACATTACAATAACTCACAATAACAGCTGCTCCAGGATATGGTGTTTTGGTCATGTGTTGTAACCCAAAGGGATTTGGGTTGGTGGCATAGACAATATTTTAAGTATAGTCTATACTGTGTGTTGTGTCCTATAACAATCAAAATAAAGTATAATTTAGCTGTGAATCTATATGGAACAAAAGTTTTCTCTGTCAACGTGATGGAATTACCAATTAAATGAAAAAAAAAAATAAATACAGTAAAACGTACAAATAAATCCTTGACGGCAAGACATTTTTACAGTGGTTCAGATAGTCACTTATTCTGTTGAATTTTTTAAATAAGTTGTTACATTATAATTAATCTAAATGAATTAAATTAATTTAGTACTGTTTCATGTTTATTGTTTATTATGACATTTATGTTGTTCGGTGTTATCACATACATTGCTTTCAGTTCTGTTTTCTCCCCATGTTTGGATTCTACCTCATGCTGTGTCAAACGCAATGGGAATGCATCCACGTGATAGCATCATGAAGGACGTGTGTAATCGGACCAATTGTGTGATTGGCTGAGGCTTGGTAGTGATCTGAATCCCACAGTTCAGTTCGGGTCTCATCCACCCCAGTATGTTGGGGTCCTCCACTATGGTGGCCCCTGAGCAGTCTCTAGTTATGGAACAAGAATTAGAGACACCGCAGGGGAAAATAGGATATGTTCCCGTTCCATACAGAGAGTCAGGTTTTTACAGCCATTATTTTATGATTCCAAAGAAGGATGGAGTTTTGTGTATTTTGGACCTACGTAGAGTTTAATCCATATCTACGGACCTACGTTTACATTTAGTCTTTCCATAATGAACCTGAATTCTAAACTTTTGACACCATGCAGGGCTATAACAACTTAACTTCACACGTAACAAAAAGACCAAATCATTAGAGAAAAAACAAGATGGTATTTTGTATTTGTGTTCATGACAAAATGCACCTTCTGTATATTAGCATTTACCTCAGCCTGTGGAAAAGCAACTTGTGATGAACTTTGATTCATCATGTGGCTTTCTCTTCACCACCAGTGTTATGGTCAATGTCAGTTTATCTAAAAAGTACAAAAATATTTTAGTAGCAACATGACCTTGAATTTTTTTGCGTGTGTGTGTTTGTGTGTTGTATTCTATGTAATAATTGTTTACAGAATTTTTTTTACTGTATTTAATTTAACAGATTTATGATTTTCCAATATCCTAATAATTTTCTATTCTGATACTCCCTGATATTTTATATTTTATGTATTTGACAGATCCTTTTATACAAACCAACTTGAATTCAAGTTTTTTTTTTGTTTTGTTTTTTTTGCTACACGGTTAGCTAAACACTAATGAGAGACTTGCATGTCTCTTTATTAAGGCTTTGGCTAGTGCGGTAGCATTTAATAGACTCTGTTTTGCTGGTGATTTTTTTTTCTCTTTACTTATTTCTTACAGAACAAACTGCTTTTTTGCATTTCGTACTCCACTACGACTCGTATGCTGGAATTTGATTTATTTCTGTGCTTTCTAGACCTCACATCCATAAACCATAATATACTCCGCAGTAAATACAAGGTTTTTCATCCAGGATGTCAATTTTGATTTTGACACTTCATGCCTTTCTATAGACTTTTTAAATTTTGCAATAGTGCATGTGTTTAAACCAAGCTTGACATTCTTTTTGGTGCTCTTTAGGAGCTTAATTTAACATTGCTTTTTCAGTCTCTGAGGTTATCTCCGAGGGCCTACGTCTGTTAGAAGTTGTACAGGAGGTCAAGATGTTGGGGAACAACAATGTCAAATCATCTTTAGAAACTGGTAGAGTCAGACTGACTGCAGAAAGAGCCTTAGCCAGTTCTCTCACCCACCCTCCCTTTTATTGTTCTCTGTTCAGTGCCAGGTAGCTCATGGCACCGCATTATGCTATGTGAGCTCCATCTGTTTGGCGCACGGCTGGTGACAAACTGCGAGAGAGGAGGCCTAGTCAGTTACTGTGGGTTGCAGTGTGGTGGAACCAATCGACAACTTCCCACACGGCCCAAATAAGAGAAAGCCTCTTGGGAAACCCTTCAACATGCAAGGACACAACCCAACACACAATTTGTGCTCCACCAAACACGGAGCCAGCTTCGACCAACCCTGTCTTCACCCGTGATCAGTAACAAAAACAGAGAATAAAAGAAAGCAGCAGAAAACGGGAAAGGAAACAAACGGGATCAATCAAAGCATTAATAGTTAAAATTAAAAGTCTAATATTATTTCTTCACGTTCCAAACTAGCACAACTTTACGAAGAACTTTCACACATCTGTCAATTTGATTTGTGTCTTACATTTCAAGTTTTCTGAGTTCAGTAAAAAAAATAAAAATAAAGGAAATAGTATTACAGAAAGGCACAAAATCTCTACCTCAAACATTTACGTTCACAGTTCTTTACTTGTGACATGATCTTCCCAACTTATTTTTAGACGAAGCTATTAAACTTAGACTAAGTTTTATAAACTAAGACATCTACTGTACTTGTTCATGTGATACCTAGTCCTATTAAGTAAACTCAATCTCTTAAATGAATTAAATATTTTCTTAAGACATTTTTTAGTATTATTTGTTATATTTAATTTACTCGTATTATGCTTGTTTAATTTTGTTTTCTCTGGAAGCGCTTTTATAGAACTATATAACTCAAAACTGTTCTCATGGTTCAACATTTTTTCACTGAATGGGAAATGGAGAACTCAAGTGCAAGTGAAAAAAGGACATTTATTATAATCAAAATACAAAACAAAGACACAAAAGAAAAGTGCCCATGATTAACTAACAATATAACAAACACTCAACGAGACCACAAACAAACTACAGATCTGGTTCTCTGTGCCACCAAACAAACAGCTTTGGTTATTGGCCGCTCTATGGTGGCCATGGTGGTTACAGAGAGGCACCTCTGGGTGAATCTGGCCGACATTGGAAATTAAGAGTGAGAGGTCCTTCTCGATGTGCCGGTTTGCATCATGAACTTTTTGGGACCTCTATCGAGGCAGTGATTTCGAAGTTCATGGAGGCAAGTGTGTGCTCAGTGTTTTTGTTTTTTTAGTCGTTCATGCCGCACAGGTGGCTGGCCTCTCCAGATCTGAGGATCTGCGACCGGGCCGTAAGACAAGTACCAACTGAGGCAATTGAGGAGGCGGGAAGCCTGGAGGAAGCGGAAGCAACTTCGGGAATCAGCCCAGGGCAAGTGCCGTGGTGCCTTCCCGGATGGCTCAGCGGCTGTCTATAAATGTCTCAGCCCCTAATCCTGAGGTACCCTGAGGTAGCTGTCTAACAAGCTGTCTAACCAAGACTCTCTGAGGAGAGTCGTAGCCCTCCGCTCGTGGTGTTCAGGAGTTGTATTGCTTGTCTGTGTAGGTGCCCATTAACTCATCTTGGGTTGGCTTCCCAAATGTTGGTCCCCTAAAAAAGGCTGGCCTCCTTTACGGGTCCTGAGTGTGGTAAGGTTGTTGCACTTGGATTTCACCCCCAGAGATTCGAAAGCGCAGGGAGTGTTGTCAAGCCACCTCCTAATAGTTGAGTCTGCCTTCTTTTGACATGTCCTCCATTCCCCTGAGCTCCGCACAGGCTACATGAGAGAGAGCTAGAGATAGTGGCCCCAATTGGGCCTCCTTCCTGTGGTGTAAAGAGGAGTGTTTTGGGACGAGGCCTTCACTCCTGAACTCAAATCGCTAGGTCTGTGCAAGGTAACGGAAAGTCTTCCCATGTCCGGTACCCACTGTCCCCTTCACTCCCCTGAGCTGTGGCTGGAGCTTGACTCTCTCCGAGTCTCCTCACAAGCGGTCTAGAGTACAGACAGTAGTGCCAGGAGCGCGCTGGCACTACCCTCGAGGGGGCTGCTGGCACTAAATTCTATGCACTGTGCATTGTCCCGGTTCACAAGTTAATCGGGGCAGCCAATCAGTTTCTGGAAGGTCTGCACTCGGTGCACCCTGCTGCTTCCTGTACTCAGCATTAGGGTGACCAGCTGGAGTAGGGCCCTGCGAACCCTAATAGTGGTCCCACCCTGCTCCCCTGAGCTCCACTCAGTCAGTTAGGGGGCAGTGCTGTCCGAGGAGAGCCCCCTGTAGATGCTCTGGAGTGGTTCGCATGTTGTGTTGACTAGTGAGGCTAGCTCCTCTCTAGAGAGTTACACCTAGCACAGGTAGAGCTCCCGATCCTCTACATTCCCCCAAGCACACGTTCTTGCGAGTCATTGGCTCAGACTAGTCTCCTCCAAGGAGATCAGGCCTCTACCCTGAGAGCCCCTCGCTGCGCTCTTGAAGAGTACAGGAGTTTCAGGCCCCTCTCATCTAGAGAGTGTGCCCTTTGGGAGGTTGGCCACACTTCTTTGAGCAAAGTGGCATTGCATCTCAGTTCTTACTTGAACCCAAGAGACATGGGTCAGCGCTAGGGCACTGGAGTCACCCTTGACTTCCGAACTAGTCTTGGCTGTGCGAGTGTCATCAGGGCGATGAATATGGCCTCCGCTCCAGTGAGCTCCACTTGTAAGATAATTTGTTCTTCCAAACCTCTTGCAAAAGTTGAGTGCTGTTCCCTTATATGTTCAAGAGGGACAGCTGCAAAGTGCTGGCCATTAGCCCAGCCACTGTCAGAGCTCAGTAGCGCCTAAGCGTTGTAGGCCTAGCATTTGCGGCTCTAGGTCTCCACTTCACGGGCTCAGTCCTGAGCTGGAGGGCTCCAGTACTCCCTCGGACTCTAGATCGAGCACGATCGGCCTCCGTTCTCTAGTAGCCCCAGCCCTGGTCACTGCAGGTCACGGGACAGTTCCGCTGGGGGTCATTGACTGCTGGCTTTCACCTATTAAGTGCAATCATGCCCTTCAGAATGAAACGACCCCTAGGAGACACAGCATAGATCCCTTTTGAAAGGGAACGTCTCAGGTTACTGTTGTAACGATAGTTCCCTGAGAATAGAGGATGAGATGTTGCGTCCCTTTGCCACGCTTCAGGCCTTCAGGTGTCTCCTTCAGATATGAAGCAGATGGCGTGCTGTTCAGGTGCCTCTTTTATACCTGTCGTACTTGTGGTGACGTCATGGGCGGCTCCCGGCCAATGTCAAGTTCATTGTCATGATTTAATTATTGCTTCCAACATCTGTCATACCGGAGGTATTCCCCAAAGCAACCCCTAGGGGACGTAGTGTTCCTTATTCGCAAGGAGCTATGGTTACAATAGTAACCTGAGATGATATGGAATGAAACGAGGGGGAATAAATTTAGAATTAGACCAATTCTTAAAGTAAACTCAGTAGTAAATTCTGGTCTTGTTACCTGAGCCCAGGTTCAGTCTGTTTATGTAGAAGTTGACGAAATTATCAAAAAACCCTTCCCAACAGCTCAGTTCCTAAGAGAAACCAAGAAGTCTTACTGTCACCACTAATTCGACAGCATTAAAAGACAACATTTACTCAAACTCTGTTGAGTTTACCCCTTCTCTTTGTGTTGTATATAACTGACTTAAAGCGGTTTAAAATTTATAATTAAGTTGCCAAAACAGACGTTTTCTTTTGAATCTGTCTATTGTGCATATTTCTGTCTAGTTTGTTCTCTCTAAACTCATCATTTCAGCTATTAGCATAATTCTTATTACTCAAAATGAGGACAGATCCTTGCATTGTTCTCATTACAGACCCAAAACCCCTTTAATGTGTGAGATCACCGCTCTGATGTTTGGAGAAACAATTAGATGTGATCCGCTCCAGTCTCCATTCGGTAATGGGCATATAGATTTGATTGGCAGGATAAAAGCAGGAATAATGTCATCAGAAAGGAAATAACTAAACATGAGTGGATGGTGATGAAGGGAAGACAAGAAGGTGGAGACGAATTGTCTGGGCAAATGGAGCCAAGCTGTGATGATGATTTTTTATAAATGGTTAGCCATTAGAGTGTAACATGATGATTATTGTTTTTGTTTGTTTGTTTCTCCACCATTTTTAGCTCAAAATATAAGATTATTTTGGTTTATTTACACATGCTGAAGCTCAATTCCTCACTGTGTTGGTCACTGAACCTTGATCAGGACATTGGTTATTTGATTTAAATTTCACAAACCATTTCTTATACAACACGCTGAACTTTCACTAAAGCATTATGACATTTACTTCATGTACAATAAAAGATTTCATTGTTCTCTTTTTCATCAATTGTGGCCTGTGTAGAAACTTTATTAGTACAGTAGTACCTCAAGATACGAAAGGCTCAACTTACGAAAAATCCAAGTTACGAAAGCAAAGACGAAAATTTGTACTGCTCTACGTACGAAAAGTTTTCAAGATACGAAAGGTTTCTGAAAGTCCGAGATTCGCCCCATAACAATTTTGAAACTCGCGCCGCACACCGCCATCTTAGTTATAGTAGACTTGCCACCATCCTCCTGCTCTCCCATTGGTTCCTGATGCTAGCCAAGCCATGAGATCCTTCCCTCTAATTGGACAGCATCCCTCCCATCATGCATCTTCTATACGTACGTGCTGGCGTGCTTTAGCTCAGCCAATCCGCACCCGAAACTTTAAATTTTGTATGTGTTTTCGTTAAGTTAAGTGTACATACGTATGTTATCTGCCGTTTGTCCTCCTCCTCCTCTGCGGCCACTTTCGGAGATAGCCTCACTCGAAAGGTAAGCTTCGACATTTTACGTTATTTCATTGTTTATAGGTCAATTTAGCTTTATTATGAAATTTAATGGGGTGTTTTTGGAGGGATTGGAACGGATTAGCCCTTTTACATGTAAAATGTGTTCCAAGATACGAAAAAATCATTATACGAAGGCCGCCTCCGAACGGATTAATTTCATATCTCGAGGTACCACTGTAGTTCTGTATTCCTTGCCTAACGTCTCTATTGGTGCACAGGAAAACCACACTCTTACATTGCTAACATGTGAGTGAGAGTGTTTGTTTGTGGTTCCAGTAAATCCGAACAAAATATCCCCACATAGACGGCAGTATCTTTAATCCTTGTCGGGACAGTTTTACTTTTTGAAAGTGTAAAAAAAAAAAAACATTTTCTATGATGAGTAGTGTTACCCTTAGTCCTGTTTGTCATGTCATCCGTGCACTTCCTGTGAGGTCAATGTTGACTTTGTTATGTCATGGTTACATTGTGTGGATGTTATCCTTCCATGGTTCTGGTTCTAAGTTTATTCTGAGTTTATTGCACTACTTGTGCAGTTTTGTTTTGTTATTTAAGGTGTTTTGTTTTCGATTATATTAAAGTGATCTTCATTTTGGAAACCTGCCTTGCCTCCGTCTCTCTCCGCATCGCAAATGCCCCAGTTTCGTAACAGGTAGGTTTGAAAGGTAGGCTGATTGAATATAGAATACAGTTTTTACAGTATAAAATGTCTATGAAATGCCACATATGGATTAATTTATAATAGTTTACTTATTTTTCTGTGACAGATTTTTTTATTTTCCATTTTTTATGTACTATTTTTCACGACACGAGGGAAAGTAAGGAATGTGTAAGGGAAAATGGGCAAAACGTCTTGGTTGCGTATGTTACCTTAGTTTCCTGAGGAGGGAACGAGACGCTGTGTTAAGTGCTATGGGATCGCATCTGCGTGATTTTCTTTTTCTTTTTTTAACCGTCTGCTGGCTCTAACCAGTTTTTTGACTTCACGCAAAAAATTAAGTAGTGGTATAAAAACTATATCACAAATTAATTAGCCACACACACATACCTGGTGTGAAAAAAAGAACCAAAAAAATAAAATAAAAATCACACTGATCAAAAAAAATAAAGTTAAAAAATGAAAGTTATGTTTAGATGAAAACATGTTCATTACGTTTTTCTTCATAATTGCATATGTGTTATATTCATTGGTGCAAAACTTATTCTGTATATAGTTCGTTTGTTATTGAGATCAAAACCTTTTATCTGAAGCTCAATGCTGATACTGTCATGTAAATAGTCTTCTAATCTGCAATAAATCTAACAATTTCTGATCAATCCATATCAATTACATGGTTGAAAATAACATATCGGTTAAAGCCCCACCCATTTCAAGACAACCTGACCACTTCTGGGTTATGTCCTGCCCAGTCCGAGCACAGATACAGATACAGATAATTCATATAGTCAACAGATACAGATACAGATAATGCTGTACTCGTTCATCCATAATAGCTACCAGTGCAGGTCAGATGTGATCGCCCTCGAACAATAATATCTGGGCCCCAGGAATGGACTCTAAGTCTAGGCTGTAGAACCTCAAAAACATGTGCTTTGAGGACCAGCCTACCATATCATAACAATCTTGAAGAGAAACTCCTGACAACAAGAACTTAGATGCAGCCATACCTTTAGTAAAGTGAACTCAAATTGCCAAGGATGAGGACAGTCCGGCCGACCCATAAGCAAGTGAGATAGCCGCGCCTATCCACTTACAAGTCAAGTCAAGTCACCTTTACTTATATAGCGCTTTTTACAATACAAATTGTTTAAAAGCAGCTTTACAGTGGTCACAGGAACAAATTATAAACAAAGTTTGGTTGGCTGAACGGCAGCCTTAAAAGAGCAGGCGAATTAATACAATTGATGAATATTAAGTGTTAAGTTTTGATATTTATAGGACACATGAGGGAAGGTAGTGATGAGCTACAGCCAGGAATGATTACGGGGAAAAAGGAGGCGGGGCAGACGCTAACGAAACACAAACACGCGTCGCATGCAAAGGTGCGTCGCCGCGTGATCACAAGGTAGACGAGATAGCGCACAATGGGTGACACACCTACTGCGCGTGACAAGAACAACAAGCAGACACGTGGACCAGGGAGCGCGCATGTAGCGCGCTCTCACACAAAACGTGTGGGAGAGAGAGTAGTGCCATGGTTCCATCCACTAAAACACTAATAACCCTTGAAACAGAAACAGAACCATGACACAGTTATGTATTCTGTTAATTTAGCGAATTGGTACGTTTCATCGGGATGAGACGAAATATAGAGCTGAGTATCATCAGCGTAACAGTGAAAGCTAATGCCATGCTTCCTAATAATTGCACCCAAAGGAAGCATGTACAGGGTGAAAAGCAATTCTGACACAATTCTGATCCTAGTACTGAACCTTGAGGAACTCCATACTGAACCCGTGATCGATATGACATCTCCTCATTGTTACGGACTCAGCCACACCCTCTGCACCAATCTCATTCACCCGCTCTCAATCACCGGAATTTTGAACACCTGGCACTCATCAATGACTCTATTTAACCAGCATTCACTCAGTGGTCTGTGTCTGGTCTCGTCTATCGAACCCAAGACTGCTGTTTACCTCTCAGCTAACGCCTGATTGTGATACGCTCCTTCCGTGTTTCCTGTGTTGTCTTCGCTTGCCGGAACCTGTCTCTCAAACTTCCATTGCCCATGTGTTGTGATCTGCTACTTCTCATTAAACCACTAATACTCAAGTCTGTGTTCTGCCTGTTGTGTTGTGACACTCATTCACAGCTACAAACTGATAACGGTCAGATAAGTATGATTTGAACCAGGCTAATGCAATTTGACTAATGCCAACATAATTTTCAAGTCTATTTAGAAGGATTTTGTGGTCGATTGTATCAAATGCAGCACTAAGGTCCAGTAACACTAACGGAGACATACAACCATGATCGGATGATAAGGGAAAATCCTTTGTAACTCTAATGAGAGCAGTCTCAGTACTATGATATAGTCTAAATCCTAACTGGAAATTCTCATAGATGCTGTTTCTTTCTAGAAAGGAACATAGTTGTGAAGATGTTGCCTTTTCTAGATTTTTTGACAAAAAAAATGTATTTGATATTGGCCTGTAATTAACTAATTCTGTAGGATCGAGTTGTGTTTTTTTAATAAGAGGTTTAATTACGGCTAGCTTAAAGGTTTTTGGTACGTATCCTAATGACAAAGATGAATTAATAATATTAAGAAGAGGATCTATGAGATCTGGAAGCATTTCTTTCAGTAGCTTAGTTGGCATTGGGTCTAGCGTACATGTTGTTGATTTAACAAGTTTAGACAATTCTTCCTCCCCAATAGCAATGAAGGAGTGGAATTTTTCTTCAGGGACACTAACATTTACTGTATTTTGTGATATTGTAGTAGACAGTTGCATGGTTATAACTTTCTGTCTAATGTTATGAATTTTGCAAGTAAAGAAGTCCATGAAGTCATTACTGCTGTGCTGTTTTAAAGCATCTGGGGTTGAGGCTTTATTTCTTGTTAGTTTAGTAACTGTATCAAATAAATATCTAGGGTTTTATTTGTTTTCTTCTAAGAGGGTAGAAAAGTAAGCAGATCTAGCTGATTTTAAGGCCTTTCTGAATGCAATAGAGCTATCTTTCCATGAAATGCGAAAAACCTCAAGCTTAGTTTTTTCCCAGCTCCGCTCCAGTTTTCTGGCTGCTCTCTTGAGGGCCCGGGTGTGCTCGTTGTACCATGGTATTGGATTATTTTCTTTAATCTTCTTTAAGCGCAACGGAGCAACAGTGTCTAAAGTGCTGGAAAAGAGAGAGTTAATAGTTTCTGTTGCAACATCAAGTTCTTCTAGGCTATCTGGGATGTTAAGTAGATCAAACTGATCAGGACAATTATTTATAAAGCTATATTTTGTGTTCGGAGTGATAGTTCTACTATATTTATAACAAGTAGTTAGTTTTTCGACTTTGACTAAGGGTAATCTACACGCAACTAAGTAATGATCTGAGATGTCATCGCTCTTTTGCAGAATTTGAATAGTATCAACATTGATCCCATGCGACAATATTAGATCTAAAGTATGATTACGAGAATGAGTGTGTCCTGATACATGTTGTGTAACTCAAATAGAGTTTAAAATGTCTGTAAATGCTAATCCCAATGTGTCTTTTTCATTATCTGCATGGATATTAAAATCACAGACAATTATGACTTTATCTGCAGACATTACTAAATCTGAGAGAAAATCAGCAAATTATTTGTCTGTATGGTGCCCTGGTGGCCTGTATAGAATAGCCAACACAAAAGTTAAACAGGAATTATTACTTGCATTAGATCATTTACATTAAGGACCATCACTTCAAAATAATTATATTTCAAATTAGACCTTTGAGCAGTACTGATCGTGTTACTATAAATTACAGCAACATCTCCTTTACCTTTCAGATGAGGCTCATGTTTATAACAGTAATCTTGTGGGGTGGACTTATTTAAAGTAATGTAATTGTCTGGTTTTAGCCAGGTTTCTGTCAAACACAGCACATCTAGTTTAGGATCTGTAATCATATAATTCACAATAAGTGCTTTTGAGGAAAGGGATCGTATATTCAGTAACACAAGCTTTATCATTTGTTCATTTGTGCTATATCCGTTCTTAGTTGTTTGTAAATCAATTACATTTTTACCCTTAAATGTTTTTTTATATTTGCTAATTCGTGCAACAGACACAGTCTCTATTGGATATCTAGGAGAAAGAATCTCTGTGTGTTGGAATGTATCTGACCTCTGTGACGTGAGACAGCTAGCAGACGGTGTCAGGTGTGTGGAAGGGAAGATGCAAGGACTCAATAGTGCAAGGAGAATGGGGATTTATTCGTAACAAAAATAAAAACTGAACAAAAACCACCCCGTTGGGGAAAAAACAAGACTTGCAGACAGACTAAACTAGGACTCGACTTCAGACTAGACTTTAAACTTGACAGACTTGACTAGCAACAGGACAGCACAAACACTACCTTTCAATGACGAGAAACCAGCACAAGACAACAGACATGGATGGATTAAATACACACACGAGGGTTGGTAATTGAATGAGACACAGCTGGGAACAAATCAAACTAAAGCAGGGAAACAAGGTGGGGGGGTTACACATTGACGAGACAAAGACGACGCGCAGCTGGCGACAACCAAACTGCGCGTGACAGAAAACGCAAAGCACGCGGCCGATTGAATGCGAACCGCGTGCCAAACATAAACACATGGACGAGAGGAGGCGCGGCTCGCGCAAGGCTTGAAACTGCGCCCACTCACATAACGTAGAGCTCGCAAGAACGAGTTCTCATGAGCTCACGACAAGGATGAACACACGCGAGTTATGAATGCCCGAATCCCGATCCAAAACCGAAACTGAACCAGACCCAAGTATCGGGACCGGACATCATAACTCGTACAAAAGACGTCTCAGACTAGCGCGTGCGGCTCGAATCCTCGACGCCGTGCGCACACACACCAAACACGAGACATAACGGTAGTGTCAGAGCTCTGCCACAAAACCAAGAAATGACTACCAGACCGAATGTGGCAGAACCCTGACACTACCCCCCCCCCCCTCTAAAGGGACGCCACCTGGAACAAGACAGAGACATGACAGCAGAAAGCACGAACATGACAAGGGGAAAAAATAAAAATGAAATAAAGAACACCAAGACAAGGGGAGGGAGGGAGGGAAGACAAGACAGGCTAAGACAAGCAGGCAAAATAAACAGTACTCAAATCAACATCATGAAGATAACTCAAAAGTCCTTGAAAAAGGTGCTCATGAAAGTCCTCAATGTCATGAAAAATATTAACTCAAAACAGTCCCCAAGCATCATGTAAACATAACTCAAAACACAGTCCACCAGTACCACGAAAATAATCTCAGCAGTTCTCAACGGGTCACAAAAGAAACTCAAACAGTCCTTAAGCACCATGAAGGAAAAAAACTCAAAACAGTCCAATATGAAAAACACAGTCCAACACTTCATGAAACGTGATAACCCTAAACAGTCCTCGATCCCATGAAAAAAGTAACTCAAAAACAGTCCACCATGAAAAACAATCCAGGGAGGGGGAACTGGAGGGAGGAGCCATGGTGGCTCAAGCAGTGCAGGGTCTTTAGCAGATGGCCAGGGTGGAGCCGGGGGAACGAGCCAGGGGGGCTCCAGGGGTTCAGGGGTCCTGGCAGACAACCAGGGTGGTGCCGGGGGGGAGAGCCAGGCGGACTCAGGCAAGAAAAGGTCAGGCGGCACCGGAGGGGTGAGCCAAGCAGGCTCCGGGAGGTCTAGAGTCCCGGCAGACGGCCAGGGCAGTGTCAAAGGAACCGGCACCTTGGTTGGGTCAGGCAGGACCGGCTGAGACTCTGGCAGGTCTAGGCGTTCTGGCAGGATGTCTGGGCGTTCAGACAGGAGTTCTGGGCGTTCTAGAGGGTCTGGGCAGTCTGGGCGCTCTAGAGGGTCTGGGCAGTCTGGGCGCTCTAGAGGGTCTGGGCGGTCTAGAGGGTCTGGGCGGTCTAGAGGGTCTGGGCGGTCTAGAGGGTCTGGGCGTACGGGCGGCGCCGGCAGGGCGAGGGTTGCCTCTGTGGCTTGCGGACTGGGGGAAGCCCTCTTCTTCCTCCGCCGCTTACGAAGGCGACAAGGTGGCACAGAGTCAATGGCGGGCTCTAGGGCGACGGCCTCCTGTCCGGCAGCTGGCTCTGGGGCGACGGCCTCCTGTCCGGCAGCTGGCTCTGGGGCAACGGGCCTATTCTTCCTCCGTCTTCGTTTCCGGGTCATTGGAGGGCTGGGGCCCCCACTGACTGCAGATGGAACGGGGGAACAGTCAGTGGGCTGGGAGCTTGTTGGGGGAGCGGGTTCCTGCTCCCCAAGATGGAAGACATGGTATACAAACTCCCAGAAGCTAAGATGCCCCAGCTTTTCCATCTCCCAATAGATGAGGGGCTGATCGAGGCAGATGTTGAATACCTCTTTCAGATCAGCCTCCTCGTAGTCGATGTGATGCACCTCAATCAGGAAGTCCGCAGCGAACTCCCGCACATCAGCGCCCAGCTGGCGGAAGTATCGGGAATTTACGAGGTGCATCATCTGCTGATGGGTGGACGGTCTTGGAGAGGGAGATGGAAAAAGGAAGATCCCCATCTCTGCTGAGTCCTCTTGTGGCTGGTTTCTTCTGTCAGGTGTGTGGAAGGGAAGATGCGAGGACTCAATAGTGCAAGGAGAATGGGGATTTATTCATAAAAAAAAATAAAAACAGAACAAAAACCACCCCGTGGGGGAAAAAACAAGACTTGCAGACAGACTAAACTAGGACTCGACTTCAGACTAGACTTTAAACTTGACAGACTTGACTAGCAACAGGACAGCACAAACACTACCTTTCAATGACGAGAAACCAGCACAAGACAACAGACACGGATGGATTAAATACACACACGAGGGATGGTAATTGAATGAGACACAGCTGGGAACAAATCAAACTAAAGCAGGGAAACAAGGTGGGAGGGTTACACATTGACGAGACAAAGACGACGCGCAGCTGGCGACAACCAAACTGCGCGTGACAGAAAACACAAAGCACGCGGCCGATTGAATGCGAACCGCGTGCCAAACATAAACACACGGACGAGAGGAGGCGCGGCTCGCGTAAGGCTTGAAACCGCGCCCACTCACATAACATGCCCGAATCCCGATCCAAAACCGAAACTGAACCAGACCCAAGTATCGGGACCGGACATCATAACTCGTACGAAAGACGTCACAGACAAGCACGCGCGCGGCTCGAATCCTCGACGCCGTGTGCACACACACCAAACACGAGACATAACGGTAGTGTCAGAGCTCTACCACAAAACTAAGAAATGACTACCAGACCGAATGTGGCAGAACCCTGACAGACGGTCTGTTTAGACAATTTGTCTGCTTCCTGACCTGGGCCCCAGTTAGTCAAGGTTCAGCTCTAAGACTATGTGCCAAATTACTAGAGAGAAGAGCGGCACCATCCCAGGTGGGATGAATATCATCTCTTTTCAACAGGCCAGGTCTGCCCCTTTTCCAAACGTCTATGAACCCTATGTTATTCTGTGGGCACCACTTAGACATCCAGCCATTGAGTGAGGATAATCTGCTAAGCATCTCATCACTCCTGCCCCTAGGAAGAGGGCCAGAGCAAATTACAGTGCCTGACATCGTACTTGCGAGGTCACACAACTCTTTAATATTAATTTTAGTGATCTCCGACTGGCGAAGTCGGACGTCATTAGCGCCAACGTGAATAACAATCCTAGAATATTTACGATTAGCCTTAGCCAGCACTTTTATTTTTGCTTTGAAAAAACATGTGACTATGGTGGCTGTAGTCTCTATTTTCACATTCTGAGTAGCCAATCACTAGGGTACTTTCAACAGGTTTCTCAGTGGGTGCATCACTGAGTGGGGAGAAACTGTTTGATGTTCTAATAGGATTGAAACAGTGGTTTTTTGACCCGCGATTATGCCGTCTCAGTCACCCAGTTGCCCTGCTGCACGGGCTCTACAGCCGGAACCGAACAATGTACAGGGTTTGCTAAGCTAGTCGCATCCAAAGTAGTATCTAAAGCCCTTGCATTCTTACTATCCTTGAATAAAGTTTGGATGCGTGTCTCTAATTCTGAGATCTTCTCTGTCAGCCTGACTATGTCCCTGCATTTATCACATGTGAAGCCCTTAATGCTGACAGAGACAGACAGACTATACATGAAGCAGGCAGTACATGTAATTGGTGGTGGTTGAGGAGATTCCCCCCCCTGCTATGTAAAGCGCTTTGAGCTCTTGAAAAGCGCTATATAAATGTAACATTTCTTCTTCTTCTTTCTTCTTCTGTAACAATTACAGGAGATGACATTACTTACCGTGTGTGTTGATCCAACTCACCAGTTGTTTGATGAACTCGGACAAAAGGTGAGAGTGAGGAAATGCTGTATGCACGGACAGTAATTAAGTAAGATAGCACAATGCTAACGCGTTTAGCGACTTAGATTAAAGCTGACGATTACAATTTATTAAATAATCTAGTATTGTATTTAGCAATATGAACGAACGTCGAGTTTAAGATCTAAAACAAAAACATGTTTATACGACGCAAACAAACGCAATCCTCTCGAGCAAACAGGAAATAGCAGCAGTGCAGCAGTCAAAACGGTCCGTCTGAAACAATCAGCCGCACAGCTTACACATTCTTTGCTTTAACACTGGGGCCAACCTTTATACGGTGGCCACAACATATGAACAACTCTCTGGACATAAGGAAAAGGACAAAATGAAAATATTATGACATTGAATGCCTGATTTTGGAGGATGATGTTCAGCCCCTACTGGGACTAAAAACATGTAGATGGACTTATTAAATGTGTTGCAGCAGTTACATCACAACATAACATTAAAGACCAACATGCAGATGTTTCAGTGGACTAGGCTGTATTTAAGGGGAACAACAGTTCAAACTCAAACCAGATGTTTCTATACATCCACCTAGATGACTGAAAAAGTAATGCAGCATTTCAGAAGAATAAACACAGGAACATGCGACCAAAGAACAGAACAGATCTGCAGTACTTTGGCATGGTCACACAATTCCTCTTACAACTACCTGATGTCACAGCACCTTTAAAAGTCCTCTTGGAAAAGACTGCAGAATAGTGCTGGGAAGAAGCTCAAGACAAGAGCTTTGAGGAATTACAAAGGATGGTCTCAGAAACAACCACACAGAAATATTATGATCCAGCAATTCCAGTGACACTCAGTGTGGATGCATCCAGCTGTGGGGTTGGTGCAGTGTTATTTCAAAATGACTGACCCATAGCATTTGCTTCCAAAGAATTTACTGAAGCACATAAATTCTGGGCACAAATTGAAAGAGAATTGGCAGCTATTTAATTTGAATGTGAACATTTTTATCAATACAATATGATATTTATGATACATATATATATATATTATAAAACAATGCAATATTTTGGCAGACACTTTACAATAGAAAGTGACTAAGCCTTTAGAAATTATCATGAAAAAAAAAACAACCCTAGTTGACGCTTCTCTCAGGCTCCAAAAATGCTCCTGAAACTTGAAACTGACAGTGACATAAAAATGGACCATGGCCCTACATAGCTGATGCTTTAAACAGAACTTATCAGACTCACACAGATGCTAACACAGCTGAAGATATGCGGGTGTGCACTGTTTCTTCACTGCCAATCACTCCACAGAGCACCTGTTGGAAATAAAAATAGGACCAAGAAATTACTCTGTTTTGCTCATCATCAAAAGTTTTTTAATTAATGGCTGGCCTGAAGAAAATCGTGAATCGCCTTATCAAGCAAAACCTTACTGGGATTATCGTGATGAACTGACAATGTTGCAGAATGTGAGGGACCACACTCTTACATTTTGGAAACTGATGGTCAACAACTCAGATGCAATAGAAGGCAACTCATACAGACCAGAGAACAGCAACAAAAAAGCATCACTCATGTTTCAGAACAAGAATGCATTTCACATTTTCCACCCCCGGAAGAAGAACGAAGTAATGGAATTGAAGCCCAGTCCAAGGTAACAGAGCCCAGTGTCAATGTCCAGTCCAATCCAGTGTTACTGAGCCCAACATCACAGAAGCGAGATATCCAAAAAGAGCTTGCTAACCACTGATGGGAATAGACTTATGAACTGAGACTCTTTAGTGATGTCCATTGAATGAATGTGTTACTCTTTAACTGTCAGTAATGATGGTTTACTGTTATGTTTTGTTTCCATTAATTATTAGTGAAAAAAGGGAAGATGTTGTTTGTGTGGTGCTTTACCAGGTGAGAGCACTAATATTCAAAGCCACATAGTGAGAATGGAGACAAATAAGTTGTTATTGACCTACCCAAATGAATAAACTTTTTAACTTCTAAAAATTACCAGTATTGTACTGTAAAATTACAGAAAATATAAGGTTAGATTAGGTTAAGATTTTCTCAAAATATCTTCATTTATGTTCCACAGAAGACAGAAAGTGACAGAAAGAGAGGGTTGGAATGACGGGGGGAAATGATGATAAAATTGTCATTGTGAGGTTAACTATCCCTTTAAGGCTTCAAATTTCCAAAGTGGATGGTGATTTATTATGTCAAAAAAGAGAGAAAAAGAGCACCATAAAACTATGATGAAAAAATAAAAATTCCAAGTGTCATACCAAGTCTTTTGGAACAAAAAAAAAATAGGTGTGTTTGACTTGCAGTGCTGCACAAACCTATTGGTATCTGACTTGAAGCAGTGCATGCTATCAAAGTACCAGGAGAGCGATTCAATAGGAGCCAACTTTTTTCATATAAACATAATGTGTTATTGTGTCATTTATTTAAAATCAATAGAAACATATAAGGCCCATTGGTGTTTAAATAGTATATACAAATCTCACCAATCAGTTAAATCCAGCTACAGTCAAAATCTCACACTCTGCTTTTTTAATAGACTGAAATGACAGAAGTGACATAAATGTAGGGACACGTGGTGATTTCAAATAACATGACGCTTGACAATATGTCACAATTATTTTTGGGGGAAAACCGAAGCTTGGACATTTAGTTTCCCACAGATAAAATAAAGTCATAATGGTTTGGAACATAAGAAAAATAAAATTATCAAGTTTTTGCGAGAGCTATCCCCTCCAACTAAGAACACAAATTAACAATAGCTAACACCAAAGATTGACCCAACACTAAGAATAATGTTCATACTTAGCAAATGCAATCTTCCCAAAGAGACAAGGTGTTGTAACTCCAAAACCTGTCACAAAAGAGTACATATTGTTCGAGTCTGTACAAAATCTTTAAAAATAAACAAAACTTACTTTTTCACCCCGTGGTCTTTACTGTACCAAAATTAAAAGCACATTTTTACTCCATTTATCAACCACCACTGACTATTTCAGCAGAAATGGAAACTAAAAAACTCTCATACCTGCTAGGGAAAGCCCAGAATATGCAAACACTGCTGCAGGGTAAGAGAAGTCAAGGTGTAAGAACCTGTGGGACACAAACTGCTAAAAGTGACCTTACTCACTCAGGGTATTACTGTAAATTAACTGAATAAATGCAAGAGCAGAATCAACCATCAAGAGTAAACTCTTCTGCTTATACTAAGAATAAGAAAAAAAACCCCTCAAAATGCCTCTTAATCCCCATCTGTGAATGATAAAGCATAACACTTCTAGTTTTGGATCAAAAGGATAACTTTACTTTTCATTTTATCCGTGCCTGGAATCACAATGTGTTACTTTAAACCATGGTGGTCTGGAGACAATGTAGTCTGTAGACTAATCGACAGGAAAAAGTGTCTTTCAGTCAAACAAAGGGCCTGGTTGCTTGATGTTTTTCAGATTATTTTGTGTAAGCAGTGCTCTGAGATGCAAATGGACTTTCTAAATGTTTTGAATTCAAAAATGGGCAAAGATGGGGGAAAAAATTAAATTTTAATTAGTAATGCTCAAAAGTCACATGAAGAGAAAGCATCAACATTAATTTATATCAGGATATTTCCGCTCTACTTTGTCATTCATCCAGGTTTTTTTATTATTATTATTAAATGTTCCTCCTTAATAATAGGACACAGGTTACCTATGTACCATTTTAAATTATTCAAAGTGCAGACTAGTTTATATTATATAACATGACGTATTATGCTCATGAGAACTTTCTATGTTTAAAATCTCACAAATAGAGATTTGACTCTGCCAAATAGACTGCATCTAAAGTAAACAGTTGCTTCTATTTTAGTCAATGATTTATTCTTAAATCCGTTAAGATTAGCTTAGCTGTCTGCATAACATAATAAAAATGTGAATGATAGTGTGATAGAGAAAAAAATTGAAAAACTGTTGCTGCATCCAACGCGTGCACCAAACTGTCAATTAAAAAAATATGCCCAGATGTTTGGCTCCGTTCGTTAATTTTAATTGAAATTTCTTCATCAGTTACGAGCCAAGCTCTCATGGTCCGTGTCAAGTGATGTTTGTACTATACTTATGGCCAACACTTTACCAAGGTGGCAGTGTTCTAGAACGCTACATTATAGGGATATGGTCAGTTAGAAACCATCCTTTGTTTTTTGATAATGACATTTTCACAAATTACTCGCCCATAGCTGATAGGAACCCCATTGGTGTAGTCTCATTTTTCCTTTTCACCCGTGGGAAGGGGTTTAAAGGCGTTGGCTAATCTACAATAAGAAAGTCTCAGCTTGAAAAGCAAAACAAACAGACAAATATCAAGTTAAAGACTGAAAAAGTCTTTATTAGTCCAAAATGAAAAAGGAAATTAAAAGAAATTAAAGAAAGTTCACATTAAATTTAAGGGCTGACGATAAAAATCACATACTGTGTGACAACAAAAATACAAAATATCCAAATTACCGGTATATATAAATAAAATGTGGTTTTAATTATGAGTTCTTACCTTCGAGACAGATGATACAGTAGAATTAAGGCAGTTCTGAAAGCAAAAAGGGGTCAAACACAGTATTAGTATGGTGTTCCTAATAATCCTTTAGGTGAGTGCATATATATATATATATATATATTAGAATTATAAAGGTTAGTTTATTTTTGGTTAACTTACTGATCAGAAGCTTTTGAATGGCTTTGTATTATTGTTCCCACAACAATATTAAGCAGAAGAAGTAGTTTTCAACATTTATGAGAATGAGAAATGTATTCTGAGCAGCATATAAGAATATTAAAAGTGATTGTTGAAAGATCTTATATCTTTATTGTTGTTGTTGGTGTATGCCATGAGAACGATTTTGTTTATACCGCCTACCTGAACTTATACTTCACTCTTCACTCTAGGTAGATGATGGTTTTTCCTTGAAATCTATTTGTGCGTGTTTAGAAATAGCAGAGGAAAACAGTCTAAATCTCCTCTAAATCTTAAATCTATCTTTGCTGTTATGCTGGAAATTACAGAATGTAGTTCAAGACCTTTTGCTGAAAAACACAAACACATTACACATTTATAGCTCACACAGATTACATGACAGAACCCTGGGGAGATAACACTCATCTGTGAGTGAGACTGCGCACACTGACATTGGACAGGGGCTTAATCAAGCCCAGGAGCATTGTGGGATACAGAAGGACTGAATAGACCATCGCTCAGGGGACCAGTGCTCCAGGTCTGCCTTTAATACCTGCCTGCATTGAGCAAACCAATGCACCATTTCACTTTTCCCTGCAGACTTATGAGTGATTGCTCTCTTCTCATACCACACATACTGGTTTATGCACAGAAAGAGATGCATAACCCTCATGGGCTAGACAAACTCACAGTGCTGGGAAAACAGACTGACGCAGGAGAACAGTCAGGCTTATGGGAGGCTGGTGTTCTTTCAAGATATGAACAAGGAGCTAGAAACCAATACCTAAAACTGCTCTGAATCACTATTTACCCCAAGGTGGTGCTGTGCTCTTAGCAATCCTCTGAATTTCTTTAAATGCTGCCATTTGTATTTTTGCCCACGTTTGATAATGACAGTGCATGTGAGACTGAATTTCAGGAGGAAAAAAATAGCCATACACCGAATTGATCGGTTTTCAAAATCATACCTGGTGATGCCACATATAATATCTTACATCAGTGATGGGTGGTGCCTTTCAAGAGAAAGGAAGCATAATGGTCAATTATCAATGGGTAAATGTGGACTGAGATCTATATTTTTAACTTTGTGTCAGCATCTCCTAGCTTCCCAAAATACAACTATGAAATACAACTTAAAAGTGAAGATCACTGATTAGGCTCAGAACTGCATTTTTTGCAATCTTTACAATAGTGTTAAACTCATTGACATTGGACATGGGTTTTATCAAACCCAGAGGCATTGATGGCTGCATATGGCTCAATCGCTCCGGTAGATCACTCCCCATCCACCCACCCCCCGGATGGCAGGTAGATCACTCCGCTACCAATACCCCCCCCCCCCCCCCCTCCCGCCAACAGTCGGCAGATCCATCCCTCCGCTAACACATACATGGCCTTAACACGTCACTCAAATCAAATAAATTTAAATAAAATTACGACTTCTAATTGCATCTCAGGACAGTCTGTGTGTTCCAGATGGTACACACTTACAACAATGAACAATGTGCAATAAACATTCACTTACATTTTTCAAAATGCAAATAATGCTAATAAACAGGCACCTGCCATGCCTCACTCTGACTTCCCCCCTTTCAATGAGGTTTTATCCTCTAATTTGAAAATATGCCTGTGGAAAAATACTGCATTATATTACTTTGAAACGTTTTTTTAGTGATTGAGAAAGCTATTTTAAGTGAATGAGAAAGAGAAGCTGTCTCATTTTTAAGGAGGTGCCCTATGGAAGTCACATTTGTAGGCCGTATACAATCAAGGATGTATTATATTTTAGAAAAATATAATTATATTATACTTTTCTATATAATATATAATATACAATGTAGTATTATATATTACAAATTACTTTCATTTCACATGAAGTGTAAATTAATATAATTTCTTTCTTTCTTTGAAATAGTACAGTTCCCTTTCGAAAACCCTGCTTCCCCTAGGGGTTGTTTTGGGGAAAACCTCTGGTGTGACAGGTGTCTGAAGCAATCATCTTATCACGCCAATGAACTTGACAATGGCTCGTAGCTGCCTATGTCATCATCACAGGTGCTACTGCAGCCATAAAGAGGCACCCAAACAGTCATCCTCTTTTTATCTTCAGGAGACAAGCTTGTTTGTTGCAATTGTCAGTCACGATGGCCAGTGAGGACTGCAACTATTGTCGAGTGTGTTCATCTGTATCAACATTTTTTTACACCCGATGGCACACACAATATGTGAGTTATGTGTCTTGTGGAAAAGCATGCACGCTTGGTTCTCGAGGGTGTGAGTGTCTTTGTGTGCACTGTGAGCGCTTCCCTGTGAGAAAATTGCGCTCATATTTGTCCCTTTTCCCGAGGGAATCGGGACAGCCATCTGCACCGGGGGTTCTGGTCCTTCTACAACCAAGGCGTGCAGGAAACAGCACCCCTGGAGCTCGCAGATGGAACTCTCTGAAGACCTGGAGTAAGTATCTTCCAGCCATCGGAGGCTGATGCAAGTGAGCACCTCGAAGGGGGTGGGTAAATCTTCCTCCTCGTGGGAGAGTGCGCTCCCAACAAATCAAGATGAACAGGAGGATGCAGATTTCAAAGATTCCTCTGGGATTTCGCATCCCTCCTACTCCACGTACAGTAAGTTGCTGACAGTTATGTTGCGCACCACAAAACAGTTTGATTTGCCGTGGAAGTGTTAGGCAACCGTGGCTGGTTAGATGAATGAGCAAGCCATTAGCGTCATCCTCGTATGGCCCTTCTGTTTCTTCCTGATCTCCACACTGAGGTGCGGAGATCATGAGAGAAGCCATATTCTGTGTATCTATCCCACTCAGCCTAACTATGCTAATGTGGAGGAGGCACAGACTTATGGATACTTAAGAATGCCTCCAGTTGAAGAAATGCTTGCGAGCTATCTCTTGGTGGGCGAAGTATCCGCATTGAAAATTTGCGTTTGAACGGCAGGGAGTATGCGGTGGCCGGTCAAGCCAGTGCAGCCTTGCACACTATGGCAGTGCTGCAGGCTTACCAGGGGCTCTCTCTGGACATGGTGGCTGAGCTGCGCTGCACTACAGATCTGGCTCTCCATGCTACCAAACAGCCTTCGCTGTTGTCCGTTTTATGGCGTCCATGGTAGTCACGGAGAGACACCTCTGGGTGAACCTAGCGGACACCTGTAAAGAGGAGAGAGCTTTCCTCCTCGATGCACCGGTCTTTCCTCGGGAGCTCTTCGGGAACACTGTCGAGGCAGTAGTCTCGAGGTTCAAGAAGGCGAAGGCACACTCAGCGACTTTTAAATCATTTATACCGTGGCACCCCCGGTCCAGATCTCAGGCTGCACAGGGGGCCAGCCCCTTCCGATCTGAAGATCAGCGAGTGGGCCATAGGGCAAGTACTGCTGCTTGTGCACCTACACCCTCAGGTGGTAGGCAGGCAAGGAGGTGGGGAGCCCTGGGGAAATGCAAGCAACACCGGGAAGCAGCCCGGCAGTTGTCATAGAGACGTTTCCCCTTGAGGCTTAACATCCCCACAGCCCCAGATCATGCCCAGCCCCAGATGACTTCAACATCTGTCTCCCGTCGGACCCATGATGTGCTAGTAGACTTAATAGTCTGATTCTACTGTACTGAGGGCTGGTGGTTAAGACGGGTCTACGTGGGTCAGTTGTGCACGTTATCTAGTACTTTGTGTTATTGACGATAGGCCATTTTTAGATTTGTGTCTTTAGCTCGACAAGCGTAGCCTTTGTCCTTCCTCTTTCTCTAGAGCAGAGATTCATTTCTTCTAACGGAATATAGAAGAACCACTCTGTTTAGTTTATTATAGCAGGCATTTCGACTGAGGCCTCCATTACACAGAGCTCCGCTCGACAACCTTAGCGAGTTGTAGGTGAGGTAAATCTTTCTTGCCCCCTCTTGTCATCTGATACATAAGGGTTTCATCCCTGTGAGCCCCTGATGCGATCTGAAGTGCAGGAGTTTAAGTCCTCTTGTTTGAGATTATACTCTTTGGGAGGTTAGGCCCCACTTCTTGAGCGAACCGGCTCTGCACCTCAGTTCTTGCTTGATTCCAAGCACTTGAGTCGGTGCGAGGGGAGTGGAGTAACCCTGACTCCCTAACTAGACATGGCTGATGAACTTTGTCAGGCCGACTAGTATGGCCTCCGCTCCGGTGAGCTCTACTCATAGGACAAGTGGTTCTTCCAAACCCCCTTGCTGCGCCGTAAGCATTGAGTGCTGTCCTCTTTTATGGTCTAGAAGGGCATCTGCAAAGTGCTGGTCACTAGCCTAGTTGCTCTCAGAGCTCAATAGCACTTAAGCATTGTAGGCCTAGCAGTTGCGGCTCTAGGTGTCCGCTTTGCAGGCTCAGTCCTGAGTGGAGTGGTTCCTGTACTCGCCCAGACTCTAGATCGAGCATGGTTACGCCTCGGATCTTGTACCTTGAGGCCTCTGTTCCCTAGTAGCTCCGGCCTGGGTCCCTGCACGTCATGGGAGAGTTCCCCCGGGGGTCTTCGTTTTTGTGCAGTCACGCCCTCCAGCATGGTATTGGTATTCCGTTCCCTAAAACGACCTCTATGGGACACAGTGTAGCGTAACCTTTCAAAAGGGAACATCTGTACTTCTGTAACTTCTGTAACCATAGCTCCCTGAGAACAGGGACGAGACGCTGCGTCTTTTAGCCATGCTTCGAGCCTTCCTTCTGCTGTCTCTTTCAGAATAAAAAGTGGATGACTTACTGTTTGGGGGTCTCTTTATACCTGCAGTGGCACCTGTGGTGACATCATAGGCAGCTGCCGGCCATTGTCAAGTTCATTGGGATGATTAGATGATTACTTCAGACACCTGTCACACTGGAGGCATTCCCCAAAGCAACCCATAGGGGACGCAGCGTCTTGTTCCGTGTTCTCAGGGAGCTATGTTTACAATAGTAACCTGAGACGTTACTTTTCTTCAGTGAGACAGACAGTGTAGCCTGATTCACAAATAAATGATTCATACAAACCGGTTCTAGAAACAAAAACAAAGAGCAGAACCATAGTATGATTGACAAAATATACTTCTGGCTCTTTTAATGAATTATTCGAATAATTTGAATTGCGCAATCCTTCAATGAATTGGATATCAGTCTTATCAATCTTATGTACTAAGCTACAAGTTTTTGTAAAAAATTAATGAATATTGTCATAAATGAAGGAAATGGTGTAAAACAATCATTTTCAGACAAGAAGACGAGGAAGAGGAATTATCCAAATATTATGCGGCAATACTTAATCATATTTTGCCGTCACTTTTTCACCATTAAATGATTTACCAAATTGTTTTAAATTAGATTTTAATAATATAATTTTAATAATAATTATAAATAAATTAACATGCAATTGACACAATTTAAAGAAATCTTTAGGTTGAAGAAATGCCACTGATCCCAAATGAGAATGCAGCCAATGAAAATTAATGTCAAATGATTATGATACATGCTCATGGGACTGTAATGTGTTGAAAGAATGATGACTAGATTGCAATTTACATATGAAAAAGAGTTCAATCTAAGGTCTTCTTCGTACATTACAGCAATTTCTGTTTGACTGAGTGTATGATTAGATATTTTAGTTGTGAGGAATATGCAATTTGAGCTGTTAGGCCAATGGATATACTGACAAATAACTCTCGATTAAACAGGGTTAAAAGTGTTTCTGAAGACTTGAATCGTGTGGATGTGGCACATCTATTTTTCTTGTCACTGTAAAGATATCACCATATGACATTTGTGAATGTCATCATCACTTTTGCACTCTTCATCAAATACGAGTGATAATTTGGTATAGATGTGTGTGTTTGTGAGCATAAGCATGTGATGAGCAACAAGCAGTCTGTTAGAGACTCAGAAAATGTCATGAAGGGTTTATAGTGGCTGTGTTGAGTATAAAGGAGCTGTGAAGCGAAAAGACACATTACTGTGACATTAAAGAGGTCTGGGATGTGCTCATAAATCAACATGAGACGTGCCGAGGCACCACAGATGATGTGCTTTGTGTGAGAGTGCTAAATGTGACTATATAGCAACAAAAAAAAAGTAAAAAGATTTTGCAATTACTAGTTAAGGTCTCATTGGTGTGTACCTGACCTGAGGTGACTTTGTAACTTTCTGCTGTCATATCAATCATGCAATCATGAAACATGTTAAGTGATAATTGAAATACACAAGCGTGATGGGCCATGCATGACAGGATCATTCATTTAAACATGAAAGAGGTAATTCGCTTCCACTGATTTGAGCACTTTATACGTTCACTGACATTAAACTGACACTCCCATAAGATAGAAATGATTTCATAGGTCTCTCATGAGGACTGATGCATTTTACTTTACCTCGAAGGTTCTCAACTCGTACAGATCAAGTGCTATAAATCATGCAGGCCATTTTCCAGAGACATATTTACAGCATTTATATAAAATTAATCCCCATACTTAGTTTAAAATAATTAACAATAAATTGTACATTTAATGCTTTAACTTAGTATAATTTAACTATGATAAAATAATGCAATAAATTAACATAACTAATAATGTTCTGTGTGATAAATTAATCAGCAGTTGAGGTAATTGATTCAATGGATTTAAAAAACAGTGGAGTTTTATTATGTCGACCGGCTTCGTGGGGTTGCAAAAAGCATTGAGATAACTGTTTAGCGAGATAACCAACAGCCTATATGGCAATTTATTTGATGAAGCGATCGG
Source organism: Rhodeus uyekii (assembly GCA_037043235.1). Lineage (NCBI taxonomy): Eukaryota > Metazoa > Chordata > Actinopteri > Cypriniformes > Acheilognathidae > Rhodeus > Rhodeus uyekii. The sequence continues at coordinate 2,923,179 of JAWRVZ010000064.1, forward strand.
CATGCTATAAAAATGTACATAGCCTACACTGTATATGTTTGCTAACAACAAAAAGGCATATGTGCACCAACTAACAGTATATATTTACCAGTAGCTATACAATAAAAAAACACCGTTGATTCTCGATACAAACCTTTAATTATATTATAACATATCCATGAGGTAATCACGCTATACATACTGTCTTGCGTTCTCTCTGTCTAATGTGCTTTCTCAACAAGTATGTCCGCGTTTTATCACCAATAAACGGCTTTAACCAGCCTTGGAATTCAGGGTTTGATTCCCACTCCTTCCTATATTTTTTGATGTACAGTTTTGACTGAGACATGATAAGCAAGCCAGCTAGTTAGCTTTTGTCACAGAGAGGAGCACACACACAGTGGACATGTGACTGAGGCTGTGTGAGTCAAATAAATGGATTTATATTTGTGCAGTGATTTAATTATTTTTTAGACAAAGAACATTTGACATCCCATACTGCCATTGCGTAATCAGCCAGCAGCGGCTTGCCGGACATGCGCGATTCATTTGCACATGGAGGAGTGAACATCTCTGCTCTCCCTGCATCTGGGAGGGTCTGCTGCACGAGGACCGGGTGCCTGTGAGTGCTTAGGGATGGGGCTGCGGCAGCACTCGCTGCTCCTTGAGAAGAGTAAGAACGATATGTGCTTTGACTTGTACTTCAGAGAGTCTCCAAAAGTCTCCAATAACTCCAGATAAAGTTGTTAGATTTGTCGCTAGTTGCTTTTTTGATAAAAAAGAGTGGTCTGAAAACTCGCTAGCGAAAAAGGTGTTAAGTTGGTAACACTGACCGCGTTCCACGTGCAACGCGAACTCAGCACATGCGCAGTGTGCTCGAGAAATTAGATTTCGGCGAAGTAAAATAATCAACATTACCCACAAGACAATGCTAAGACAAATAGGGAGTTTGGCGGTTTTACTTCAAAAACGTAGACATAATAGGATTGGTGAGTTAACTGTGACTCGAGATAAATGAACTCCACTATAATTTGAAATAGACTGACAGCCTGTAATTGTCATGAGAAAACCATGGACACAGATGCAAGTACACAAAGGCGATGTTTATTGAATCAGGGCACAAAACACAGTGACTAGTGAACAGTGATGATGCAGTGAGAGATATATTGAGTAAGGCTTATCTGATGATGCTGGACACAGAGAGTTCTAGGAGATCGAGCGATACTTGGAAGTAGTCGTTGACTCGGAGGGAGAATCACACAGGGATGAGATCTAGGCTGATGAGTGTAGAGAGTCTGAGCATGGTGAACCCAAAGCTGACTGGGAAAAGGGGCAGGTGCTCAGTACTAAACTAAATGAAAGTGAGTAATATTGGCTTGCCAGCTAACTGTAATAAATATAAAGATAATTAATAATTATTATTAGTAGTCGTAGTATTATTGTTATTGTTGTTATTATTACAACCATAATAATTCTATTTCAGTTAATGGTTTTTATGGTGAAGAGGACGAAGCCATCAACCATGAGAAATCAGCGCATGGCCTCATCCGGCGTGCTACAGTGTTTTTTTGTTTCAAGTAACGAACATGTTTTTTTATGGTTATAGTTTTAGCTAAAAATAATAACCCTGCTGATAGAACAAGTAGTAATCATTTTATAGCATAATTTTGCTTAGTTGCTTTATGAAATTGATGTAAATCAACTTTAGGACCAAGACAAATTAATCTGTTACATCACCAAACATAGCATAACATAGCAGCTAAATATTCATGTTAGCTGCTATGTTAGTTCATTCAGGTTTGCCATTAAATTGATAATACTCATGAATATTTGGTATATTGTAGTTCAGTAAGTATTTTTTGGAGAGGAATATTATGCAATATAAACCTACAGCACTGGCATTAAAAGTGTGCTTTAGTAAGCATCTCTAGAGTTCTATGACTCTGCCACTGTTAAGGCTTTCAAAATATATTATATATGTCACGATATATAAACGGGAGGACTCACATGCAGGCATAAGGATATTTAATAATAGAAATAAACATAAACACACAAAAGAAACACCCATGAGGGGGAAAATAGTAACTTAAACATAGTAACAAAACACTCAAAGACCATAAACCAACCAGACTATTGGGAACACTACACACAGGAGCCACAGGCGTGAAAGACAACGACACGACGCTGGACAACAAACACTGAGAGCTATTTATAAGACACATGAGGGAAGGTAGTGATGAGAGACAGCTGGGAATGATTATGGGAAACAAGGAGGCGGGGCAGACGCTGACGAGACAAACACACGGGAGTCCACGTCCACGTCCATTTGACATCTTCATGGGAGTGCCACGGTTCTGTCCACTAGAACACTAATAACACTGGAAACAGAGACAGAACCGTGACAATATAACACACAAAATTGTTCAAAATGCACTCTATAGGAATTATAAAAACAACCACTGAGCAACGTTAGAAGCTTTTCAGTCAACCCTCCGTTAGAGAACAGCATTGTTTACAGGCTGATTAGGGAAATCATTTTGGTCTACCATATGTACTAATTGGCAAATTTGCAGTTTTTTTTTTTTTTTTTTTTTTTTTGTACAGCAATTTTTAATCAATTAGAATAAGCTAAGAGGTTTGTTTCTAATCCCAAGAGGTCAGAAGTATTTTTGGAATTGCTGGCCTAATTAAAATTCAGTTAGAATTCATAAAAGTTATTATTTACATAAAAAGTTGTAGTGCAGAAAATATGGTGATGGATTTGGAAGAATATAGTTTTTTGCAAATGTTTATTTTATGAGAATGGAACAATACGCTCTGGGAACGCTCAGCATGATTGCGTCATAAACCAAATGTCAAATCAAGCCAATAGTGTGAAGAGAGGTCAGAGGTGGGTGACATCATGAACCAGAAAACTATAAAGGAGAATGAAACACAAAGCAGCGGCAGCTTCTAAGTAGCAGAATTAAGTTGCTGAAAGGCACACTGGAGATATGGCAGGGTGATGCAGCATTACAGAAATGAACAGTCTATTCAATCATAACCTAGATGTTCCCATTCATGGGAACTCGAACTGTGTCAATAACTCTGTGGAAATGATAATGCCCACACGGCCAAAGTGACAAGTGACTGGTTAAAATCCAAACTGAACTCAACTGGCTCGGCTGCTCTCCGATCCAAATATTGCTATTTTAAAAGTCAGGTTGTACCAAGTGACCCAAGACACTTAGACAAAGCAGGAGACAACCCAATTGTTGATACCAAAGAGCCATAGGGAAATTATTTTCCAGGCAGCTCACCGTAATCATATGAAAAGACATTTAGGACAGTCAACAACACCAGATTTTATGGGCCGAATTTGCCCAGATGCTGTACTGCTTGTCGTGAATGTAAGTTGATGAATCCACCTGCCTTTCCAAAGTGGGCCTTTCTTCTCATGCAGGCCCACTTCGAGAGCATTGAAATGGACCTTGGAACGATCATTGATATCCTTAGTGATAGTGGACTAAGCAACTCGATACCTAGAAGCAGTCGTACTCCACAGCATTTCTACAAAAAGTGTTGCAGATGCACTTCTTCGGGTAATCTCCAGAGTGACAATCCCAAAATAAAATCTCACTAATCAAGGCACAGAGTTTGTCACGTTAAAGTTACACAAACTTTACAAATTGTTTGCCATTAAATCGATTCACATCAGAGTCTATCACCCACAAACAGTTGGGCTGGTGGAGCAGTTTAATCGCACGTTGAAAAGCATAATTCAGAATTTCGTCCATGAAGATGTCAAACATTGTGACTGGAGCCCGTCCTGTTTGCTGTGTGGAAGGTCCCGTAAAACTCCACAGAGTTTTCCGCCTTTGAGATTTTCTACGGACATCAACCACGCGGGGACAAACTTGGAAGGACAGCCCTTCAAATAGCTAAAGTGAAATTCAGTATGTGCTGGATCTGAGAACAAAACTCCACACTTTGAGGCTGCTGTCCATGGAGAATTTGTTACAGGCCCAGGACAAACACAGCCAGCTGTAAAACAGGGGCATTAGACTTTTTGAGTTTGCACTGTGAGGTAAGGTATTTGTATTACTCCCTGTGTTCAGTTCTAAATTACTCGGCAAGTGGCAAGGACTCTTTGAGATTACACAAACAGCTTGATCGGCTGGGTATGGCTCGATTTTATTCAACACTGAATTTAACAACGCTTGCTAATCTGCATTCTGTAATTTCTGGAAAAAGTATGGCAGCGCGTGCACACGCAGCGGCTAGGAGACTTGACTCCAAGTTTAATTTCGTTACACTGTACTTGTACATGTGAAATGACAATAAATTATCTATCTATCTATCTATCTATCTATCTATCTATCTATCTATCTATCTAACAAAGAAATATTCTCAGATCCCCTTATCGCCCTTATCCAAACAAAAAACAGCCCAATCCACATTGGATTGTAATTTGTTACATTTCCCTTTGAGCTGTTTGGGGCACCTGCCACATTTCAGCATCTCATGGACCCAATCTTACCCTCCTATCTGGATACATAATCTGGACACTTAACCTCCACAGGGCTGTGTCCTGAGTCCCCTGATCTACTCTCTCTCTACACACATGACCACCTCTATCATCAAGTTTGCGGATGATACTGTTGTCCTGGGCCTCATTTCCGACAACAATGAGACCGGATACTTGGACGAGGTGGAGCAACTGACATCATGGTGCCAGGAAAACTGTCTCTTTCTGAATGTTAGTAAGACCAAATAACTGATTGTGGACTTCAGGAAGAGACAGCAACGGACATACTCCCCTCTCATGATCAGCGGGACACCAGTAGAAAGAGTGAGAAGCTTCAAGTACCTGGGTGTGAACATCTCTGAGGACCTGACCTGGACTGCACACATCCAGACACAGGTGAAAAAAGCCAGGCAAAGACTGAAATTCAGGGTCTCACCAGCTATCCTGAGAATTTTTATTTAGGGGCGATTAAAAGTGTACTGTCTCAGTGCATCACAGAGTGGTATGGGAACAGCACCAGTCATGACTGCAAAGCCCTGCAAAGAGTGGTGCGCTTGTCCGAGCGCATCTCAAGGTCAGCTCTCCCGTCTCTGCAGGACATCTACACAAAATGCTGCAGAGGTAGAGCTACACAAATAATCAAAGACACTAACCCTGCTAACCCTCACTTCACCGGCTTCCATTTGTTAAGCGCTTCCGAAGCCTGATGGCCAAAACTGAGAGACTCAGGAGGAGTTTCTTCCCACAGGCCATCAGACTCCTGAACGCTGTCACTTAACAACATGTGAACTCACTTGATTTCAGTATAAACAAACTCCACATACTGATATTGCACTGCACTTTATGTTCTCGTTGTTACTATGTAACTATTCGTTATAATGCTGTTTGAACATTGTACTTCTGTTATCCACGTATTTATTTTTATAGTCTACAATTTACTTCACAGTTTATCTCACTTATTTTATTCTACTTCTCTTATTTTTTTACTTGATTTATTCATAATTCTACATATGTATATATAGTACTTTTATTTTATTTCTATTTTAATTTCTTGTGTTTTTGTAACTGTTATTTGCACTGTCCATGGAGCGGACCTGTTTACATTTCACAGCCGGTTATATATTTTGTATATAACTGTGTATGTGACAAATAAAACTCTTGAATCTTGGATGACATCATCATCTACAATAATCATCAGCAGAGTCACATGGAGAGAGTCTCTGGACTGAGACTATAGCTGAGTTGCCAGAGTGACGTCCAACCCAAGGAAGTGTGCAGTTGGACATGTGGAGGTTGGGTATCTGGGTTTCCACTTGGGTCACAGGCAGGTTCATCCCCAAATTAATAGAACTGCAGTAATTGCAACCTGCCCGGGACTCAAGACTCAAGTTTGTGCCTAGTTATTCGGACCTCACCAGCCTGATGACTGACCTCACCAAAAAGGAAGCGCCAGATCTGGTACAGTGGACGGAGACATGTCAGTGGGCTTTCACAAAGGTTAAGGCTGCTCTGTGTGGCGTACTGCTATTACACTCTCCACTCTTCCTGACATGCTTCAGACCAGAAGCAGCAAGGGAAAAGCCAAACTTGCTGCTCTGAGACCCACATCAGAGGTGGCATGCATCCCAGCACCGCTACGTATCCAGTCCAGTGAAGTGGGCTCTTCGGAGACCACAGAATCCTGAAACATATGAGGTGGTTGGTTTGGCAGAACGGCCCCCTCAGGGCACCGAAGGGAAATGGGTACTGTACAATGACGTGTTAACCACTTCCCCCCAGAGAGGACTGGGTTTCATAAATCTGCCGCCATTGGTGACCTCTTCGCTAAAGCCTTCGTTGGGAATATGGCGTCACTCAAATCTGTCTTACCCTAAGATGACTTTGGCTAAGACTACTAAAGGAATCATCCTCTCAAGACTGCTCTCTAGCATATCTTGGATGACTAGACCCTCCTCAGAAGGAGCAAGAATCCCACTGCTGCCATATTTTCGGGTAGACACTAAACTGGCCATAACCTTTCAGACAGAAATCATCTTCATTTTAGAGCTCTAAAAGAATGGTAGACATACTTAGCTATAAAAGTGGGTAACTATTCGACTGGCAATAATGGCATTTAACACCAACACATTTTGCAACCATCTCTGTTCAAACATGCTCATATCATTAGCTTTTCTATTTTTCTTGTATTTTGTTCGAGCTGCATTGTATTGGATTAGTGTGGTAGGAATTTGACAAAGCTGCACTCAATTGTGGGACTGAACAACAGTGACCTTTAGCAACACCTGTTTTCATTGAATGGGGAACTATTGCAATTGAAATAACTCCCATTCAATCAATTTAGTTCTATGACCCTTTTGCACTCTTAAGTGTCATATTTCCTTCACAACCTGACATCAATTTAAGCAGGCAACTTTTAACAATAATACAAGCTTCAAATGCAACCAATGTAGCATAAAGACAGCGATCTCAGACATAATACATCATGCACACTGTCTTAGGTTTAAATGCCTTACCAGCCATAATGCTAGATGCAGCTCTGCTGTCATCATTATTATTTCATAATAATGCTATCTTGTAATAGCTAGAATTTGCTAGATATTCCAGGAAGTAGTGGCTAAAAGGCTGCAATTGATCTGCAATTTTTAAAACCCAGCAAAAATCACTGAAGTCCTGTCACATTAGTTAAAGTGCATCTGTATTCCTAGTAAAAACTCTCTGCATTCGTCACGCTGGAATTCAAATACGTACCCGGACATTAATATTGTGAAATTCTTACAATTTTTGAAAAGGCTTCTATTTTATTATATATTCAATTTAAAAATTGAATTTCCACTTTAGGATCAGTAGAATCAGTAACTAATTATTATTTTTAAATAACCAGTGTGGAAAGGGATGGTCAACATTGTGAGTCTGAGTTATAATAATAATTGCCTGAAGCAAAATTCCAAATCACATTTGCAGAGGACACTGTGGTGCGTGAAGATTCTTGCCATGGGGAACATATGTAATTACGCATAACTCTCTCTGTCACGCAGAAACACATATTCATATGCCAAATGAGATTAGAATACCAGTGGCACATAACGTACATCACATTATCTATAAAAGGTCCATTATATAGTTCTAACATTGGACACAGCAGAGATATTGATATGTGATGAAGGTATTATAAACATTCAATCCTTTAAATCAACTGCAGTTCTCATAAAAAAAACATTGTAATTTACTTCTATAAAAATGTGCTTGTGCTGAAATTATCATTGCATGTGGAAGCACATACACCCTATGAAACATTGATAATGCTGCTCTTAAAAAATTAAAGTTGCTATTGATTGAAAAAATTTCAAAGGGAGAGAAATGGTGAGAAAAGGGAACGGTAAATAGTTTGCAAGGGCCCCACTGTTGCATTTGTGTGTGTGGATGAAGGCACAAAGACAAAGGGAATAAACTTAAACAGTCTTTTAATGAAGAACACAGAAAAAAAATTACGACACATAGTTGCCTGAACTTCTACCAGGCGACACATAGACAGTACACAGACTAGGACAAAGAGAATACATAAATACATTAGGGATGATTACAACAACGAGACACAGCTGACAAAACTAACAAGGTGATTGATGTCAAGACAGGTGACTACGACAATGATGGGGCATATGGGGACCCAGGAAGTACTTAACACGACAGGAATGTGACACCTGTAAATATTATTTTGTGTTATTCTCAATTCTTCTGATAAATAATAATTAGCAATTAAAAAAAAAATCGGTTTAATTTACTTTAATTTACTTTAAAAAAATTCCCAATTTTGTTGGAAAAAATATTTTTATCAAAAAGTAAAAACTTATTTACATAGACAAACATAGATATATGTATCACCATATATACCACCATATATTACACCAAATAAATAAAAACATGCAATTGCCTTTTTACCACTTGGCTCTCAATAGATTAAAAAGTTACAATGAAAATGAGAATTTTAGCGGGAAAAAAACAAAATCACTGCATACTAGAATAAATTGTTAAGTACAGTAATCCCTCGCCAGTTTGCGGTTCAAGTTTCGCAGCCTCAGTGCATCGCGGATTTTTCAAAAATATTCATTGAAAAATAAAAGATCAAAAATACCGCCATATTGGCAGCTGTATTGAGGAAAGCAGCATTGTTTTATCGTGATGCGTGAGAGAAACGGTTTCCCAGGATGCCAGACAAAGAGAGAAACTCTCTCAGAGGCTTTGGACACACCCACGGGCAATCAAACAAGGCACGTGATTGGTTCCTGGTGCGAGATTGACCAATGAGAGCACGAGTGGATGTATCCCGTGAGCTGATTGGCTGATCCTACTTTGTGGATTTTCACCTATCGCTGGGGGTTCCGGTCCACATTAACCACAATAAACGAGGGATTACTGTATCATGCTACACTTACTAGTAATTGCTGCTGAAAATTACATGTTAAAATATATTTAAAATTGTAATAATTTCACAATATTAATGTTTTAACTGCATTTTTGATCAAATAAAATAAGCTTACATATGAGAGTTATTTAAATCTCAAGAGATCGCACATTTTGAGTGGTGCTGTACATATAAGATTTCACATAGTTTTCCAAAGCACTTCTGCAAGAAAACAGCACACATGCTGTATGTACACAATTTAATTTAGTTGTTTTGTTGTTAATGTCATACATGGAGCCACCTCTATGGACTTTGACCTCAACTTTTATGTCCACACAGACAAAGGTTCTGTACTAGCCTTTCCGAGCCTCTCCGGATCCCCTATTAGCAATTCCCTTGTGTGGTGAAGGGTTAGCATTCATATTTAATCGCTACAGATCAATTATTAAACTCTGGGATCTTATCCCCTTCTTTGGTGTGAAACGTCTAATAGGATGGGACATATCCCCTGACTCCTTCACTCTCCTCCCTGCTTCTTTAACCTCCTCCGCCCAAACTCTCTTCCATGGAGGAAATTGGAAATGGAGCAGCAAAGGGTTCCTACCGTAGGGCTTCCTTTATGTTTCAGGCCCTGGAGCGAGGAAACATGACCCGTGAGTCTAAACAAGCCCATTTGCTCTGGATGAAAGTGTGGTTAGTGTGCAATGCAATCTCTTCCTGTACTCACAGTGATTGAGGATATCAGCAATAGAGGAGACAAACCCAAATAGAAAAAAATGGGAAGATAAAAGGAACAGCTCAATAATTTTTTTTAATTTTCACCCTTGTGATGCTTGAAACATAAATGGAGCTTGTCCAATGGGGAAGAATGCATTATTTGCGTTTGTGTGGGGGGAATGATAATATATAATTATATAAAGTTATAATTATTATAATATGCACACTCACTGGCTAGTTTTTAGGTACACCTTGCTAGTACCGGACTGGACCCTCTTTTGTCTTCAGAAGTTCTTTGTGGCATAGATTCAACAAGGTGCTATAAACTTTCTCAGAGATTTTGGTGCATATTGACATGATAACATCACATAGTTGCTGCAGATTAGTTAAGGTCAGCCACAATTCTCAGGTTGGCTGAGTTTAAAAAAATGCTCAATTGATAATAAGGGGCACAAAGTGTGCCAAGAAAATATTCCCCACACTATTACCCCACCACCAGCCTGAACCATTGACACAAGACAGAATGAATTGATGTCTTCACGTTGTTTATGCCAAAAACCAGCCTACAATCTGAATGTTGCAGCAGAAATCAAAACTCATCAATCAGACATTTTTCCAAATAAATAGTTTTTTTCAATTGTATCCTCAGTTTCCTGTTCTTAGCTGACAGGATAGGGAATGAGTTTTTCTGTTGGTGTAGCCCACCTGCTTTAAGGTTCCACGTGTTTTGCGTTCAGAGATGTTCTTCACCTAGAATTTAAAGAGTGGTTTCTTATTAGATTTATTGTTGCCTTTTTATCAGCTTGAACCAGTCTGGCCAATCTCCTCTCATGTCAACATAACTGCCGCTCACAGGATATTTTCCATTATTTTGACTTATTTCCATTATTCCATTATCCATTTCCATTATTATTTTTATTTTCTGTAACAAATCCTAAAGGCATGTGATTGACTGATTGGATAAACTCACCTAAAGGATTATTAGGAACACCATACTAATACTGTGTTTGACCCCCTTTCGCCTTCAGAACTGCTTTAATTCTGTGTGGCATTGATTCAACAAGTTGCTGAAATCATTCTTTAGAAATGTTGGCCAATATAGGACAGCATCTTGCAGTTTATGGAGATTTGGAAGATGCACACCCAGGGCACGAAGCTCCTGTTCCACCACATCCCAAATATGCTTTATTGGGTTGAGATCTGGTGACTGTGGGGCCATTTTAGTCCAGTGAACTCATTGCCATGTTCAATAAACCAATTTGAAATAATTTGAGCTTTGTGACATGGCGTATTATCCTGCTGGAAGTAGTCATCAGAGGATGGATACATGGTGGTCATAAAGGGATGGACAGAAAGGTAAGAAACAATGCTCAGGTAGGCTGTGGCATTTAAACGATGGCCAATTGGCACTTAGGGGCCTTGTCACGTTCACACGTGACACTCCGTTCACACAGTCACTCCGGACTCTTATTTTGCCTTGTATTTGTCACATGCTCCCTGTTCCATAACTCACCATCACTCATCAGTTCCATTACCTCTAATCATCTCAGGTGTTTGAATTTTGGTTAATAACTGTCTGTATATTTAGTCCTCCTTTTGCACTCTTTAGTTGTCAGTTGTTAACGTTATGTTTTATGGTCAATGTGTGGATGCCTTCTGCGTTTTTGCAATTAAAGTGTTTTTAATTAAAGTGATTTTGAATTAAAGTTTTTTTTTTGTTTGGATCCCGTGTTCCGCGTTTCCTCTCCGCATCACACGCCAGCTATATATTGTGACAGGCCTAAAGTGTGCCAAGAAAACATCCCTCACACCATTACACCACCACGACCAGCCTGCACAGTGGTAACAAGGCATGACGGATCCATGTTCTCATTCTGTTTACATCAAATTCTGACACTACCAACTGAATGTCTCAAAAGAAATCAAGACTCTTCCAGTCTTCAACTGTCCAATTGTGGTGAGCTTGTGCAAATTGTAGCCTCTGTTCAATTTCTCATCAAAAAAATCACATGGTAGTTGCTTCAATGCAAAGGAGATTTTGTAGGACCTGCATTACGTGATTTAATTGAGGCAGACAACTGGACAGGTGAGTGAAGAAGTGAACAGAGTGGTGGCAATGGTGATGTTCCATAACAGTTCTTATCTGGTTTTCAGGTTTGATGGGTCAGATATCGTTTGATGACTGGAAGAAGACAGAAGAAGGATGATGATTCAGATAAGTCTCTGTGGTTCACATGTAAGTGTAGCAAGGGTAGGTATTCAGATGAGAACAAAAATACCAGATAATGGGTGAGGGTTTAGTGAGTGCTGAATAGATGCAGGTTTTGGTGATTAGTGATCCGGTGACTGTGAACTAGTGGGTGGAGTGTAAATGTTAAATTAGGTACACCTGTTCAACTGGTTGTTATATAAATACAACTTATTTTATTATAACTAGTTTCTGTTGTATGGCTCTAGTCTTGTTTATTCTTCACTGCACCACAACATAACAGTTGCGTAAGCAATATTTCATAAAGTTTAACTTTAAATAAACATACGAAAAATTGTATTTTTTAAAATAATAATAAATAAATCACAAAAAACGCACAAAAAAATGAGAAAGCTTATTCCAATATATTTTTTTAAATCTACAGTATCTCATTGATGCTACAATAACACTGGGTGGAAAGTGGCACAAATTCCACATCATCCCGACATCCTGAAGCTCCAATGAACTCGAACACACACAAAAAGTCTTATTGTGAATCACCTTTTGAATAACATGAAACATAACTTTAAAAAGAATGTAGTTTTCTGTCTCTGTCCCTCTTTCCTTTCAACCCACCTCCCCACCCAAGCAATCTCTAGAGATGGTGATATGTTATGAGGCATGATGGCTGAAAAACAACAACATTCAGACACATGGTGGACTTAGAGAGTGAAATGACATCACATCTTATATTCCTTTCCTGTCTGCCCCTCTAGGGTGCTTATCACAGTCATTGTTGAATTGGACACCCGCTGTTGGTAGCTGCTGTATCTCCCAGAGATGTGGATGTAGTTGAGCATGTGTGTTTGTGAGCTACATATGAACACACATATACCATACATCACTTGTGTGGAGCGACCATCGGGACATCAATATTCTTGTGTAGCAAATTCTGTCAAAATTCACCCCGAAAACATAAAGGTTTTCCTTTGCGCTTTTTGCATTCAGACGACACTATTGTCAAAATGATCTCCATTCACACAAATCTATGCCAGGCAATAGTTGGAAATGTCACTTTATAAAGAAAAACTATTTACCTATAAACTGAACACGTAATGTGCATGCAGTCACGGTTTTCACAAATTAGCATTTTTGCAGTTTACAGAGACAATAACAATCAAAACTGTGAAACCCATCAAAAGTTTTCTATTTCAAGCCCCAAAAATGCTGTTGTAAAATAAGTGTTGTTTTAATAATAATAAGCCAAAGAAAATGCATTAAAATTGTCTGTTTTCAGTTGAAAATAGTGTTGTGTAAATGACAGCCAGTGTAAAAGGCAGTTGTTTCCTAAATTCAGAAGTAACCCTGTAACTTTCAATAAACATTCTTCTACCATGTTTCCTGCATTGTGAGCGGTAATGTGTAATCACTTTCAACCGTCTTCACTTTGAGATGTGAAACACTTTTGCTTTGCATCAGAATGCTTTTTATTACTAGGTGACAGTGTCAACAGATTTATTTTGTATTTTTTCCCCCAGCGATTGAAAAAATAATGTCTGTTGCGCAATAATGAGGAAAGGAATATGACTGTCACAGTCTCGTTGTATGTTTCACTTCTGGGATTCCTCTGTGTCTCTCCCGTGCCCTTCCTGCACCTGTCCTGTCCTGTCATCTTTACGTCGCTAGTATCCCAGGTGTTTGTCATTCCCCTGTGTATTTAACCCTTGTGCTATTCCCTTGTCGTTGTTGGTCGTTAACGTTGTCTTATGTCACATGTGGATGCCAGCTCCGTGGTCACTCCAAGTTCTCCACAGTTTTGCACAGGAAGTGTGGTTTTTTCACATAAAGTGTTTTTATTTATTGTTTATTAATAAAGTGAGTTTCCGTTTGGAACCTGCTACACGTGTCTGTCTCCATCACACATGCTCTGCGCTCATGACAATGACAGGGATGGGAACCTTACGAAGTCAAGCTGAAATCAAATTTAGCCATTAACAAGTTTATATTTCCAAATAAACACACAATCCAAAATTGTCATTATGCAAATGTAGATCATCATTAGTCATCTTCAAGTCTTCAAGTAGGTACTGTCACGAACTGAGGCTGGTGTGCGATGCGGGAACAGGACGCAGGCAGAGCTCAGATAAACAAGGATTTATTCTAATGACAGGAAACATCCACACACGACAGCAAACAGGAACATACATTCAATAACTGACAAATTACTAAAGAACATGAGGGAGTATATATGGGGTGTAGAGGGGTTTGCGACACACGCCTACTCTCGACCACAGCTTCAGCGCCATTGCAGCCGCATTGCAGCCGCGACAGAGAGACATTAAAAAGCCCAACGGGTCGGATATGGCCCGCGGGCTGTAGTTTGCCCACCCCTGGTCTAGAGTGCCTACATCCCTTTCCCCCTCCCTCCTCCTCGCCGTTCACCTTCGTTAGCCGCACTCGTCTGTCTCCAAAGTAATACTATTATGCTAAATAACTCTTTTATTTCTTTATTTCATATTTTATGTATTTGTTAATTATACATGTTTATTCATAATTTACAATGGTTTGGGGATTTTTCATAGGTCTGGAATGGATTAAATCGAATTCAGTTATTTTAAATGGGAGAAATTCGTTTGAGATACGAGCCGATTGACTTATGAGCTCGGTTCTGGAACGAATTAAACTCGTATCTCGAGGTACCACTGTAGTTATATTTATTTTCAATGAAAAAAAAAAAATCAAGTTCATCAGGAACTGCAGGATGTTTAAAAAAAAAATCACATGAACGCACAGTCTATGTAATTCAGAAACAAAGCATAGTATGTAATGAAGCAACTTTAAAGAAAGTATAAGAAGTTGACAAGTTAACAAAACAGTGAAGATAAAAATGTTCAGCGGGCCTGGTTATGTACGAGAACAAAAAACAAAAATGTAAATCTTGTCGACCCTTTAAATATTTTATGTTGGAAATCAGAAACCATTTCTAAAGTCAGGAGGAGGAGAAGGCATTCCCAAAACTAGAAACAATTGAGTGCTGTACTCTTTGACATACAAATAAGAAACTTCAAAGGCTTCCTTCGAGAAAATGTCAGCTACACAAGCCATCTACTATTCCCTCATGTGCACGCCACTCTCACAGAGAACTGTGTGAGCTCTGAGATCAGCAGGAATGCATGTTTGGTTCTGGTTTAACAGAGAAACAGGGTCAGGTCTCTCTGAGGCTTTTAAGCTAATTAATAAAGATTCAGAAAAGGCCTCAGTTCTTCTAAGATGTTATCATGTGTCTAAAAGGCAGAGAATTACAGATTCGCAAACAGCATTGCAGTCTGTTAATTTTAACAACATAACTTAATCGATTACATTTGAAAGCCATTTCTATAATGTAACTTGCAAATTAGCAGTAAGCATGCTATCATTGTACAATGTGAAAAAAAGTCAAAATAAGGAGAAGAAACAATAACTATGTAATAATAACAATTGCTTGGATTCTGAAAGCTGGGTGTTCCATGCTACATTATGAGGCATAGCTATTTGTGAACTATTTAATATCTTTATATGTAGGTGCAATTTATATTATAACACACACACACACACACACACATTCCTCCTACCTCCCCCCCAGCTTCACCTGCCTAGATCTGCTACAGGAGTTGTTTATGTCTATTTATGTAGCACCAGCATATAATATCATATTACATGTTCACAGGTGTAAATTATTGCTCTACAGTAGCAATAACCAACAGTAGAATCATCATGGTATATCTGGTCAGCTACGGCCAAGAACATTAACGTTCTCATATTCAATAATGTGATAAAACTATTCAGAGACTGGCCATATTTGAAATTCGTATCCTACTTGGAATTATTGTGAACATATGATAATGGAATGGATGGATGGATGATGTCACATGTAACCAGTTTTGTGAGATTCAGCCATGCGCATATATTCATCCATAACAACAGCTGTTTTGTGAACAGGTTCAGTGCTCTTAATGGGCACCCAAACAAGTAACATTTTTCACTCTGGTCTGGACTGAGACAAACCCCCTTCATTACAACACCACTTTACATGGCTCCAAGACTTGGCTTTAAATAGAGAATTAGCTGCTGAATCGCTCTCTCTTTCTCACTCACGGCTTAGGACTCATTACCCACAGTCTCAGGCAGTGGGTGGCCTAAGTGTTAAAATGATTTATTTTTGTAATAAATGCTCAGTCTCTCTCTGTCCTCCTGCATGTTTATGCATTCCCCTGATGTAGCAGAGCCAGACTAGAGCACTTTTACTAAGGTGACTTTGATTCCAGGGGGTTGTTAATGTTTTAACAGTCTTATGTGGCTCTACTCACTTTCTTTTCCTATTACAGGCTGTTTTGTCATTTGCCCATTGTTATTCTTTCCCTTAAAGTATGAAACCCCTCATTCCACATAGGTCAGTTCATACCACTGTTTAAAAAAAGTATAGAACACTGTGGGGAGGTTAAGAGAATAACATTACTGTCTATGCTTTTTTATTTTCATGTTATGTATTTAACATTATCTCCTACTGCAATTCACAAATGCATGGAAAGAAATAATTACATTTTAGACCATTTTGTATGCTCACAAATACACACAGCCATTTTATTTCTGTAATTTAATGCTGAAATAAACATCAATCTGTTTGAATTTGCGCTATGCATAGAACGTTTGTGAAAAACTAGGAAATATGAGTGACTTGTATTTCCACAACATCATTTAGAAAGCTGAAAAACTCACAATGTCAGGGTTGAGGTAAGGGATGAGGCAATGACTCATGTACCTGGAGAAGGGCTTTTTTTAATTAATAAATAAAATAAAAGGCAAACAAAAACTACCCTATGGGGAAAAATGTACCAAAACTAATTGACAACTTAACTGACTTGACCTGACTTGACATGACATGACTTGACTTAACGTACACCTGCGGCAGTACAATGACCAGATGACCAGAAAGACAATGATGCAGCACAGGACAGCACATAACTGGGAGAATAAATGAAGAAACACAAGGCAGGTAAATTAGGGAGAACAGGTGGGGCAAATCAAACCATTATGAGGGAACAAGACAGGCAGCTTTACACACTTGACAAGACAAGACATGACACAAACATGAAGCCAATGAGAACACTCATAAGCTGCATGTCCATACAAAACAAGACAACAGAGCCGGTGAAAACGTGCAGCTGGTAAAAACAAACTTCATGCAACACAACACAAAACAAGACATAACATATCGCAGGCGATATATATCTATATATATATATCTATATATATATCGTATATATCGCAGGCGATATATACATGAACCATGTGCAGCACAACAACATGAGCAGCTCGAGTGTAGTCGAAACTGCACGTACTCGCAAGACATACAGTCCACTTACTTAGTAATCATGTTTCATCATTATTTGAACTGCTTGAAACATTAATTATGATTTGTTTTTTTAGGGGTTCAAACGCGAAGCGTTGAAAACCTATTGTAATTGTTAGGATTTTTTTAGGGGTTCAAACGCGAAGCGTTGAAAACCTATTGTAATTGTTAGGATTTTTATTATTTAGGGGTTCAAACGCGAAGCGTTGAAAACCTATTGTAATTGTTAGGATTTTTATTATTATTATTATTATTATTATTATTATTCTTCTGCCGTAATGCGTCTCGTGCAGACCAAACCGTAAGGTCTAGAGACTTGAAACTTTGTCAGATGGTAGGTCTCAATTTGGGGAGAACGTATCAAAATATGACGCAAATCGGGCTATAGGTGGCGCTACAGCGACTACAAACGCGTACATGTTCATAACTCGTAAACCGTTTGTCGTACACTCAAGTGTCTTATATCTCTGGAATCCTTGGCTCAAAACTTAAAAAATGTATATCTCCGATTTCATTTCCGCCTATAAAAATTTTCCGCCATTTTGAATTTTCTGAAAAAATTTTTTTTCGAACTCCTCATAGGCCGTTCGTTCAAATCACGCAAAATTTCCCACGCATCATCTAGAGACTCTCATGATCAAAAGTTGTCAAAGGAATTTTGATCGGTGATTCACGCTTGCAACAAGACAATAAAACGTTCGCATAAGGCGGAGACACTTTTGCTAAAATCGTAATAGCTCTGGAACGCAAAGAGATAATCTCACCAAACTTCACATAGTCATGTATAAGCTCAATTTGTGGTCACACCAAAAAAACTGTGATGATTGACCACTTGGTGGCGCTATATTGCGAAAAAAACACTCAATCACCTGTACAGGGTCACATGTTAGTCCGATTGACCTGAGACTTGTCATGCACGGTCTTTGTCCAAGGGTCCATGATGGTCTATGAGGACATTGGTGTATCTAAAAAAACATGACCGTCATCGGCCAATGAACTTTGAGCATCAATTAGACTAGCTTAACGAAGATCGATCGGAACGAAACTCGATGGGCGTGTTTGACTCATGGCCCTAGTGGTCTGTCAGAATTTTGAAGAAAATCGGACACTAGTTGGCGCTTACGAGTTTTTTGCGTCTCTACTCACGTGGTGTTTCACGCATCCACAAAATATTGATATCGTCTGATAGATCTCCTCATACTGAACAACTTTGCCTCAAGAACCACTGCTGTCAATCAAATTGTTTGCGAAATATTGGAGATTTTTTAAATTTCAAATTTTTCGAACTCGTCATAGGCCGTCAATCTCACTGGCTTGAAAATTCACACGCATCATCTAGGGACACTCAAGGCAAAAAGTTGTCAAAGGATTTTTGATTAGTTAAACCGTTCAGCAGATACAATTTTTCATATATTTCTGATTTGGTCTATTGTGATTAAAATGTCTATATATCATGTCCAAAAACAAGAAACTTCACAAAACTTTGTAAATGTTAAGAACAAGACATTATGAAGAAACTTGTGAGGTTTCATGTATTTCTGATGCTCGTACGGCTCACAATAAATTATAAACACTCTATATTTTGAAATCTTAGAAAAGCTGTCATACTAGTTTTGTCCACAAGAGAAATGTCACAGATCTGTGAACATGTTGAGAACAAGTCATTTTGAAGAAATGTGTCAGGTCTCATGTATTTCTGATGCTCATAGGGCTCACAATAAATTACAAACTATCTATATTTTAAAATCTTAGAAAAGCTGTAATACTACTTTTGTCCACAAGAGGCGCCGTCAGGCTAGAAAATCTTTTCATGTGGAGAACAAGTCAGATTGACATAGACTGACATAAAAGTTCAGATGATATGATGTGTGGTGTTAAACATATCCACACGATATTAATATAATTTGATAGATCTTCCTATAGTGAAAAAATGTGTAATATGATATGTCTATACATCGTTTACACAAACTAGAAACTTCATAAAGATGTGTTTATGTGGAGAACAAGTCAGATTGACATAGACTGACATAACAGTTCAGATGTTCAGCTCACAATATTAATATCATTTGATCTTCTCATTCTGAACATCTTTGAAAGATGTCTATACATTGTTTGCACAGAGTAGAAATTTCACAGAACTGTGCACATTAGGAGAACTAGTCAGATTGACCACAAACAGTCATGACAGCTCAGATGGTCCTGCTACGTTTGAACCCCGGTCATTGCTGCTTGCAGCTATATTATTATTATTATTATTATTATTATTATTCTGCCGTACTTCTTATCGTGCAGACCAAACCGTAAGGTCTAGAGACTTGAAAGTTGGTCAGATGGTAGGTCTCAATTTGGGGAGAAAGTATCAAAATATGACGCAAATCGGGCAATAGGTGGCGCTACAGCGACTACAAACGCGTACACGCTCATAACACGTAAACCGTTTGTCGTAGACTCAAGTGTCTTATATCTCTGGAATCCTTGGCTCAAGACTTAAAAAATGTATATCTCCGATTTCATTTCCGCCTATAAAAATTTTCCGCCATTTTGAATTTTCTGAAAAAAAAATTTTTCGAACTCCTCATAGGCCGTTTGTCCAAATCACGCAAAATTTCCCACGCATCATCTAGAGACTCTCATGACCAAAAGTTGTCAAAGGAATTTTGATCGGTGATTCACGCTTGCAACAAGACAATAAAACGTTCGCATAAGGCGGAGACACTTTTGCTAAAATCGTAATACCTCTGGAACGCAAAGAGATAATCTCACCAAGCTTCACATAGTCATGTATAACATCAATATGTGGTCACACCAAAAAAACTGCGATGATTGACCACTTGGTGGCGCTATATTGCGAAAAAAACACTCAATCACCTGTACAGGGTCACATGGTAGTCCGATTGACCTGAGACTTGTCATGCACGGTCTTTGTCCAAGGGTCCATGATGATCTATGAGGACATTGGTGTATCTCAAAAAACATGACCGTCATCGGCCAATGAACTTTGAGCATCAATTAGACTAGCTTAACGAAGGTCGATCGGAACAAAACTCGATGGGCGTGTTTGACTCATGGCCCTAGTGGTCTGTCAGAATTTTGAAGAAAATCGGACACTAGTTGGCGCTAACGAGTTTTTTGCGTCTCTACTCACGTGGTGTTTCACGCATCCACAGAATATTGATATCATCTGATAGATCTCCTCATACTGAACAACTTTGCCTCAAGAACCACTGATGTCAATCAAATTGTTTGCGAAATATTGGGGATTTTTTCAATTTCAAATTTTTCGAACTCGTCATAGGCCGTCAATCTCACTGGCTTGAAAATTCACACGCATCATCTAGGGGCACTCAAGGCAAAAAGTTGTCAAAGGATTTTCGATTAGTTAAACCGTTCAGCAGATACAATTTTTCATATATTTCTGATTTGGCCTATTGTGATTAAAATGTCTAAATATCTTGTCCACAAACAAGAAACTTCACAAAACTGTGTAAATGTTAAGAACAAGTCATTTTGAAGAAACGTGTGAGGTTTCATGTATTTCTGATGCTCATAGGGCTCACAATAAATTATAAACACTCTATATTTTAAAATCTTAGAAAAGCTGTAATTCTAGTTTTGTCCACAAGAGAAACGTCACAGAACTGTGAACATGTTAAGAACAAGTCATTTTGAAGAAATGTGTCAGGTCTCATGTATTTCTGATGCTCATGGGGCTCACAATAAATAATAAACGATCTATATTTTAAAATCTTAGAAAAGCTGTAATACTACTTTTGTCCACAAGAGGCACCGTCAGGCTAGAAAATCTTTTCATGTGGAGAACATGTCAGATTGACATAGACTGACATAACAGTTCAGATGATATGATGTGTGGTGTTAAACATATCCACACTATATTAATATCATTTGATAGATCTTCCTATAGTGAAAAAATGTGTAATATGATATGTCTATATATCGTTTACACAAACTAGAAACTTCATAAAGATGTGTTTATGTGGAGAACAAGTCAGATTGACATAGATCGACATTACAGTTCAGATGTTCAGTTCACAATATTGATATCATTTGATCTTCTCATTCAGAACATCTTTGAAAGATGTCTATACATTGTTTGCACAAAGTAGAAACTTCACAGAACTGTGCACATTAGGAGAACTAGTCAGATTGACCACAAACCGTCTTGACAGCTCAGATGGTCTTGCGACGTTTGAACCCCGGTCATTGCTGCTTGCAGCTATATTTATTATTATTATTATTATTATTCTGCCGTACTTCGACTTGAAAGTTGGTCAGATGGTAGGTCTCAATTTGGGGAGAAAGTATCAAAATATGACGCAAATCGGGCAGTAGGTGGCGCTACAGCGACTACAAACGCGTACACGCTCATAACACGTAAACCGTTTGTCGTAGACTCAAGTGTCTTATATCCCTGGAATCCTTGGCTCAAGACTTAAAAAATGTATATCTCCGATTTCATTTCCGCCTATAAAAATTTTCCGCCATTTTGAATTTTCTGAAAAAAATTTTTTTCAAACTCCTCATGGGCCGTTTGTCCAAATCACGCAAAATTTCCCACGCATCATCTAGAGACTCTCATAACCAAAAGTTGTCAAAGGAATTTTGATCGGTGATTCACGCTTGCAACAAGACAATAAAACGTTCGCATAAGGCGGAGACACTTTTGCTAAAATCGTAATACCTCTGGAACGCAAAGAGATAATCTCACCAAACTTCACATAGTCCTGTATAAGATCAATATGTGGTCACACCAAAAAAACTGCGATGATTGACCACTTGGTGGCGCTATATTGCGAAAAAAACACTCAATCACCTGTACAGGGTCACATGGTAGTCCGATTGACCTGAGACTTGTCATGCACGGTCTTTGTCCAAGGGTCCATGATGGTCTATGAGGACATTGGTGTATCTCAAAAAACATGACCGTCATCGGCCAATGAACTTTGAGCATCAATTAGACCAGCTTAACGAAGGTCGATCGGAACGAAACTCGATGGGCGTGTTTGACTCATGGCCCTAGTGGTCTGTCAGAATTTTGAAGAAAATCGGACACTAGTTGGCACTAACGAGTTTTTTGCGTCTCTACTCACGTGGTGTTTCACGCATCCACAAAATATTGATATCATCTGATAGATCTCCTCATACTGAACAACTTTGCCTCAAGAACCACTGCTGTCAATCAAATTGTTTGCGAAATATTGGAGATTTTTGAAATTTCAAATTTTTCGAACTCGTCATAGGCCGTCAATCTCACTGGCTTGAAAATTCACACGCATCATCTAGGGACACTCAAGGCAAAAAGTTGTCAAAGCATTTTCGATTAGTTAAACCGTTCAGCAGATACAATTTTTCATATATTTCTGATTTGGCCTATTGTGATTAAAATGTCTATATATCTTGTCCACAAACAAGAAACTTCACAAAACTGTGTAAATGTTAAGAACCAGACATTATGAAGAAACTTGTGAGGTTTCATGTATTTCTGATGCTCGTACGGCTCACAATAAATTATAAACCAACTACATTTTAAAATCTTAGAAAAGCTGCAATACTAGTTTTGTCCACAAGAGAAACGTCACAGATCTGTGAACATGTTAAGAACAAGTCATTTTGAAGAAATGTGTCAGGTCTCATGTATTTCTGATGCTCATAGGGCTCACAATAAATTACAAATGATCTACATTTTAAAATCTTAGAAAAGCTGTAATACTACTTTTGTCCACAAGAGGCACCATCAGACTAGAAAATCATTTTTTATGTGGAGAACAAGTCAGATTGACATAGACTGACATAAACCGACATAACAGTTCATATGTTCAGTTCACAATGTCAATATCATTTGATCTTCTCATTCTGAACATCTTTGAAAGATGTCTATACATTGTTTACACAAAGTAGAAACTTCACAGAACTGTGCACATTAGGAGAACTAGTCAGATTGACCACAAACCGTCATGACAGCTCAGATGGTCTTGCGACGTTTGAACCCCGGTCATTGCTGCTTGCAGCTATATTTGTTTTTGTTTTTATAAATAATACATAAATGAGTGTTTACCAAACTAATGTCAACTCACTTAAATAAAATAAATGTATAAGGAATAATTAAAAAACCGAGCTATCTGTCTTTTAAAAGTGAAAAAAAAAATGTCTTGAGTTATGAATGAAACCATGGTTCCCTGAAAAGGGTAATACCCCAATGCATCTGTGACACTAATGGGAAATGCCTCCATTATGACTGGTGTCTAAAGCATGTGTCAAAACACAATGATAAAATTGGCCAGAGACAGCCTATGTTGTCACTACTGGTGTGACCAGAGTAAAAATAGTCAGCCTGTAGTACACACCATCCACTTCTTGTCTGAAGGTTACATGGAAAGGCATGGCTGAAGCATGACAATGAGACCCACTGTCTCATCCCCCTTCTCAGGGAATCATGGTTACATTCTTAACCCAAGCTGTTCCCTTTTGAATGGCAGCTAGTAGCACTGCATCCTAGGAGGGATCTATTTCAGAATGGCTGGTAATGACTTCAAAGGAATTGATCGAGAGTCACAGTTCTCCGTCCTAGTAGTACACATCAGCAGTGGCCGTGGCTCTTTCGCCAAGAGCCAGAAATCCTTAGAAATCTTAGCTTATGGCCTGGTATTAAAATAATACCAAAAAGGGAAAACAGCCAAGAATATGCATATAAAGGGTATGAAATGTGAGAGGATGCCTAGCTATGTTCTATGCTAAGGACTGTTTTCCAAACACTCAACTAACAACTAACTGTTTTCTAACACTCAACACTGCTATCCAGGTGAAGGTCTGGAGGAGAGGAAGCCAAGCAATGAAAACTTGAAGACAGAGAGCCTACAACCAAATCCACTGTCTACACTAAGCATTTAGAGAATTGGTTTCAGCATAACTACCTTCTTTAGTTTGAAGAAACCTAACTATGCTCTACATGATTAAACCACCCAACCGAGGAGGCTCACAGAGAGCAACATCACTTGGAGTGGTTATCTAATGCTGAGCTCTGGAGAGTGGAGGTCTTAGCATTTGAGTCTCTAAATCAAGAGGAAATTAGCAACACTTTGCTTGGGGTTGTTCCACCATGGAAGCTTACAGAAGGCCATAGTACTAAAATTAGCTACTCTAACCAAACTCTGAGAGGATGCCAAGCTACATTTTATGCCAAGGACTGGTTACCAAGGAGGCAACCAGTCATTATATATTATCAATAATTAGTTTTCAATAGTTAGCCTTAAAACTCAATACTGCTATCCAGTTGGAGCTCTGGGGATGGAGGTTTTAACACAGATGAGCAGGGAGAGAGCCATGGAGCTCTCAGAGCGGATGCTTCAGTACAATGACTCTCTAAAGCGAGAGGAAACCTAACTATGTCAGGATCGGAGAAGAATATTAAGCAAGGACCCAATAATGCAAAAGATGGGGAACTTTATTAACAAAAACAAAAACTCAACAAAAACAGCCTGAGGGGGAAAACATGACCGACTTGGCTGGCAAACTAGACTTGACACTCGACAGGGACAGAATAGACACAGCAATAAAATGACAACAAAACAGCACAAGCCAATAAATGCGGAAGGAATAAATAGACACAGGAGGAAGGATAATTGAACAGGAAACAGCTGGGACAAATCAAAGTTAAGCAGGAGAACAAGATGGGTGGGGTTCTCAATGACAAGACACGAACACGCAGCCAATGCGGACGCGCATCACTGCATGTTCACATAAGACAAGAAACAGCGCGCAACTGGTGAAAGCATAAGCTGCGCGCGACACAAAAACACAACACGAAAGCACGCGGCCAATGTAAACACGAACCACGTGCTTACAACACTGCACAGACAAGAGAGAGCGTGGTTTGAGCAGAGCATGAAACCGCGCCCACTCACATAACGTAGAACGAATGAGAACAAGCAACCACTCGTCTCGTGCGCTCATGACAAGGACAAACACACGGGTCATGAATGTCTGAACCCTGACATGAAACCGAAACTGAACAAGACCATTCTCGGGATCAGACATCATAACCCGCACACAAGACGCAACACAGACGAGAGTGTGCGCGACTCGAACACTCAAAGTGTCAGAGCTCTGGCACAAAACCAAGAAATGTCTAGACTGAATGTGGCAGAACCCTGACAAACTATGCCCACTTCAAGAACAGATAGACCAGGAGAATCACAGAGAGTCATATGACATAGCATCACTGTTCGTACCCAGCTCCTTAGAGTGGAGGCTTCAAAATGACAACACTCTTAAACGAAAGGAAGCCTATCTCAAGTCTGCTACATTGTATCCAAATTCTGCTTATGAAGGAGGTTCAAGTGGAGTTCTATAACTCAATTTTGCTATTCTAGTGTAGGTCTCTCTTAAACAAGAGGAGGCTTAACTACACACCTATTGTAAGTCACTCTCGGCAGGCTCATAGAACCATACACTTTGGAGGCCCCAACCAGGCTGAACTCTGAAAAGAGTGGGGTCTCAACATAATGACTCTCAAAAATGAGAAGATCCCTAACCCGTTCTACATTTTAAAACCCCAAAATCCACAAACAAACTCACTATCAGTATCCTACATTGAACCAATCAGAATATATATTTGCAGCATCGGTGCCTCTCCCCTTGCGGAAGAAACCGCTGCACGTGCTTCCATCTGAGAACCAGCACTAGAACTGGCAGCGCCCGTCTCAATCCCCTTCAACAAATGCATCTGCGATCACCAAGACTGAGATCAAAGCCGAGGATCAGCAACAGCAGGACCAGATCCCCGAGGACTGCAAGCCCTCCTCAAAGAGCGCCAGGCTGGAGCGGAGCGATCTGAGTGGAAGCTGTTCACAGTGCGGACAGGCGGCGCCCTTGAGCGGTGCCCGTGCATGCTCCACTCCCATACACATTACACAGAGATGATGCGTATCCCCACCCGTAAGCGGTTGCAGGGATGAGCACATTGCCTGAAACTTTGACTCATCATATTCTAATATGTGTGACAAACAGCAGTCCATAAGACAGACAGATCTAACAAAGTGCTACTGAAGAGACAGAAGCTGCAAGCTGTTTGGCGTAGCCAGTATTTATAGATTCCCAGTCTTCTCATGCGTTTGGGCAGATTGCATACATGCTTCATGATGGATTCATGCAGAGGTGTTCCCACAGTTTCCCCTAAAAAGGGAACTCAAATATTTTCTTCCTCATTTGTTTCGGAATTTCTTTTGATGTCGGCATAAAGTCTAGCTTTTGAAGATCTTTTGGTTTACTTCACTTTGACAAGCAGGTCCTATTTAAGTTATTTCTTGATTGAGGTATGACAGTAATCAGGTCTTGGTGTGATTAGAGAAACTGAACTCAGCTGTGATAAACCACAGTTAAATTATGCTGGGACAAACTTTTTCACACAGGGCCATGTAGGTTTGGATTTTGTTTTCCCTTATTAATAACAACCTTCATTTAAAAACTGGATTTTGTGCTTGTGTTATCTTCGATAACTATTTTAATTTGTTCGATTATCTGATCTATTTGCCCTTTTCTGTTATACATTGTAGTGTGCACCAGGTGCACCCATAGGGGAAACATTTGCTGTTCTGACCTCTTTACCTTTTGGCCGAGGAGCCATGAGATTAAAGCGGTTCTGCTCGGCGGCCCTCCCTCTCTCACCATCACGCATTTGCTCAACTTATTGGCCCCTGAGTCAGAAGAATTATAAATTCAGGTTATCCTTCAGAATTAAGTAGATAAGGGTCTGTGTCCAGAGCTTATCCTTAATTTATGCAGATACTCTCAGAATCCAACGGTAAGAGCTGGATTTGGCTCCAAAGTAGTCCAATTAGTTGGTCTATTCGGCCTCATAATACTTATAATTCAAATTGTTTTGGCTGAGAGAGGTTTATGCAATACAGGTAATGATGAGCGAGAGAATCTATCAGCATTCACCAATTGAGTGTGTTTAATATTTATGACGAGTCAAGATGTCTATTCCAGCTGAATACAAATGCTTTTCTGAGTTAGCAAATCAGCTGAAAATTCTAAATTCCTGCCCCTAAAGTGTTTTAGTCATTCATGTCTTCTGATTTTTCCTCTCCTCTAGCTAGTGCAAAATCATTATGTAAACTAGATTGAAAAACAACATCAACAACACCATCAAAAACGAAGATATGAATCCACATTTCACTGGGTTAAATCTTATATTTTCTGATAAATGTTGCATGAATTGGGTAAGAAATACCTGATTGGCATGCCTGGCCTTTGCTTTCGGGAACCCTTGAGTGCTTTGTGGTTTGTTTTGTGTTCTTTCTTTCATAAATGAACCTTCTTACCTTGCCTCGCAAAAATCAAAGTGTGTTTGTGTGCCTATCTATCTATCTGTCCTTCTGCTGGTCGCAGTTCAGGCTTGTAAAGGAAGGACAACACAGCAGGGAGAGTGATTTGATTGCTTGTCAGTTTGAAATAAAAATATATACATTGAGAAACATGGAACCAACATCCAATCAGACAGTGGTAAATTGTCCCTCAGATCAAACCGAGAAAGGCACGTGGACCGCATCAACAATTCACCAAACTGCTATAACATAACGAATAGAGACAAAAAAGACAGATTAAAAATAATAAACAACAAACACCAAAAGTCAAGGGGAGAAAATAACCATGGTTTCCTGAATATCACTTATATTGAACTTCCTTGGTTAAATGATAGCAAAATTTGGTGCATCTACTTGAAATATAGTTTTGTTGATACATACATGATGACTGAACATGGAGTTCAGAAGATACAGGCCAATACACAACTGTTGCATACCACCACTAATATATTTATATAATGTGCAAATTCTACAGAATTTCTCCTGATATTCCATTAAAGAATAAAGTTAATTTCCAAAATAGGCAAATAGTACTGTTAGTTTAAGGATCACTTTTGGTTCTTTTGAGCCGTCAGTCTTTCAGTTACTAGCCCCAGTCTTTAACAGTTAGACTACATTACCACAGATAAATAAATGCTATTCTTGCCTACTTTTCTAAACCCTTTCACACGTAAGTTTAAACTATTCTCTCTGACCCCCTAGTGTGAGTTTTTTAGGTGTCTGTTATTTTAGAATGTTTCCCTTATTGTTTCCATGGCGACATATCAGGCTTGTCACGTGACACACCACAGACCCAATAGCACTGTATTACAGATGTATTGCATTTAATTAGTTTTTTTTCCGTTTTTATTTTTAAAAAAAAATCACAAATATCTACTTTATTGACTACATGATATTCCGATTCTCAAATATGTGTAATTGAATGAGTGTTTCCCTTTAAAAACTAAAAACAAAATGCTCATGTTGGCTAATCTATGATGCATGATGGACATCGCCATGTTTGTTTGCACCATTTACAACATGTAAATTCAGTCACTTCTTCTGAAATACACAACATTAAGTGACTGGTGAAGTAGGAGAAGAGTAGACTGAGCATTAAAGTTACCTATGCAATGTGTATCTGATATGAACAAAGCACCTTGTCAATTTACAATTTTACATATTGACATTTCCGATGTTATAAACATCAGTATGTATTTTTCAAGCTATAAATGTATTGTTTTACCAGTATTTATGAGTATTTAAATGTCTGAAACCTAAAATAAACCTTTTGTGGTTGAAAACACTGAATAGTTGAGAAATATGACACACTCTGAGTGTGTCAGGCTCTGGATCAGAGCCAGACGACGCGCGAAAACACGTTTGAATTTAGCAGTTGATCACGTGACGCATAAACGCTCGAATCACACCGGTGTGATCGTACTTGCAAGAGGGTTAAGAGCACTTTGTCTTTATTTTCTATACAGCTATACAATTTTTCAGTTCAGTCAATGGCAGAGAGCTGTTTGGCTGTGAACGTATGATGATGTATAGTGTATAATGTATAAAGATTATTTAGAAGGACATAAGGTCATTTATCCCATGGTGGGTGGACTAGCCAGAGGTGTAAAGGATTATCTCTTTAACCCCCTGCTTATAACTTGTTGCTTATTTTTTGAGTGACAGAAAGCTTTTCTATCAGTCTCCCTGAGGTCATGGGCAAACTTAAAGAATAAAAACAGTGTATATTGGCACATCTGCTGAGGGCAAACAAGAGACCTTGGTAGAGGGAGAAAGACTGTTTATGTGTGTGTGTGTGTGTGTGTGTGTGTGTGTGTGTGTGTGTGTGTGTGTGTGTGTGTGTGTGTGTGTGTGTGTGTGTGTGTGTGTGTGTGTGTGTGTGTGTGTGTGTGTGTGTGTGTGTGTGTGTGTGTGTGTGTGTGTGTGTGTGTGTTAGACATATATATCAAAGTTAATGAAAAAGTACACAACTGTAGACCTCCCTCTGCTTACCTTGGATGAATCACACAGTTTGAATGCTGATCCCATGACACATTATTGGTTTATGAGCATGAGCTGCCCATCAAGCTTTGGCAGATGCATTACTAAAGAAAAAAAGGAAATAACCAATTTGATCATGTCTAATTTCACACCATTTCCGAACCTGGAAGCTCAAACTTCCCGAAACTAAAGTATTGCCAAAAATTATTATAGAAAATGGGTTAACTATCTTTATATATATATATATATATATATATATATATACTGCCAAAGATTAGAGCAACATATATAATATATGTTATTTACTACATACCTGCCTAGTTAATGTTGAACAATTCCAAGGAAGGTGTGAAATAGAAGGCAGAGCTCAATTAGAGAAGAAGAGCAAAGCCCCCATGAAGAATAGACACAGAAAAGAGACTCCAGAGCAAAGTTAGCATCTTCTTTTCAGATGCTAACTATGCTAACTAACCATACTTCAGATGCTAATCAGACTGCCATATCAATAGATTACAATATCCCCCACCAAAATAAAGGTGTGACAATTAGAAGATCCACAACTTTAGCAACTAACTAGAGTATAAGTAGTCTAAATATGTTGTTATATATATGTTTTCTAAATATCTGCTAACTTATTGTGATGGTCCTCTAACTTATTCTAACCTTATCCCTACCACCATTAATAGCTTTCCGATAGCTCAACCAGTAGGGCGTTGGTGTTAACAATGCCATGGTCATGGGTTTGATCCCAGGGAAAGCAAGAACTGATTAGGATGTCAATGTTTTTCTTGAACGAAATGCAAGTTGCTTTGGATAAATAAAGCATGTAATGAGAGTAATACAGTAATGAGAGTTAGTAGATCTATTGGTGCAACATTACTGATAGTCAAAATAATGTGTTAAAGGAACCATCAAAATAAATTGAAACCAGTGTCTTTTCTATCTCATCAATAGAGCTACAGGAACACATTAGCTATTATTTAAACCAAATTATGTCTTAGCTAAACAGTCGATTGTGACAATTAATTCATGGGTAGAGTGTACATTGCTGAGAAATTAAATAATCTGTTTGATTTTGAGGTCTACTCTGGTTTGCATGGAGGTATTGATTGTCTGCCAAAGTTCTTAGTGAAGGCTTTCAAAAATTGAAAATGTATAAATCTGAGGCTTGAAAATTAAAAGCAACAGTATATTGTAATCCAGCTTGAGCAAGATTACATTCATTAAGAAAATAAAAGCCAAGTAAACACAGTCAGCCATCACTGACCAAATTGGATGGGACACTTTGACTTATCTCAGGGAATTAGAGTCAATTTATTTAATTTTTTATTTTTGCCTTGATGTTGATGGTACCATGCATTGTGGTTCACAGTCTGTGAAAGAAATTCATATAAAATTGTGGAAGTATCATTTTAGTACTTGTCGTTTTAGTACTATTACTTGTAATGTCGCTGATCGTCATCTAAAGCTAATGGAAACTCATTTAATGGCTTCATTATTATATTTTTAAATGTTTTTGAAAGACATCTTTAATACACATAGACAAAAAAAAAAAAAAAAAAGATTTGATAAAAATACAATTGTTTCTGTGATACAGCAAACATTCCTGTGATGGTAAAGTTATTCTATGGGAATGCTTTAACACGATTGTCTTGGGAAAAACAATTGAATCAATCAACTGTGAATGCACATCGAGGGATGACAACATCATGAACCAGGAGGATAAATGTGCGCCGGAAGCCTGAAGTGGCAGCTAAAAATTGTCTGAAGTAAGATGCCAGCAAGCACATAGGAGATGTTGCACAGTGTCTCTGTCCGTCTTCAGGGAACTAGGGTTACATATGTAACCTGAGATTTTCCCTTTCAAGGAAACTCACGTTGTGTCGAAACACTATGGGAACAAGTATGCCAATGCCACCACAGTGACGAAGGCCTGCCGAGTGAAACGCAGAACATTACGTTAGCACTCGTGTTCCTGGAGCTGAACTCAGGTCTAGCTGGTAGAACCTGGTAAAGGTAAGTGGGGTGGACCAGCCTGCCACATCACAAAAATCTGCAAGAGAAAGTCTGGCTAAAAGAGCCTAGAGGCAGCCACACTGCTAGTAGACTGGGGTTGGACCACCAAGGGAAGGCAGTCCGGCTGACATAGGCATAGGCATAGAGTTAACCTCAACTAAACATTTGCCATGAAGTCAGTTGCTGGAGCTCCCTCGGTGGCCCCGAACAGTCAAAAAGTTGATCTGGTTTGAGCCACAGGGCCTTAGCTCTGTGGACATAAGTGTCCAGTGCTCACACTGGACACAGAAGATCCTTTCCTGGTCATTAAGGGGGGACAGAATGCCTGCAGTACGAAGGGTGGACCACGTTATTGGGCTGAAGATCTCCTAAGCTTATAGGGATGATAGTCAGAAACTTGATGCAACTTGACTACGATATGTTCCAAGGGGGCCTGTGATAAGCCCTGGAGCACCAGAGACAGATTCCAGGTTGGATCCTTATTGCGTACTACTTTCCTCAGCCTCGGTGTGCCACAAACAAAACTTGTAACTAAGAGGTATCTTCCAAATTAAATCCCACCCAGTGGTATGTGGTAATCAGCCATGGCAGCTACGTAGACCTTCAGGGTAGAAGGGGATAACCCTGCTATCAATCTGACCTACAGGAGCTCCAGAACTGTGCCAATCTGACATGCAACTAGGTTCAACTGTATCACGAGCAGAAGAGAGTAATCACAGGATCCAGATGCGAGTGAAGAGTGAGATTTATTTACAATAGTGAAAGTGACAAAGAAGCGTTCAGGCGAGCCACACTCCGGCGCGGTACAGAGAGGAACAGGAACAGAGGCCGTGGGCAGGAGTGACGCAGTGGGCCGGTGAAAACGAAACCGATCCAGAGCAGACGATCCAGGAACAAAGGGGAAGAAGAGCAGGATAGTCTGAACCGGGCAAAGGCCTTTTAACAATCTGACAACAGGATGTGTGAGGACGGTGAATAAATAGTCAGATCAGGTGCAGCTGGAACGGAATGACAGGGTAATCAGTAACCACGCCTCCAACACTACCGCACATACACAGAGAAGGAATCAATGAACCCATGAACCGTGACAAACTGCCTCTCACTGCACTATGAAGTGAAGATCAGAATCTATGAATTGGGCCCCCTCAGAGGCCGAGCCCACAGTCTTCACAGTTCTGGGCAAGGAACTGTGGAGAAGCTATCAAGCCCTCTGCCTGAGACAGGAGATCCCTCCTAACTGGAATATGTACAGAGTTCCATCGAGGATGGACACTAGGTCCAAAACCCACACTCTGTCCATCCGACGCAGGCCAATTAAAGTGAGACAAACCTTGTCCCGGCAAACTCACCAGAATTCCCGTGAGCGGAGCAATAGGGTAAAGAGAGTACAGATGTAGCCTCAGCCAAATCTGAACCAAGGCGACCAGTCCGAGAGGAACTGGGTGAGTGAAGGTAAACCAAAGTGGCCTGTGATACATCTCTCGAGACTCAAACGGAACCACTTGTAAAATCTGGTACGCCACCTGGGGCTAGAATCTCCATTCAACAGGGCCTCACTCCGTAGATCCCTCAGGACAGCTCCCAATCCTGTTATAGAGACTTCTGTCAACAGCATTACGCGGCGACATGAAGCTCTCAGTATGAACAGAAACCAGGGTTTCTTTCATGTATCTATAGCCACGTGACCTTGGTAGTGTGAAAGGGCTTGCCCCTTGGGGAAATCCCTCTGATTCTGAGCACTATGACATGTTGTTGACTGATGATGGGATGATATTGATGTGCACATGGAAAAGTAAGGCTAACTTGAACCCAGAATCCCACACAATGCCTCAGAAGGTGGTTCTCGGGAGAGGATAAAGCTCTTCTTTTTAAGTGAGCCAGAACGACATCTCGATGCTGAACCGCTAGCTGCCATTACGAAATGAGAATCAACAAATTGTTGATAAGGTTAAGAACATGATATCTTGGAAGTTCAGCGCAAAGAGCTCTGTCTATGCATATTGTGAAGGTACAGGGTGAACGCAAATGGAATTCAAATGGAAGAATCCAATACTACAATTGCCCCTGAAGGCAAACCTGAGGAACTTCCAGTATTGCTGATGGATGGATACATGGGAGATTGCATCTAGAGTGACGAACCAGTCCTAACCCCTCTGACAGGTCTATTTGTGAAACCCAGGGCAAAAAAAAAAAAAATTCCTGCTGTGCCATGGCATAAGCAGGACCGAAACCTGAGGATCAAGAGCCTGGGCAGCGTTTTTTAAATTCCGCCAGGCGGGAGTGGAGCATACCCAGCTAGCAATTTTTTTTGAACGTTCTGGGAACGTTAGTTTCTGGTTCCCAGAATGTTCCCGATACGTTCGCCAGGAAAGTTTTCTTTACGGAAATAGAACGTTCCCGGAAATAAGAGCGCAATAACTTAACACAGTTGTTTTGTCATTTTCTTCAAGACATGAATGCACTCTTTTTCAGAAAGTCTTAGAACTAAACTTTAAAAACATTAAGAACAACTGGCATAATCAGAACACAAACAGAGGTGATTGAGACATCTCAGCAGGATTGAGGGTTTCAAAAAAACAAAAAAACAGCAAAGATTTCAGATCTGGCTACTGGTGAACAGAACACGTATGATGACCCGCATGTGGTGTGTTTGTGCATGCTGTAAAACACTGGGCATAATGACAATATGTTGTATCCCAGTCTTTCATAAAGCAATTCAAACCGCCAACAGAAATATACTTTACTATGGGGGTCTAAGAGCTGATGAAGATATGCTTATAAATTGAAACGGAACAAAGACAGTCATTACTTGAGAACCTCACTGCCTGAGCCAGAGAGTGGCTGCATGATACAGCAACATCGTCGACAATAAAAGTCTGGCACTGACATATATTTGTAGGCTAAATGAAATAGAAATGAATATTATATTTATTTCTGAATTGGCTTTTGATTAAATGCCCAACACATTTATTAATATCATTATCAGCCTTTGTGCATTTTTAAAGCTTGTACTTGTCTTGAAAAAGTTGATTGCTAACAAGTGGGTAAATTAGACTACAAAAGTTGTCTGGGACATGTAATATCGGCATGCCGTACAGCACAATATATTCACTGATCCACTTTCACAGCCATATTGTATTTTCCTGTTAAAAAAAAACAAAATAAAGAATAAAAATGTTTTTGGAAGCTTAGTGATGATGATGTTGAAATCATGCAAGCATGGTGCAATTTCAACCCCCCAAAAACCCAACCACCACCTATAGTTGATTCCTATGATTATTAATTACCTTAGTGATTCTTAATATATAGCAATGGATACAATGACAAGCTGTAAAAGAAAAGGGGCAATGGGGATAAAATGAGCCAAACGCATACCAACAGACCATGAAGTCTCAGACTCAGAGGAAATTCGCCCTAATTATATTTTGCTGGGTGGCTGAGCAGACCAGGCCTAGTTAGCACTGCACCAGTGAAGACCATAGCTGCATTAACAAGAACTGCCCTGCCTGGGACAAGTGATAATTATCATCACTAAGCCCTGTGAGAGTGACAAGGACTTGCTGCTCTCAGGGGCACATCTCTAATGTGGTAGAGAGGACGATCGTGAGCGTTAATTATCAGAGTGAGAGAGTGCTATCATCCCTGTTCCTTTAGCATGGAGAGAACCCAAACACCAATCGGCCACAATTTTATCAGAGGGCACATGATACTCAGGAGGATTGGTTGAACACTTGGTGTAAAATTAAACACTACAAAGCTCAAATTTCTAGGAACTACAGACAGCATTTTTTTAAAGGTGATAAGAGGCTGATAAACATCCAGTGGCTCCTTCCAGAACCATCATAAATTGCCATAAACAAAAGCAAAATGATGAATAAAAAAACTGTATAGAATGTTCCCAACTACTCAGTGCATATTTTTAATATATTGGATACAATTTGAAACTCGGAATTCTTAACATAGTGGGACCTCAATCGGAAGCACAACACTTTGAAATGTAGCAGACTATGTCACCCTTAAATCAGGTAAATATTGCTTATAAATAGACACACAGGCACGTCTGTATATATATATATATATATATATATATATATATATATATATATATATATATATATATTAAACAACCAATCTTAAAACAATTAGGAATGACTTTATGACCAGCATTACAGTAAGAGTGTAAGGTGCCGGCGAACACAGTCAGAAGAACCAAGGCTTACACATAATTAACTAGATAACTAGTTGGGTGAGAGGAGAGCTCCAACAATGTTGATAAAAAATCTTACCACTAGGTGCAAAGGTCTTCCTACACTGCACACAGATATAATACCAAGCAAGAACACACATATACACAATCTCTGATGAAAGCCCACCACCACACACGAAGGTCCACTAATGGTCTAGAAACAGCGATGAATCAGTTCGGATGGATGGTATAGACTTGATAATCTCGTCATGAAAGTGGTAGGGGGCGACGAGATGGAAGAATTTTCCAGTGAAGGTTATCAGCCCACAGCTGGATTATGCCGCTGCTGCAATATGTGCTACAAGTTCGAAACTCATATTCAAACGTTTTGGTTGGTTGTTCTGTTACAGTTTCAGACGATGATAATAAAAAGTTTAAAAAATGCTTTTATGAAATAAAGGTAATACACATAGGCAAGGTTGATCGTAACATGTAGCAGCCACAAACAACTAACAAATGAAAAGCGAACAGGAAGAACAAAATTCACATAGGCTGTGATGCTCATTCTGTGATAAATGAGCCTTGCCTTGTGACTCTCGCCCTGCCGGCGCCCCCCGTGACTCTCGCCCTGCCGGCGCCACCAGTGACTCTCGCCCTTCCGGTGCCCCGTGCGCGCCTAGCCTTGCCAGTGCCACCAGTGACTCTCACCCTCTTGAACTCCTCACCCTCTGCGCCCAGAGAACTCTGTCCTGACCCGCCAGCCATGCCCGAGCCTGCCTGGCTCACCCCTCCGGCACCACCTGACCTCACCTTTTTTTAATTTAGCATTGTTTATTTTTTATGATCATTCTCACTTAGTTTTGGACTCTTGGTTCTTGTTCTGTCTCCTTTGGGTTCCTTCTGGTTTCATGTCTGTCGAGTCTTGTTCTGTTCCCCGCCCACCCTCCGCAGTTGTCACCTTGACGGCGCGAGGACGCAGCTACCGGAAGGGGGGCGTTATGTAACACTGTTCCTATCTGTCTGGGTCTTCTTTGTCACTTCCTGTCAGTCTGGTCTTTGTTTCACTTCCTGTCCATCGGGTTATTGTTTCACTCCCTGCACCTGTCTTGTAATCACTTGCTCATTAGTCTCCCAGGTGTTTTTGATTCCCCTTGTGTATAAATCACTCTTGCATTTCCCTTGTGTTTGTCAGTTGTTAAAGAAGTAATGTTAACCGTGTGTGGATGGTCTGCCTGTCTCCTGAGTTCCCATTGGTTTTTTAAGTTCAGTTATTTGCACATGTGTGCTTCTTTTGGTTTATATTTAAAGTCTTTGAGTTTGTTTGTCATTAAATGAGTTTTCATTCTGATCCTGTTCTCGTCGTCGTGGTGGTTCTCCTGCATCGCACACCTCGATCGTTACAATATACAGCGAAAAAGCTTGTGAACCATTAAGATATATTTCCTTTTTATGATAACGTTGTTGAGATATTTTTTGTGCAAGTCGTTTTGCAGTTATTGCCATTTATCGTTGAATGTGTGGCAAATATCGAAAACAAAACTAACTTTACCCCACTGAACATGGACAGGTTTTGAGTACACTTAAATTAATACAAAGAAAATAAAATATAATGTGTATAAAGGATGTGAGATGGATTGAAACTGTAAAGTTCCTGAGCTTCGTCAGGATGATTGATAAATACACCAACACAACTGTTGATTTCATAACATAATTCCTGACTCCCCGTTGCATGCATTCATTAATCCTTGAGCATATTCCATTTTCAATCTTTTTTTCTTTTTTTAACACCGTAAACACCCAGAAAGTGCCCAGAAGTTTTGAGTACACTTAAATTAAATAATGAAATATGTATATAAAGGTGTATGTATATAAAGGTGAGAATAAGTTCCAAACGTAAGCGCTTTATTCAAGGAAACATGAAAACCAAAATACCTGAAAAACAACAGAAACTGGCACTTCTGGAAACAAGGAACTTCCACACTTGTCACGTAACACAAACCTAGAAACGTTCACAACTGACAAAGCCGAAGCAGCACAAACAGCTGAGGAGATTTAGGATCGTGATTAGACACACACACACACACACACACACACACACACACACACACACACACACACAGGGGAGCTTAAAGGACCTGGAAGACGCATAAAGGAACATGGAAAATACAATTAAGGTCCTTCATGCATTTTACAGGTTTATTTATGTATCTTCCAGGTGCTGCACACTG
Source organism: Rhodeus uyekii (assembly GCA_037043235.1). Classification (NCBI taxonomy): domain Eukaryota; kingdom Metazoa; phylum Chordata; class Actinopteri; order Cypriniformes; family Acheilognathidae; genus Rhodeus; species Rhodeus uyekii. The sequence goes on from JAWRVZ010000064.1 coordinate 2,961,150, forward strand.
CCATGTGCGTCTGTCTAATCACTACACCAGGAAAACTGTTGATTTTTTTCACGTGATGGGTGAGTGTTTGCTAGTTCTGGATGTTTGCTGTGTGGAAAAATATGCAAGTAAGCAAATATGCTCAAGAAAGCTTGTATTAATGAATGCACACGAGGGGGGGAGTCAGATTTGTCAGAGTCAGATTTCAGTTCAACACCAGCATGTTTGATGGTGAAATTGGCCAGCTGTTCAATTCAGACAAAGAAGATCATGACTTTGATGGAATGATTAAAACATTATGTGAGTGTATTGTTCTATAGTAGAATTGTCAGGAAAACGAGAGAAACTGGATTCAATTGTGAAATTTATGTTTATTGAAGTGAAAGTGAAACTAAGAATGTCCAGGAAGTGCAGGCTGCGCATAGACTCAATGTGCTGTCGGCGAGGGCGTGATGCTGTGAAATCCAAAGTGCGCGGCGCGGAAGTGAACACGGAACACACGAACCAGGAACAGAGAGACATGTCGACGAGCAGACACTTGGACACAGGGACGCTGACACCGGAAAGCAGGAATGTAGACGACTCGTGGGGAAAGCACACTGAGGACAACGACTCGACAACATTGGTGAGGGGAGAGGTGAACTAAATAGGCAGAGGAAATATGGATCAGGTGTGGGTGATGATGACGGTGGCGGTGATCAGTGACCACGCCTCCCACATGCACCTCGCATACATACACAGGCAGTACAAGGAGACAATGAATTTGCGAACCGTGACAAGAATAAAGTTCTACCTTTTTTTTGTAGACCATCTGTTTTAGCTTGCATCTTATAATGTGGTGCGCCTTATGTGTGGGTTAAGTACAGTATAGACCCATGATTGAGACTGTGCCTTATAATCCGGTGCTCCTTGTGGTGCGGAAAATACGGTACATGGATAGTAAAATCACGGACAATTATGACTTTATCTGCAGCCATTACTAATTCTGATAGAAAATCAGCAAAATCTTTGATAAAGTCTGTATGGTGCCCTGGTGGCCTGTATACATTATCCAGCACAAAAGTTAAACAGGAATTATTACGTGCAATAGATAATTTTACATTAAGGACCATAACTTCAAAATAATTATATTTCAAACTAGACCTTTGAGTCAGGGGCGTAGCCAGAATTTCTTTAATGAAGGGGCCCAGCTTAAAATGAGGGGGCCAAACTGCCCCAAACTGGTTGGTCCCTTAACTGCTGCTTGCAACTATGTTTTTAGTTTGTTTCATTTTTTTATTATATAATATGACTATTAAGTTGAACTACATAGGTATTAATGTTTAAAATATTTTTACTGATTTTAATACATTTTCCTTGTTGTGATTTCTTCAATGTCTTCTATATCTGGGTTTTTGCACTAACTTCTAAAGTAAAATAGCTGGCAATTTATTATTAGTAGGAGTAGTAGTAGTGGTATTTTCTCTCTTTCTAATCAAAAAGCATTCAAACAAAACAGTTTCTTGGATTTTTTTTTTTTAAACACAAACATGCAATGGATTTGATGTTTCTATTTTTTTTCTTTCTTTTTTTCAACTCCATCATATTTAAGCAAATAGCAGAAATCATTATGATAATATAAACATTTGATAATAATTAACTAAAAATGTATTTGAGTCCTCATGCTAGCCAGCTATGAGGCCCTCACTGCACAATGACTTTCTGAAGCTCTTTCTTTTCTTGCTGTTATATTCATTTCAAGTGTCCAAGCTTGACATATTTAGAAACAATGTTTCTAAAAGTAAGTTTTTTAACATTTAAAGATTAATTGCAGAGCAGGAATGACCCCCCCACAGCTCATTACTATCTTGGTCTAAGTGTTATAAAATTAATCTAAACTTAATTTTCTAAATAAGTACAAATCTCTCCTACTTTGATCTGTCTACCCTCATTTTCTCTTTCCTGCTATACCATCCAATCAAAATCACCAGGCTTTAAGTTTTCCATCAGGGGTAAGATATAAGGTAATTACAGTAACCTAGCAATAAGAAGAAAAAGCTGTAATAGGATGAACAGATGGAAGATGGAGGGGAAGGATGAAAATTTAAGTGTGTAATCATAGCACAGGGACTACTTAGAAGGAAACGTTCTGTAGATGACCAGAACTTACTTGTCGTATCTCCTGCCTTGGGAAAGCAGAAACAAATAATTAATAGAAAATGAATAAAGTAATATAGCTAAACCTTAAAACTAAAATTCAACACTCAAATTTCCTAAAAAAAGAAAGAAGTTAAAGTATAAAGTAGTTATATTTGCAGTACATAAAACAACTACAACAACAATATGCATAGACCTTAAAAATCGTTTAGATTTTATTGTTTAATTCAGTTTTGTGATCAATCATTAAAAAAATAACAAATAATCCTATCCTCAGAATATTTATGACTAGCATGTAATGATGTGATATAAACCCACCATAACTACTCAACAACATCATGATAAATGATCCTTTGAGGTAATTCTCATATTGAAGAGAGTCATCAACGATGTCCTGCAGATATGATTAGAACTTTGAACTGTGGTCATGAACGACGACTACGAGGGTGAAATACGATTAGATACCGCTTGTAACGAGAATCTGAAAAGGTTAAAGAAATTAATAAACAATGCAACAAGACACACTAAGAGACTGTCAGCTACTCAGAGCTATGTGGAAAAACAGCTGTGTAGCTCATTTTCCTTGGAATAACATTCATTTTCATAGTCTGAGAAGCGATTAAATACCACACAGCTAAACAAGTGAGGCAAGTTTAAACAACAGTTTTCTGTGTCCAGATCACTCTCAGGTGTCACTGTCTCGTTGTGTATCTACTGTCTCCGGGTCCTGTCTGTGTCCTCATATCACCTGTTATGTTAATCACTTACCTCGTCTAGTCCTACAGGTGGTCCTAATGTGTGTTCGGTTACATTCCCTCCTGTGTCCCCATGTGAGTGTTGATTGTTGAAACTGTTTAGTGTGTGTTCCGAGTGTCGATGTGGGGGGGTGGGTAGTAGAGTGACTCTGAGGGCGGGTGGGGCAAAGGAGGTGGAGCCTCCTGGGAAGATCAGGCCACTCTGGACACTACCCTGGCCCCCGGCACCGCCCTGGACAACTACCCTTATCCTGGCTCCTTGTTCCCCTGGCACCACCCTGGTCCTCCGTTGTCCCGGCACCACCCTGGAGACTGTGTGTTACCCTCTCCAGGGTGCCTACCCATGTTTTGATGCTATGTCCATCTTGCCCTCCGCCTGTTCCCCCTCCCTTCCCTCCCTAGGCCAAGTGAGTAAATTACTATATTTAATTTGTTTTGTTCAGTTGGTGTAAAGAGAAGTATAATTTAACAAGCAATCTATTTAAAATATCTAAACATGTCAAGAATATGTACTGGTCATGTTACACTACTTACTATAACTACTAACTATCGAACTAACTAAATAAATAAGATTATGGATAGCACAATACTTATTTAAAATATTAAATTAATTATGCTGATTTAAATATCAGAAGAAAATGTAAACAAATGACTGTATTCCAATAATTACAATGTGGAATATGTGATTCTTACTGTATGAATTCTCTCTTCTTCTTTTTTCTTTGTTGTCTGGTCAATTTAAAGTGTACAATCCAAAACAGTAGCACAAACGGAGAAAAAAATATTGTCACACACAAAAAAAAGCACTATGGCACATGAAACAAGGCCTGTGTTGTCTACGTGACAAGGTATGTGAGGATGTAAGTGCGCACAAACACGCACTCCAGATTTATGTCCAGAGATGAAGGATTTGTGTTTCAGGCCAGATGGCAGATTCTCTCTACTGACTCAGATAAAGAGGAAGAAAGAGTGAGGAAGAAAAATGTCACACACAGCAAAACATGAATCGTCGAAGCAGGAAACAAGTGTTATGTGCTAATAGTAGATAAGACACATGCCATCAACAAACATGCGATGCCATCTTGCTGTTATCAAAATCTCCTAAAGGGATAAATCTGATAAAGGTCTTTCACCCCAAAATCAAAATAAATAAAAAAGTGTTTTGCTTAAAGAAATTAAAGCCTATTCTTAGAATATATAAATAAAGAATAATTATTTTCATTGTGAATTTAATTGTATAATAATTAAACGGTTCCAATATTTGACTATACATAACTGTACTAATAAACAAAAAAGCTTTCATTCCAGTATATTTTGGGCTCATATGCCATAAGCCAAAAAATATATATAAATTAATGAATACCTACAGTATTACCCATAGGTATCTTTATGCAAAATGCAAAAGTTGTAATTAAAATATGATTAGAACATGTTGTCCTTTTTTCCAAAGTTGAAAACTTCAAATTCATTTGAAATGGGATAGATGAGATGGCTTCACAAACTGCTATTGTGTGAGAGCTTGCATCACTCAACATCTATATTATGTTGGTAAAATCCCTGTAAAGCCTTTTCCTTTTGTGGGTTATCATCATATTAATCAATAGAACACAAGAGGAAGTGCTATTTTGTGAATATAGACAATATTTGCAGCAGACTTGCTCTGTGTTGCACATGGACATGCACAGTGGAAGAGCATGGAGTTGAGGGCAGAACATCTGAAAATCTGCAAGACAAAAACAGCCAATAAGATTTGGGACTGCAGGGGACTTCTGAATCGCGTAATTTTGTTAGAGAACATTTCACTGAAAGTAGTGCAAGCACCTGGATATGGGTGACCTAAAGAGGACAAAGCAGCTGCACTGTCCAGAAAGGCTAGACCAGGATGTACTTTAAGAACAAACTCAGGTCTTTGCCAAAGACTGCTAGAGAAAAGCCATTTGATTTTTGTACTTTTCTACATTGTAATCTGTTGAAGGGGCAAAATATTCCAGAGAGATTATAAATGTTCAAGCTAAGCAATCATGTAGGCCAACTGTGTTATCAGACTCAAACTTGCCTCACTAGGGGCAACGCCACAGGATGTTTGGAGTAATTGGACTCCACTCTGAGCTTTCCCAAAAGACGCTGCACATAACATCACTGGATCAGCTAGATTGGTCGACCAACATTTAAATCTTGTTCTGGATGAAAGCCGGGTGACTTTGTGGTCTACTAACACTGGAACACAAACAGGACTGAACAACCACATATTTACACTACATTATTACAGTCTATCACACACAGGTCTAATTATGGATTGACTCAACCTTTACTGTCAGAGAACACAACTGAAAAAATATTCCTGTCACTTCTAGCTCAGTGGTTCTTAACCTTGTTGAAGGTACTGAACCCCACCAGTTTCATATGCGCATTCACCAAACCCCATTACACTCGATCGAACCCAGGTTAAGAACCGCTGTTCTAGCTACATAAAAATAGCTTCTTCATTGGCATTGATGGTGCCATTAAGAACCTTTAAAATCTAAATATCATTTCCCGTAGAAGATCTTTATGGGTGGAGCCTAGTTGAAGTTGGAGGGTTTCTGAAAGTGTGCTGCAAGTGCTACAGAGTCAGCTTTATTGTCAATTCTGCAATATATACAGTGCATACATATAGAGAATTGAAATTCCGTTACTCTCAGACCCTAGGCGAATACAGTTAACAACAGCAATAATTTAACAGTAACAGTAACAACAACAACAACAACAACAACAACAACAGAAGATGAAGATAAAATACAATAAAATTAAACTAGATGGATAAAGTGAGTTATGGAGGTAAAGTGGCGATGGCAAATAGTGCAAACAATAGTAAATAGTAATAGTGCAATTACAAATTAAGGCAGTGCAAATGTAATAGGAGAGAAATGCAAGGACAACATAATGAGGTGGATGAATAAGAGAATAACTGATGGTGGGTAGGGGGTGGGGGGGGGGGATTCAGAGATCAGGTCCTTGGTGCAGAAGAGGGGAGAGGTGGCAGAGTCGGGAGAGAGTTCAATGCCCTGACAGCTTGGGGTATGAAGCTGTCCTTCAGTCTGTTGGTCCGTGCCTGGAGACTGCGTAGTCTCCTCCCTGATGGCAGCAGACTGAAGAGGCTGTGGGATGGGTGGGTGGGGTCCCTAGCAATAGCAAGGGCTTTTCGGGAGAGGCGGGTGTTATAGATGTCCTGGAGGGGTGGGAGAGAGACACCAACGATCTTCTCAGCTGCTCTCACTATGCGCTGCAGTGCCTTGCGGCAGGATGCGTTGCAGGCGCCGTACCACACAGTGATGCAGCTGGTCAGAATGCTCTCGATGGTGCCTCTGTAGAAGGTGCGCATGATGGGGGCTGAGGCTCCGGCTCTTCTCAGCTTACGGAGGAAGTATAGTCGCTGCTGCGATTTCTTAATCAGTGCTGTGGTGTTGGTGGTCCAGGAGAGGTCTTCCGTGATATGAACACCCAGAAATTTGGTACTCCTCACCCTTTCCACGGTCGCACCGTTGATAGTCAGAGGAGCATGCTGGGTGTGCATTCTTCTGAAGTCAACAACAATCTCCTTCGTCTTCTTCACGTTCAGAGAGAGATTGTTGTCGCCGCACCACCTGGCCAGGCGGCTCACCTCACTCCTGAAGTTTGTCTCATCGCCGTTGCTAATGAGACCAACTACAGTCGTGTCGTCCGCAAATTTGATTATTAAATTGCTGTTGTGTGTGGGTGTGCAGTCGTGTGTAAGCAGAGTGAAGAGGAGTGGGCTCAACACACAACCCTGAGGGGTTCCAGTGTTCATGATGATGGTGCTGGAAGTGTTGCTGCCGACCCGTACTGCCTGAGGTCTTCCTGTCAGGAAGTCCAGCAACCAGTTGCACAGTGAAGTGCTGAGTCCCAGCTGAGACAGTTTGTGAGTGAGCTGTTGGGGGATGATTGTATTGAATGCTGAACTAAAGTCTATGAACAGCATTCTGACATAAGTGTCTTTATTGTCCAGGTGCGTGAGTGCTGAGTGGATGGCAGTGGTGATGGCATCATCGGTCGAGCGTTTTGACCGGTATGCAAATTGGTAGGGGTCCAGGGAGGGGGGGAGGACAGACTTAATGTGGTGCATGACTAGCCGCTCAAAGCACTTCATAAGGATGGGGGGGAGGTGGTGACTTCTGTGCAGTGGTGCTGTTGTGTGCTTCAAAGCGAGCGAAGAAAGTGTTCAGCTCATTTAGAAGGGGTGTGGAGCTGTCACACGTCCGTGCAGGGGGTTTGTAGTCCGTGAGGGTCTGAATCCCCTGCCACAGGCTCCTAGTGTCTCTGCTGTCGCTGAAACGAAGGGCTATCCTCCTGGAGTACTGTCTCTTAGCCTTCCTGATGCCATGTGACAGGTTGGCCCTTGCTGTCCTCAGGCCCGCCTCATCTCCAGCTCTGAAGGCAGCGTTACGCGTCTTCAGAAGTCTGTAGACATTCCCTGTCAGCCATGGTTTTTGGTTGGGCCAGATGGTGATGGACTTAGTGACTGTTACATCCTCAATGCACTTGGTGATGTAAGAAGTAACAGTCTCTGAGTACTCCTGGAGGTCTGTGGTGTTATTGTAAGTTGCAGTTTGTTTGAACATGTCCCAGTCAGTGGTGTCAAAGCAGTCTTGAAGAGCCTCTGATGACCCATCAGGCCAGACTTGAATCTGCTTCAGGACTGGTTTGTTGACTTTCACAAGTGGTCTGTATGCTGGCATTAGCATAACAGTGATGTGATCTGAAGCACCAATGTGGGGGAGGGGGAGGGCTTTGTAAGCACCTCTCTGTGTGGTATATACAAAGTCCAGAGTATTATTTCCACGTGTAGGAAAGTCAATGTGCTGATGAACTTTTGGAAACACACTCTTTAAGTCCGCATGATTGAAATCCCCAGCCAAGATGAGAAAAGCATCCGGGTGGGCTGTCTGCTGATCACTGATGTGTTTATACAGATCATTAAGTGCCTCACTCCTTTTGTTGTTGTTGGAGCTGGGGGGGATGTATACAGCAACAAGTATAATAGCTGTATATTCCCGCGGCAGATAAAACGGCCGACACTTAATAATCATAAACTCCACCAGGGGTGAGCAGTGTTTGCAGACCACAACAGCATCGCGGCACCACGCATCATTGGTGTAAACACAGAGTCCGCCGCCGCGGGTCTTACCTCCCTCGACGAGCACTCTGTCCGCGCGATGGCATGTAAGCCGATCGAGCTGAATGGCGCTGTCCGGAACGCTGTTGTTGAGCCATGTTTCCGTGAATACAAAAACACAACAGTCTCTAACAGTCTTCTGAGTGGAGCAAAGAAGACGAAGATCATCCAGTTTATTGTCCAACGAGCGAACGTTGGCCAAAATGATGGTGGGAATAGCAGGCTTGAGTGGGTTAGCCGCTAGTCTGACACGAATACCTCCGCGCTTCCCCCTTTTCTGTCTCCTCTCACCCCGTTTGTGGCGCTTCCACTGCGGGAGAGGTGCAGTAGTAAGGGACGGCAGTGTAGTAGTCCTCCGGAGAAGACCATGGTCCCGCAGCTCTTGTCCGAGCGTCGAGTCTGGGTTGGAAACTGTAGTTTTTCCAACCTCAAGCAAAAACTCACGTGTGTATCTGTGTTTGCAAACGAACGGACGCGACAAGGACGTACAAAAACACCGTGATTTACACGACGAAAAACACAAAAACGCCGATCCGTCGGGAGAGAGAGAAGCCGCTGCGTGTGCACGCGCCGCCATCTTAGCTCAATTTGAAATAAATTATGTGAATTGTTGATCAAATGTTGTTAACAACTGGTTATTAATAACAATTTAGAGTCACTGAATCATTTAAGAGAAGAATACCAGATTAAAATGTTCCAAAATGTCACATTTTATCAATTTTAATCACTTTATGAACACATTTGGCTGAAAATCATGGTGTTTACTGAAATCTCTAGTTCAAATATGACAAAAATGGAAGAAATAAACAACAGGGTACAGGGTACTTTTTATTACCACAAATTATTGTCTTCCAGGATGCAGCGTGACTTTCTTTTTTTCTTTCTTTTGCATTTTTAAACACTGCCAAAGTTTCTTTTTCTAAGAAAATGTAATTATGTGGCAGATGTTTCAGCATAATTCAGTCGACAATTTATGAAGAAAAATCTGGGCAACATTTGTTCCTTTTTTGTTTCCTTAACCTGTGGTCATCTGTGCATCCTCCCCTTTCTCAGTTCAGCTCATGCAAATTCAATGGAGCAGCACCGAGTGTCACAGACTCCACCACACCTTTAGCACCAGACTCCTACACTTCACCCACTCATTCACAATCCCCAGAATACTGATTTCCCGCACCTGCAACCACTCCATGCACTCCCTACTTAAACAGCCACCTCACAATTCTCTTGTTGTCTGGTACACAGACTCTAACCCATGCTAATGTACTACCTTTGATTCCGGTTCCAAAGACTCTATTATTGTTGCAGTTTCTCCAGTTTCCCGGATTCTCATCATCTCGTTCGTTAAAGTTAAAACTGTTCGTTTCTGTTCACTCTCTGATTCTCCTGCACTAATATTCACTGTTCCAGTCAAGTTACCAGCTGTCTGCATTCATTGTAAATAAACTGTGTAGAAGTATAGTATCTGTAAGATAATTAAGACACGTATGTCAGAATGCTGTTCATTGATTTTAGTTCAGCTTTCAATACAATCATCCCTCAACAGCTCACCCAAAAACTGTATCAGCTGGGACTCAGCACATCGCTGTGTAACTGGCTGCTGGACTTCCTGACGGGAAGACCTCAGGCAGTACGGGTCGGCAGTAACACATCCAGCTCCATCATTATGAACACTGGAGCCCCTCAAGGTTGTGTGTTGAGCCCCCTCCTCTTCACTCTGCTGACCCATGACTGCACACCCATACACAACAGCAATCTCTTCATCAAGTTTGCGGATGACACAACTGTAGTTGGTCTCATTACCAACTGCGATGAGACAAACTTCAGGAGCGAGGTGAGCCGCCTGGCCAGGTGGTGCGGCGACAACAGTCTCTCTCTGAACGTGGAGAAGACGAAGGAGATTGTTGTTGACTTCAGGAGAATGCACACCCAGCACCCTCCTCTGACCATCAATGGTGCAACCGTGGAAAGAGTGAGGAGCACCAAATTTCTGGGTGTGCATATCACAGAAGACCTCTCCTGGACCACCAACACCACAGCACTGACCAAGAAAGCACAGCAGCGACACTACTTTCTCCGTAAGCTGAGAAGAGCCAGAGTCCCAGCCCCCATCATGCACACATTCTACAGAGGCGCCATCGAGAGCATTCTGACCAGCTGCATCACTGTGTGGTATGGCGCCTGCAACGCATCCTGCCGAATAGCACTTCAGCGCACAGTGAGAGCAGCTGAGAAGATCGTTGGTATCTCTTTCCCACCCCTCCAGGACATTTATAACTCCCGCCTCTCCCGCACAGCCCTCATCATTGTGAGAGACCCCTCCCACCCTTCGCACAGCCTCTTCAATCTGCTGCCATCAGGGAGGAGACTACGCAGTCTCCAGGCAAGGACCAGCAGACTGAAGAACAGCTTCATTGAACTCCCTCCCGTCTCTGCCCCTTTTCCTCTCTTTTGCCCCATGCACCTGATCTCTGAACCCCCCAATCGCGACTTTATCTCTTTATTTCCTTAATCTATTTTATTTTATTTTATTTTATCTATTATTATTTATTTATTTTTGTATATATATATATATTTTTTTTTTGGTGTTGTTGATTTTTTATATATATATATATATATATATATATATATATATATATATATATATATATATATATATATATATATATATATATAATGTTGTTACTGTTAATGTAACCTGGTTGCACCTTGGGTCTGAGAGTTACAGAATTTCAATTCTCTGTATGTATGTGCTGTATATATTGCATAATTGACAATAAAGCTGACTTTGATGATTGATTGATGATGATTAAACCATTTTAATTATGTTTGCTGACATCTCTTCTTGGAACTGACCTTTCATTGTCACATATTTGTGATCATTTCCTGTCATTTGTTAAAAAGACAATTAAAAAGACTTAATGCAACTGAAATGAATTACATTATCACTGAGGCTAAATAAAAATGTGATTTGTTTATATTTATTTTTTCACTTTTCAAATACACTTACCTAAAGGATTATTAGAAACACCATACTAATACTGTGTTTTAACAATTGTCTCGGTTAAGTATGTAACATTACTTCCCTGTGTCAAAGCGATGTAGGAATGCGTCATCGTGTGAGAGGACGTCAAAGTGGGTGACATCACAAACCAGGAATCTATAAATGCATGCCATTGCCAAACAGCCGGCAAAGTCTAAAAGTGTATGAAGTAGATGCTATTGGCAGTTACGCAGGAGGTATGGCGAAGGGGCGCAGCGTCTCGTTCCCTATTCAGGGAACTAAGGTTACATACGCAACTGAGACGTTCCCTTTCAAAGACACTCGCACTGCGTCAAAGCGCTGTGGGAACGCTATGGCAACGCTGCCATAGTGAAAAGTGTATGTCAGTTGTGATCACCCTCAGATGAAGACACCAGGGGCCCAAGGGTTAAGTCTATGTCTAATTTGTAGAGCATAAAGATGTGTACGGAGAAAAAGAGATTGCCGCATCACAAACATAAGAAACTCCTGAAAAAAGGGCCTAAATGCTAGCCATACTCCTAGTGAAGAGGGCTCAGATTGCCAAGGGTGCGGTCAACCCAGTCAACTCATAAACAAATGAAATAGCCTTGGCTAAACACTCGCTCAATCTCTGCTTGGACACAGGGGACCCTCTTTTTGTTTTTTTGAGGCCTAAACATACGAACAGGTGAAAAAAACTGTATAAGCATCCAATGCCTGAAGGGAAAGCAGAATAGTTCCTAGGCCTCTGTGTGGCATGGAGGAGACAGGATACCAGTGGGTTTATCCCCAAACCGTCCACCCAAAGGGATGTTTGATGGTGAATCCTCCACAGACCTTGTGCTGAGCGACCATCTCGGATCACTCCCCATCCAGTGAGGGAGGCATTTGTCATTATTTGGCAACGGTAGTGCTTCACAGTGAGTCACTGGCCTAACTATATTGTTATGACCTATAGCAGTGGTCCCCAACCCACCGGTACTGGGCTGTGGATAAAATGGCACCGGGCCGCAGAGCGAATTCGTGGACTGGTCCGTGGTACCGGGTCGTGGAGATTGCAGTGTCTCAACAATCTTGCGTGGTCCGCGGTAAAAAAAATCACACATTTACCGGTCCGCGCCACAAAAAAGGTTGGGGACCACTGGCCTATAGGACTTATTTGATGCGTGCATCATAATTATGACTGAAAAAGTGGTCTTCACGACTGGAGAAAGCACACTTTTCTATGTTCATTCTACCCTCCAATAGATGAACAGATAGAAGAGCCCGATATTGTTGTACCTTACTCCAAAGGCAGACCTTGGGGCCTTCCTGTGTGCCTGGTCACGGCCGATCAGTCCTCGAACCTGATCTGAAATGACTGACCAAACCTTCGAACCTACACTGCATACTAGGTATTCTGCAGACGCAGAAATTCCTTGTATAAAACAGTGAAGTAACAGCTTTTCTAACTGGGAGGGGAACATAAACTAATGCCCCTTACCCCAACAGAGTTTTACTTCCTGTTCCGTAACCAGAGCCTACTAGAACCCCATGAATCTGGGTAGGTGAGACCCAATGAAGCATACTTGTGTCTGAACAGGACCCACTGAGAATTTTTGGCAGAAGTATCACACGCTGCCAGGAATTCTACTAAGAAAACCAGTCTCTTGAGACTGATCTCTGGTGTTTCCTGAGCAACAAGACCGCCCTGAAGCGGTGCACCGGTAGGGAACATCAGAACTGGAAGCTCAGGAACCCTACTTAGGGCCAAGCATCCAGGTGCCGCTACAATTCCGGGAGGACACTGAAATGAGCGCTCGCTGGGGACCAATGTGGCCTGAAGCACACAAGGTGGCAGGGTTAGCAGAACAGCCCCCTGAGGACATCTGGGATTTGCTAGAAAGATCCACCTGTATCTCAATCTCTGTGTCAGCAATTTCCAAGTCCTCAAAGATGAATGATTCCGACACTGGTTCCTCCCCCTGTGTGGAAGTAACTGCAGAGTGTGCTCCCAACTTCGGAGAGAGCTGTTAGATCTGAGGAATGGGAAAAGAGATGAGGAAATCCTGTTTCTAACCCAACCTACAGATCTTGAGGTCTTCCATCAATAATAAATATGTATCACATCATCTATTGATGGAAGGCTGGTGTTCATTTCTCATATTTATTATATAAATACGTATAGGAAAATCCTACTCTCTGCTGGAAAGAGTGTTCTTAGTTTAAACCTGGGAGCAGCGATTCTCAATCAGCTCCTCATTCGCAGGCTTGATGCAAACATCCAGATCCTCAGAACTGGATAGTTGCAGTGCCAGCGCTTAGGATGAGAAAACACATAGGATGCTTCCAAACCTTGAGAAAAGACACTGAACCCATTAGGTGAGGGTTGAAATAGGATCTTATATTTATTCATTTTTAGCACCAGTCTCAAACTCCTCAATTAGTTCTGTTTTAACAAGCTTGAGAATGAAGCGATTTATTTGAATTCTAATCTCCAGCTCTCCAGTGCCCCCCTGTGGTGGAAGAAACTGCAGTGTATGCTTCCGAACCAGAGAAGCACTGAACACGGCAAGCAAGGGTAGAGGGTGAAAGGCAGCGCCTTTTATTTTTAAACTCCTCTCATTTATATATATATATATATACATACATTAATTATTAGTTAATAAATAAATAAGAGCCAGCACGCTCTCCTCAAAGAGTGCCAGGCAAGAGCAGAGCGTTTTCAGCGCATAGCTGTTATAGTGACACAGCCAGTGTCCCCAAACAAACAACACTAAGCACATGTGTATCCCTACCCGTGACTTGCTAGGCCAGGGGAGAACATATGCCTTGTATTGCTTTTGCTCTATAGTTGGTAGACAAACAACAATTAATATGACATACAGATCAAATACAGTGCTTCTGAAAACACAGAAGCTGCCGGCTGTTTGGCATGGCATGCATTTATATATTCCTGGTCTGTAATGTCATCCGTCAGTCCTGCCAGGAAATAATATTCTGATCGTTCTTTAAGTTAAATTTCTCATCAAAGATAGCATACCTTAATAAAAGTAAAAAGAAAAGCAAGAAAAAAAAACTGGTTTGAAAACAATTTTTCTTCATAAAAGACACCTGTTGATGGAGACCTCCATTTACAATGATGATGGTGTTTCCAGAATGATGTCACTTCCACTGATGGTATTTCAAGATTTATCTGTTCATTTTACAGCTGTTCTAGTCTCTAAACTCATCTGCTGGAGGCCTGTGTCTTTGCAAGAGGAAACACACCCAGGAAGCGGAAAAACCGTTAGTAACTGTATCTCATTATGGAAAGCAATATGCCTCTGAAAGCACATCAGCATTCTTGCATGATAAATGTACTATATTTGTTTTCAATGAAGTTAAATTAACTAATCATTTCATAGAAGAGAAGAAGACAAAGAATGTGTATCAGCAGTGTTTGATACTCGTCACATCCTCCTGAACTGAAGGAGACTGAAGTGAAACTGAAACTGAAACTGAAGTGAAACACTCATAAATGTACAACACCAGCTGGCATTTACCCAAGAGGGAATTTGTATGGCTCAAAGGTTGCTCTGTCATACCTTAAGGGACTTTATCAACCTCTATGTTATCATTCTTTGAAGGATTAACTTTGCCTTAGATGTTTCTTCTAAACCTTTTTAGGAGAAATAAAAAAATACACAAATGTTTACAAATTTGTAAAATATTAGAGTATAGAGCTATGCTGTACAATATGGATAGCATAGATAATTTAATATTGAAAGGATAAAATAAACAAGCAATGAGTTGATATGGAGATTTTGACTTTTGGAAACAAATCTGAGCACACTTCTGATATTACAGTACGTGGTTAATAACTATACAAGTTCATATTCTGATGGGAAAAAAAGTATAAGTACGTTTTATCAATTCCAAAACACATTAATTTTAATAAATGTATGTATTTATTAAATGTATGTATTAAATGTTAATGCATTTAATCATCAATAAGTGAAATATAATTGTAAAAGAAGATTGGGAGTGAAAATGCCTTATATTCAGGTATGCATAATTATTAAGCAAGTTTTCTTTTGCAGTCAAAATGGGCCAACAATTTGATTTAACTCGTAATGAAAAGTCATATATTTTTAAAAGTGTCATGAGAATGATGCAATATTAATGCAATACTAGAAATTGATAAATTAAGTTGTGACAAGTGGACAGGAAAACACTCATTGGCTCAGCAGGGTCATACAAAACAGGCCAAGATAAAAAGACGTGTGAACTGCAAAAAATAAACACAATATATATATATATATATATATATATATATATATATATATATATATATATATATATTTTATTTACTGACACACACACACACACACACATATATAAAGTAATACCTTTAGATACGAGCATAATCCGTTCCAGGGCGGAGCTTGTAACTTGATTTGTTCATATCTCGAATCATGTTTTCCCATGAGAAATAATAGAAAACAAATTAATCCGTTCCAGATCCGTAACAATGGGAAAACA
The DNA here is from genome assembly GCA_037043235.1 of Rhodeus uyekii. NCBI lineage: Eukaryota > Metazoa > Chordata > Actinopteri > Cypriniformes > Acheilognathidae > Rhodeus > Rhodeus uyekii. Next base: position 2,976,697 of record JAWRVZ010000064.1, read on the forward strand.
TTTTTTTTTTATTGATATACACAAACACACACACACGCAATTATAGTACATGTATACAGTTTGACACGTGTGATATCAAATAAAATGTGGTTTTAATTATACATTTTTATAGACAGTGTCGGCAGGTGCGGAGGAGGGAGGGAGGGAGGGGGTTGGTACGCAGACACTTGATTCTGTTACTCGAACACTACATTCTTAAATTAACATAACTTAGCTTACTTTTTTAACTTTTCTATTTTATATTATTGTTTTGATTTGTATTCTTTACTTTTGATCACTTTTCATACCTTTGCCATTTAGTAAAAAAATGTAATTTTATTGAATAGCAGGAACTAAGCATTACTGAACTTAGCTTTTGTTTTGTTTTTTAAACTTTTCTATTTTCTATTTTTGTTTAGATTTTTTCCAATTTGTATTCTTTACTTTCAATCACTTTTTCGTACCTTTTTTTTCGCCTGACTACCCTCATTTTCTCTTTCACTTGGCACAGACCTTTTAACAAAATATCTATGGAGGGACATCTGCTTCTCCTTCATAAGCCTCTCCATCTAAACAGAAGCCTCTCCATCTCATAATTTCTATTCGAACATAACTTCAATATAATCGTCACACCCTTGGAAGGATTTACATTCTTGATAACAGCTCTAGGATGGTAAATATTGTGGATGTACTGTGATCATAAGTGTCATTTCCATGGTCATCAAGCGTTTCTTCTTCTCACTACCATCCTTACAACACCCTATCTTAGAAATCATCGCTATTATGAAGAATAATGGACAAAATAGAGAGGAAATCAGCTACTCGCAGACGATGGGTACAGAAGTCAACGAACACATGAAGGGAACGAGCGTCGGCATCGGCGTCAGTGCGCATGCTCGTATCGCGAATATTTACTCGTATCTAGAAGCAAAAATCTGCCTGAAGGATGAAAAAGATGCATTTAGACTGATATTACAAATCAGTCCACATACATCTCACATTAACAATAGCAGGACAGATTGCATTCTGAAGTAAGATTACACATACATCCAACTCATCTCTAGAAAAAAATAAAAAATTAAATGAAGACACACACACACACATATGCACATTTGTGCGCACACACACATAAACTGTAAATTCCATTTTCTCCCTAAATTACAAGGTAAATACGGATGACTGAAAATCACTTAACCTGTCAAGAACATGTCATGGTCACATTTCTTATCAAATTCAAATGGGAAAAAAAAGATTATACAGAAAGTGAAGCCTAATACATTTTTTAAAGATATTTTTTCATGACACTCAAGCTGATGTTTCTCAAATGTTCTCATGAAAAAATAAACCTCCTTAATTGCTAGCCAAAACTTTTGTATAATAATAGTAATACTAATAATAATGACTATTATTGTATCCTTTAATATCATAATAAAATCATGCAATTATGCAACACTGCAAAAAAATTACCAGGCAAAAATCTATCATTTTTTCCTCATGACTGTAGAGTAAAATACTGACCTAGACCATCTTCACAATGCAAAGCTCCACAGACAACACTAAACATTTAATGAATCTAAGTTGAATAAATTACTCAGTTGACATCATTATTTTATTAACGCCACAACTATTAGCTCAATAACATAAAGCTACCGAAATGTTGAGATGAAAGCCTAATGATTATTATGCTTTCACCTCAAGACCGTTGATAAACAGCAGTGTGAATTACAGTAAGCCCTTTCAAAACGGCATTCATTTACTGGAATTCTTAATGGCAGAAGTAGCAAAGGAAATAATAAATGACACATACATTTTTTAAAAGCACACATAATGAGGACTTATAATTCACCATCATCAGACTGCTACATTTTGTCCTTCTCTTACTAACAGGATAATTAAAGTAACTTGTGACAGTAACACACCATTATAACTCCCAAGTGATCTTAAATAAAGCCTGTGTGTGATTCATGTCTAAGCACTCATATACGTGTGTGAGTCTGTGGCTGAGTGTAAATGTCACACTGCCCACCTGGTGTGTCACATGGTGCAGCAGTGACGTGATAGGCAGGTGTGACATTTACCCTTATAATATCTTCCTCCCTTCTCCCATTCATCTATGTCCATGTCACACATCTACTTGCATCTTGAAGCTCTGCATTCTATGTCAATGACTTACTGCATGTAATTTATACTACATTAGACCAGCCATAACTATTTACATGACAACTAGTACATATTATCTACTTTGGCTTTTTAAACCCAAGTGAAAAACCACCAACATGTATTTTAAATACATTTCATACCAAGTATACTACAATTCCATGAACACATTGTTGCATAAGATTTACTGATAAAGTATAACATCAGAATACAAAATGTTGAAAGTGTACCTAATGTAAACTTGCAATCGTTTAATTTTAGTCCAGTCAAACATATTTAAATGTATATTTTGTTGGACCTGAGCACTATTTCTGGTTAACTAAATTGTATTAGGTTAAAACAATGTATACCAAAAGAACAATTGCAAGGTATATATATTAAATACATAAATGTCAATTTATTTGAAGTATACTCAGGATTAAATAAATCTATTTCCATTACATGTTAGTGTATTTATTTTTTAATAGTGACGGTTCCTGTCACATCGCTTTGTTGTAAAAATTACACAGATGAAAGGCATCATTAGCATACATCCCATCTAGACACAGACAAGAGCAATGGAGACAAAAGGAGACAATGGCGATGCTGGATATGGATTCCATTGCATAGCTGGAGAGCAGATGAAGAGAAGAGCTGGAGTGACTGAGGGTGGAGATTGAGCCTGAGGAGAGCGGAGCTGGCCGCAAGCTTCTCCCACCAAGGAGGGGATGGCTCCCAGCAGTCTTGAGGTTTATCCATGGAACTGAGAAGAGGCTGAGGTGGTATAGAGTGGGCTGATGAGAGAAAGTGATTACTTGGTCACAGGAGTGGTTGAAGGCTTAAGGGGAGACTGAAGAATTTTTTTTTTGCATTTGGCAGATTTCAGAGATGGTGGACACACATCTACATTTCCCATTAAATATAACTGGATCTCACTTTCAGTGTACTGTGGGTGGGCTCACTTTGAGGACCTACCCTTTGAAGACCTACCTTGAGGACTACTTTATGGCCGACTTGCACATCTGGCCCTCATGCCTTCTCCATTTATGTTTTGCTCACATCAGGGTGTGTAATAAGGAATGCGGTGTGCGATGCGAAGAGTCTCAAACAGAAAGGCTTTATTGAAATAGGAAAACAAAAACACGCGAGGGTGCAAAACTCGGACACGGAAGGAGCAAAAACATCCACACACGAAACATCCTCAAGACACTACATTACAATAACCGACAACTGGGGAGTGAACATGGAGAACTTAAATACTGACTGTGATTACAACTGGAACGCAAAACACCTGTGACTAATAAGTGCTGAGGGGAACTGGGTGACGGTGAGATCAGGAACGGGGAACATGTGACACAGAGAAGGTAAACTAAGAGTCCAGGGTGAAAACTAACATAAACGTGACAGGGTGGCACTGAGCAGGGCACTCGGTTAAGACTGGGTGATTAGTGATGATCCAAAGGATATCAACACCCACTCCACATAGTTAGCAAAGAACGTCTGAGGGCCTTTCCTGGACAACTGATTCTTGGTGGCTGATATACAGAAATGTGTAGAAGCAGTCGTCATCCCCCACCCCCCAAGACTGAAAATGCATGAAGGGACATGCAATTCTCTTATCTCACATCGCTGTGTTGTAGAAACTAAAACAATGATGAAGATGAAAGGCAGTCTTTCTAACTCCACACGTAAGTAGTCCAAACAAAGAGAGCAGCATACAACACATCTAGACACTGATGAGACCCAACAGCAATGAACATAAAACACGTAATTTAAAGACGCATGCAAACGCACACATGCAGGGATATTTAAAATCACACACCAAAACTAACTGACAGCTATTTTGAAACCCTGACAACAAAATCAAATATGGACATGGTACAAACTTAAAAAAAAAAGCCCAAACTAAGTGACAGTGTGACAATTGTGAGTTAAATCAGTGCTAATTTGTTATTTTAGTTATTTTAATTGAGACAGTTTCAGGATTTAAAAATATCCTGAGTTAACCATGAAAATGGTTGCCAGAGTTATGTATGTAACCATAGTTCCCTGAGGAGGGAACGAGATGCCTTGGCACATCGTCTTGTGAAGCATTATTGAATCGACCGAATGACGCGCCAGAAACCGGGAGCGGCGGCTTGGATGAGTGTCTGAAGTAAGCCCCTGTAGGAGCAAGGAACTGAGGCAAAAGACACAGTGTCTCGTTCCCTCTTCAGGGAGCTATGAAAAAGGGAAAACTCATAACAGAAGAGCCTGATAGGCAGCCATTCTCCAAGTGGAGTGGGCACAGACCATGCCGACTTGAAAGCCAAAGTATGTTTAAATATCGGGGCCCCCTTGAGCGTACCGAGCAAAAGAACAGCTGGTCATCCTATGCCACAGGGAGGACCTGTGGACATAGAGGTCCAGTGCTCACTCTGGATAAACCTTGACCTTAAGGTCCTGGTCATGATGACCTAAGGGGGAGAGGAACACTTGCAGTGCAATTTAACATGATATAAGCCTTTTGGTGAGTGATTTGGCCTGGGGTGGGCAAAGTCATCCCTGGTACAAACTAAGGCACGAAGGGCCCACAGATGACGCTATAGACCCCCTAACCACCTTACTGGCGGGTGGTGACACTCTGCCTCTAAGAGACCCAAAGTGAAGAGCTCTGAGGATGCTACTTGCTGGTAACAACACTGCGGTGTGACAAGTGTGTTTACTTTCTTATAACGAACGTTCCTAGTCTCAGAGGCCAGAATATCTGAGCCGCGAGACCGCATGGGCCCACCTCGATGAGCCCATGAATCAGATAGTTGCAGTACTGGTGCCTCTGTCAAGTAACCACCCTCGAGAGTGCTTCCTGTCCAAAAAAAAAAAAAAAAAACCAATCGATCTGCCAGAGAAGGGCTGAGATAGGGCAAAGTCCGTCTCAACCCCACGATCAGATCCGTGAGCGATCCCCAGATTGTCGATCTCCACTGTGCCTCAGTGGCAGCTAGACCCAAGCCCTGAGGAACGCAAGCCTGGGCGGTGTGTCGATAACCGCAAGAAAGTTGCAGAGCGAAAGCAGTGCAAACAGTTTACAACGCTGATAGTGCTCTGCTCCCAGGCAGACAAAACACAGAAAGGAGTGGATCCTTTCCCAAAATATAACACAGGCAGGGAAAACAAACACTTTAAATTTGCTGTCCCATATTTCTTAAATGCGTTCATGTAATTTAATCTATCTGAACTGATGGCAAAGTTTAACTTTTTAATTTGCTGATGTATAGCAATTTTATTTGAAGAAAAAAAATGAAATATAGCAGGATGGGAGTGAGTTTAACGTGAGTAAACAACTCACGTTTTCAGCATAATCTAGTACTTTAAATGATGGGGTAGATTGTTGATGCCGTTGGGCTGTTTTGCTGTTAGTAGTCCAGAGGCTGTTGTTAAGATCTATGGCATAATAACTGCAACCAGGTGCCAGGAACTTGAATACTTCTGCCCACAACCTGACTGCCTTGCCAAGGAGGTAAAGGCCAAGAGAGTGACATTCATCCATACATAGCTGTCAACATAGAAGTACAAAATCAACGTCAAAGTGAACTAACTGAATAGAACTGCAGTGAATGTAGAGTGGGAAAACAAGAAGCTATAGACTATCAAGACTATCGATAAACTTGCGCGATGACACGGTTGCAATCAATGAATCAATAAATCAATCAATCAATCCCAATTGCTATGCACTAAAGCTCAAAATAAAAGCTTAAATACAAAATTCACACAAACAATTTTCATTATTACTAATATGTCAATAATATCAATAATCTCTTTTCTCTCAGTTAGATTTTTTTAAATTATTATTTAATACACAAATACACACACACACACACACACACATAGAAATCAAATCCACTCTTTCCCATACAAAAAAAAAAAAAATAGTGACCACATCTGTGATGCTCAGAATATGGACCTTAATCAAAAAATTATGCGACTGTCAGCACTGGTCAATGTCTTTCTCACTAAATCAGAAACTTAGTATAGTTAGTAAAAGAGCTTCAAGCTATCTGAACACAAAGACTGTGTGGGTGGCCTGCTGATCTGTTTCAGCTATAGTGGATTGTTTCATAGTTTTATTTGGCGCTTCGTTGACAGAGTTTTGGCAGCTATGAATGCGATGAACAAAGAAGCAGCAGTGCAGCAATTTGAATGAGCGGCATGAAACACAAAGCGAGACAGATCCAGAGAGAAACATTTGGAAAATGAGAATTCTGCTCATATGACTTTTAGGGACTTGGCTGCACCCGGAGGAAATGGTGAGGGGCTTTAAAAATCCAGGGCGTCACTCTCAATTCCACTCAGTTCCTTCCGAATGCGCAGTACTTCTGTAATTTAGCATTATTTATTTACTTTTTACCAGAGGGTGAGGCAGAAGATTAAAGATTAACCCACAATTCCAGCATTTTAAGACAGATAACAGCTTTATTGCATTGGAAAGAGACATTTGTTAAAGAAATTTTAGATTTTTAGTTTGCTTTGATTTTACAATTAATCATAGGAGCTAAATTTAACTGTTCGAGGTGCTGATATCGGATTTCCTTCAAATATTTAATTTGAACAGCCATTGATCTCCATCTTCATTCTGAACTTCATTTACCACCCAAAAGAGAACAAAGACCCCAAGGAACAGCATGTGTGACTGACCAGTTCATTGACCCAACCATTAGCTAGCAATCCAAATATATATGTGCAATATGCCATGCAAAAGATCTTCTATTTGAGAATTGTATGTGTTTGTTTGACATTTCCTCTGTCTCTCTATCACATCCCCTGAAAATCTATGAACCCCAGTCATGCCCTTCCAACAGACACCAACATGCCCTTCCACTTTTTGGAAAATAATAATTAATCAAATGGAATAATAATTTCACACTCCTAATTACTAATCACAGTCCTGATTAGTAAAATATTGTTTAAATTAAAAATGTTTGCTCTAATTGTGTTATATTACACAGAAATCACCATACATAATTTCACGAGTTCACACTTACGAATGATTCAGGAGCAATGAATGGTAAGCGTATTTGGCGAGCTGTCCGAGGAGAGGGCTCCGAGCTCGGTATTAGCCCGAACCTGGAGCACTCCCCCCGTATCCTGACTTTGATAGGAACAATTAAGTGTGAGGAGTTGGGGTGGTGGAGGGATGCCGAAAAATGTCAAAGAGCTGTAGGTGAGTCAAACGTGTCTATATATACGTACTTCCTCTCCTGCTGATAGGATGAGGAGTAATTGCTGATGACGTGTTGATTGTATTAATCATTTGAACGTGCTCCTCCCGAACTTTGTTAATAAAACATCATATATTAAAAAGCAATAAGTATGCAAGGATATTCTGTTTTGTAAATAAGTTGTGGATATACTATCTTTACTTTATTGCTATATGATAATTAACAAACTGTAATCTAATTAAAAACACAATTCAAACATATGCATCCATGTTAAAAAAACAACAACCATGTTTCTCCTCTTGAAAGGAGAATTATTAGAGGCTGGCATTACTGTTTATTAAGTTATTGCTAGATATACTGGAACAACAATGGTCAAATCAATTAGCAAAAAGTAGCAAGTGTTTTCATTCACCTCTTACATAAATGCTAGCTAATCCATTTGGATGATGAACCCATTGTTTACACTGCTCAAAGAGATTTCGGCTGGATTGAAAAAAAAATAAAAAAAACAAATCTAATTAACCTTTTACAGTGTTTCCAAATCAGAACACATTCACCATATTCTACTTTCTTTTTCCCTTTTCTCCGTTCTTCCATGTCCCTCCTTGTCTCTTTCCCCAGGCTCCAAAGCATACACATATTGCCTTTAGAATGCCTATTCTCTCTTATGCACCATTTGAAATGAGTTCTTCAAAGTTGCAGCCTAATCTATTCTTTATTAGCTTCCTTAAAGTAATTACTCCTCCAGGGCCGAGCCGCCACACTAAAAAGGAAATGAAGGAAAAGCCAGAGCACAGGGATATTTTCCTGTGTGTTCTCTGACGCTATCACTCTACTCTTTGACACGGTTGATTTGGAAATGCTGTTTATTAAGGCGGTCCTGACCTCACTTTTTCTTTCACATCTAGGTACCGACTTAGTTTAAGAAGATTTTGACTCGTCAGACTTCATTGGGCAACTTCAAACCAATTCTCAAGTTTTTACTTTCTTCTATAGTAACCAGGTTTTATATCCTTTGTTTGTTTGTTGTTTAGATGCTAAAGTTCTATTATTTGAAAGCACAACTTTGTTGAGTTCCCCTCTACCTTTAATCTCCTTGAGATTTCTGAATTCTCAAAGCTAATATACACTGCATTACATCAATGAAGCTTAGTTTTATTTCACCTCCGAAATGATTGTGATCTTTAGTACATTTTTTAGCTATGTGACTGGTGCTTAAAAATAATAACAACAACAACAACAGTGTTCTGTATCCCATTGTTTTAGCCTTTAACTATACAGGGAGTGCAGAATTATTAGGCAAATGAGTATTTTGACCACATCATCCTCGTTATGCATGTTGTCTTACTCCAAGCTGTATAGGCTGGAAAGCCTACTACCAATTAAGCATATTAGGTGATGTGCATCTCTGTAATGAGAAGGGGTGTGGTCTAATGACATCAACACCCTATATCAGGTGTGCATAATTATTAGGCAACTTCCTTTCCTTTGGCAAAATGGGTCAAAAGAAGGACTTGACAGGCTCAGAAAAGTCAAAAATAGTGAGATATATTGCAGAGGGACGCAGCAGTCTTAAAATAGCCAAGCTTCTGAAGCGTGATCATCGAACAATCAAGCGTTTCATTCAAAATAGTCAACAGGGTCGCAAGAAGCGTGCGGAAAAACCAAGGCGCAAAATAACTGCCCGTGAACTGAGAAAAGTCAAGCGTGCAGCTGCCAAGATGCCACTTGCCACCAGTTTGGCCATATTTCAGAGCTGCAACATCACTGGAGTGCCCAAAAGCACAAGGTGTGCAATACTCAGAGACATGACCAAGGTAAGAAAGGCAGAAAGTCGACCACCACTGAACAAGACACATAAGCTGAAACGTCAAGACTGGGCCAAGAAATATCTCAAGACTGATTTTTCTAAGGTTTTATGGACTGATGAAATGAGAGCGAGTCTTGATGGGCCAGATGGATGGGCCCGTGGCTGGATTGGTAAAGGGCAGAGAGCTCCAGTCCGACTCAGACGCCAGCAAGGTGGAGATGGAGTACTGGTTTGGGCTGGTATTATCAAAGATGAGCTTGTGGGGCCTTTTCGGGTTGAGGATGGTGTCAAGCTCAACTCCCAGTCCTACTGCCAGTTTCTGGAAGACACCTTCTTCAAGCAGTGGTACAGGAAGAAGTCTGCATCCTTCAAGAAAAACATGATTTTCATGCAGGACAATGCTCCATCACACGCGTCCAAGTACTCCACAGCGTGGCTGGCAAGAAAGGGTATAAAAGAAGAAAATCTAATGATATGGCCTCCTTGTTCACCTGATCTGAACCCCATTGAGAACCTGTGGTCCATCATCAAATGTGCGATTTACATGGAGGGAAAACAGTACACCTCTCTGAACAGTGTCTAGGAGGCTGTGGTTGCTGCTGCACGCAATGTTGATGGTGAACAGATCAAAACACTGACAGAATCCATGGATGGCAGGATTTTGAGTGTCCTTGCAAAGAAAGGTGTCTATATTGGTCACTGATTTGTTTTTGTTTGGTTTTTGAATGTCAGAAATGTATATTTGTGAATGTTGAGATGTTATATTGGTTTCACTGGTAAACATAAATAATTGAAATGGGTGTAAATTTGTTTTTTGTTAAGTTGCCTAATAATTATGCACAGTAATAGTCACCTGCACACACAGATATCCCCCTAAAATAGCTAAAACTAAAAACTACTTAAAATATTGATACAAAAATATTCAGCTTTGATATTGTTTTTTTTGTGTTCAGTGAGAACATGGTTGTTGTTCAATAATAAAATGAATCCTCAAAAATACAACTTGCCTACTAATTCTGCACTCCCTGTATCATCTGGACCCAAAAAAAATCTTTCTCCTTTGACGGCCAATCAAAACATAGAATATATGTTTTACCAGTTTTTAGAGCCATGAAATTGACTTGCACTCTTTAGTGTCACAGCTCAGGATAGTCACTTGTCAACATCTGTACACACTGGTCTGATGTCATCAGCCAATCATTATTGCCATGATGTCATTTCCTGCGGCTATAAGCTGATGAATCACTTGACATTTACTGCTCAAATGATAGGCTGAAAATAACCTGGATGCAGAAATGTGGGCCCATGGCACAAAGATGATAGATGGATTAAATTGTTTAATATACTGGAAAATAAAAAGAGAAAATACATAAAGAGAAAGATTTAACATCATTAACTCTCTTTAATTTCAAATGTAAAAAAAAATACATATACTGTACTTTCTTCACTGTGGGGTGCATAATATAGAAATAAGAGAGTCATCTCTAAACCAGACCTGTCAGGGTTCTGCCACATTCGGTCTAGACATTTATTGGTATTGTGGCAGAGCTCTGACACTACCGTATTGTCTCATGTTTTTTGAGTACACGCGGCTTTGAGTGTCGGGTCACATGCTGTCTTGTCTGTGTCTTATTTGCAGGTTACAATGTCTGATCCTGAGACTGGTCTTGTTCAGTTTCAGTTCGTGTCGAGGTTCGGACATTTATGATGCGTGTGTTCATCCTTGTCATGAGCACACGAGCATGCTGTCTGTTCCTGTTTCTTGTGAACACCAGGCGATGCACGTCCGTATTGGCTGCATGTTAATGACTTATTATTGACTAATCCCGCCTGTCTTGTTCCCTTGTTAGGTTAATTTACTCTAGCTGTTTTCCCTCATTATCCTTGATCATGTGCTGCCAATTTAATCCCTTTGTGTTTGCTGTCTTGTGCTGGTTTGTCGTCTTACCAAGGTGATGTTTGCTGTCTTGTTCCCGTCATGTCTTTAGTCAGTCTAGTCTTGTTTTTCCCCCTTGGGTTGTTTTTTTGTTGTGTTTTTGTTTGTTTTCTTGATTAATAAATTTCCTCATCCCCTACATCCATGAGTCCTCGCTCATCCCTTCTACACATGTGACAAGATCAAGAACACAGATGCAGATCTACTGGCTGGCAGATCAAGTCAGATATGGTCAGCACTCATGTTTGTGAAGGATATTTTCACTGTTCCAAAATAGATACATGCAACATGACAATATAATTTAGTTCTGATGCTTCCATCACAGCTTACATTTAGCTCTTGCATGACCCTAGAGAAACTGTGTTCCGCTTCAGATAACACTTGAACACTTTGTAGAGTCTTTGAGACCAAACCCTGCTTCTTAGACTTTTCCACCAGCTGCTGGTACTTGCCGTGCTTCCTCTTATTGGCCTCGTCCATGCGTTCTTCTCAACGAACAGTGAGCTCCAACAAGATTAGTTGCTTGAAGGCATCTGAAAAAACAGTCATGTCAGGGCGAAGCTGCATTGATATGGTATCTTCAGCCATTTTCCCAGATATACCTCCAGTCAGTGGAGGTGATGAGGAGGCCAGCTTTTGTTCTTGGTTGAGGATGCAGCTTTTCTCTGGCTTAAGGAACTTAATGATCCTTGGTTAGTTCTGGCCCTTGATGGAATTAATACTGCTTTTAGATTTTTTGCGTTCCATTTCCTGCCTGTGTATACCTGTGTTTCAGATTCTGGAACCTTTGGATCCTATATTCTCTGTACTGCCATATGTCCTGTGTTCTTGACAAGACTTGGTAAGACTGCTGAATGGGAGATGTAAACCAAACCATTTTTGCAGGTAGCTGCTCATCTTCCACTCCAGGGCCTTGACAGTTGTTATGTACACTAGCAGGGGCCACAATCCGGGGCAGTATAGAATGCTTGTAAATATAGGCCTTAAAATTCCCAGGAAGACCTGATTTGTTGACCTTGCTAAGCCACTATTCAAGCTCTTAGCTGGTTTTCCAGATTGGAAGCAGAATCTTTGAGGTTTCAGTCAAGTAAAGAACAAGAAATTTCTAAAGGCTAAATAAAGGCTCTTATTGAGGCTTGTCATACTCCAGATCTCAAAGGGCGTCTGCTCTCTACCTCTGCCGACTTCACAATCATGTTCATTGGGAGCCTAAAGGGAATGACTGCAATTGGTACAACCTGACAAATTATAAATATCTCTAGCTAATGTCAGTCTGATACCTGACCCAAGTACCCAGTACCTCACCCAGTTGTGGCTCTTAACCTAAACTTGCTCTAATAGTCCAGGATTAGGTCTATGATTCGACTCGGCACATGATGTTGCTGGAGCAAAATGAGATTGAGGTATGGATCCATATGCATTAGCAAGGTCCAACCAAAACACAGAGAGATCTCCTTTTCCTTCATGAGCCTCCCTAAGACTTGTATTCCAAACAGTGAGGAACTTCTAGGATTCCACCCTTCTAAACAGAGTTGTCAATATAGCTTCAGGAAAAACTCAGTCATCTCGAAAAGGATCCTGGACAAAAACTTACCTTTGACACATAGTAGTGAGATGACTCTGAACTGAATTATGTTCTCTGATTTATCTTCCTTTGAAATCCATACACTTTCAGCATGCTTACCATACCTCCGGTGCCACTCTGCCCTGCTCAGGGACATCTTCTTTCTTAAGATGCTGCAAAGCTCTGCAAGTGGTTGCTTTTCTTCTTCTCTAACCATATTTTACTGTCATTTAAGACTTTGTAGCTCTTGATGCAATTGATGTATTACTACGATTTCTAGTGTAGGATGACTTGGTGCTTCTACTCTCGACATGGCCAAATCTTTCTGCTGTGTAGCTGACATTAATCACTGTCATGGCTTCGGGCCAGCTGTCCTGCCACATCCCCATTGCAGCATCAAGGATTTTGGTAATGTTGATGTAAAACTGCGACAACATGGTTTGGCTGTTAGCTGAAGGCCACTTGATCCACTTCTGTGGGATTACTCTGTAGCGATTGGAAAGGTCTACTGCTTGGAGAGACTTGGGTTAGTGGGATGTCTCACCAGGATCAGATCCTGTGCACGGCAGAATGTTTTCCTGCGCAGTGTCTTTCATACTTTACTGTTGATTTACCATTTGCATGGGTCTGTACTGTTGGGTCCACGACAAGACACGAACACACAGCTAATGCAAACGCTGCGTGTCCACATTAAACAAAGACGGCTGGTAACAATCAAACTTTGCGCGCGATACCAAAACACAACATGAAAGCATGCAGGTGAAGTAAACACAAACCCGTGTGCTTACAACACTGCACAAAGACACGAGAGCATGTGGTACAAGTAGAGCTTGAAACCCCACCCACTCACATAATGTAGAGCTTGTGAGAACGAGCAACCACTCAGATCACCAACACAATACCGAGACCGAACAAGATTGTGAGGGAATCAGACATCATAACCCACACACAAGACGTTAACGTTTCACCAACCTCTCCTTGGTTGCAACCCAGTCTATTATTGGGAGTCACTGGCTGATTAAAAATGAACAAAAAGTTTATATTCAGAGACAGGAATGAAACTAAAATTATTATTGTTTAACACTTTGACATCACACCAGTGTGACTAGAACGTTTGTGTGTCACATGATCAACTGATAAATTCAAGTGTTTTTTGCACGTTGGCTGGTGCTGAGCTAGAGATGGACAAGCTCAGAATTTGTCATATATCATAACTACTCAGTTGTTTTTAATCCCATAATGTTTACTTTAGGTTTCAGACATTTAAATACTCATAAGGACTGGAAAAACAATACATTTATACTTTAAAATTTGTACATTAAAAAATGCACACTGATGTCCACGGAAGTGAAAATAACAATCATTCAATTATAAATTGAAGATATTTTGAATAAAAAAGAAAAACTAAATAAAAGCAATAGATCTGTCAAACAGTGCTTTTATGGCAGTGGTATGTCACATTAAAAGCATGACTATGGAAACAATAAAGGGAACCATTATTAAATAATGGTCGCCTTACAAAAACTCATGCTGGGGGGTCAGCGAGAAAATTTTAAACTCACGTGCAAAAGCGTTAAGGAAAGGTCTACTTGAAAATGAAATGAGAAGGAATTCTTTTAAATGGTGAAATTGGTGAAGGACGCATTTTATGACAGGAATATTCAAAGCTATCAATTATGGAACTATCCTTTTTTTACTGGCAAAGTGTTTAAACAAAACTACAAGCTTCACATTTCTGCACAAATAACCTAAAAATAAAAGTTAAAATACTAAATCAAGAAGCTTCTAGTAAACAGCAGCAGAACCTGGATAAAACACAATATCTTTGCAACCACACAATCAATAAGAGCATGCATCAGTCTGCGTGAGGCGATGCGAGTACATAGTACCTTTCGATGCACTTTCATCCAGTACACATTTGACAGAGAGCAGACGTATTGACTGCTTCACATTGGATAAATCTTAGCAGTAACAGCTCACAGCTTTTAACCAAACTAAACAAATGATTGATGGACACTGCTGGTAATGAGGTTAATGAAGAAAGTTACAGCCAAAGCACTGCCAACTTGATTACAAAAGAAAAACAAAAGAAAAAGTAACATCAGTGTGCACCTCTGTTTGCTGTCTATCGCATGTCCTTATGATAAAGACGTTCATTCAAGCGTGGTATTAGAATACTTATTTTAAACAGAAAATCTAAGTGTACTCTCAGTCTATGTTTTATATTTAATTCTCAGAAATATACTTAAAATTATATTTATGTACACAGTACTTGACTTATGCTTACAGAAATGTGTTTAAATATGTTTGGCCTATACTTGTGCTTAATATTTTGCTCAATATATACTTAAAAGTATAATAAAGTATTCTAAGTATACTTGACATGTAGTTGTGTTTAATCTTTTGAATGAGTAGCCTTTTAAAAATATTTTTACATAGTTGTACGTACATAGTTGGTCACAGAAAAATAACTTTATTAGCTTGTAGCTATGATAACAATGCTTAAATTGACATTGATCTATAAGCAGACCAGAATTAACTTTCAAGAAACTTATATGTATTGTTTTTATGAATACGAGCTCGGCGCCTCCCCTCTCTGGCTACCAGAGGGAGCTCACATGTATACTGACACATACACACACTACATTTCCCATGAGGCTGTTCATTGGACTGATTATTGCACCAGCTGCGAACCATTACATGGACTATAAAGGACCCATACCCATGCACACACATTGCAAAGTCTGCTTTCTTGCTGAACTTTCTGAGCGTTTATTCCTGTGTCTGATCTCCTTACCGTTTCTGCTGTTTACCCATCATTGATTCTATTGATCCTGGATTATCACTCGTATATGTTATCTGCCTGTCTTGACTACCCCTGCCTGTACGACTACTCTTAAAGACAAGAATTTGGATTTCTGCCTGTGAGTACCATTTGTTACAATTTTATACTTCCTTCTAGTACAATCAAACAGCACGTCTGCAGCACTTCTGATCTTCAATGAACCCAAAAGGGCCCACATCACTGCCCTCATAGTACCTATATATATATACTACCTATATATACACACTACCTATACTACATACTACCTCAACTAAACTCAGCAAAAAAAAGAAACGTCCCTTTTTCAGGACTGTGTATTTGAACAATGATGTTATAGAAATCCAAATAACGTTAAAGATCTTCATTGTAAAGGGTTTAAACAATGTTTTCCATGCATTTTCAATTAACCATAATAAATTAATTAACATGTGCCTGTGGAATGGTCGTTAAGACCTTAACAGCTTACAGAGAGTAGACTTTTGAGGTGACAGTTCTAAAAATGCAGGGCACTAAAAAGACTTGTCTGCCGACTGTGAAAACACCCAAAGAAAGATGCCCAGGGTCCCTGCTCATCTGCATGAACGTACATTAGGCATGCTGCAGGGAGGCATGAGGACTGCTGATGTGGCTAGGGCAATAAATTGCCATGTCCGCACTGTGAGACGCCTAAGACAGTGCTACAGGAAGGACAGCTGATCATCCTTGCAGTGGAAGACCACGTGTAACAACACCTGCACAGGATCGGTACATCTAAATATCACATCTGCGTGACCGGTACAGGATGGCCACAACAACTGCCCAAATCACACCATGAACACACAATCCATCGATCAGTGCTCAGACTGTCTGCAATAGGCTGAGAGAGGCTGGACTGAGGGCTTTTAGGCCTGTTGTAAGGCAGGTCCTTACCAGACATCACCTGCAACAACGCCGCCTATGGGCACAAATCCACCTTCGCTGGACCAGACAGGAGTGGCAAAAAGTGCTCTTCACTGATGAGTCACAGTTTTGTCTCACCAGGGGTGATGGACGGATTCGTGTTTAATGTCGAAGGAATGAGCATTACACCAAGGCCTGTACCCTGGAGTGGGATCGAATTGGAGGTGGGGGGTCCGTCATGGTCTGGGGCGGTATATCACATCACCATCGGACCAAACTTGTTTTCATTGCAGGCAATCTCAATGCCTTGCGATACAGGGAAGACATCCTCCTCCCTCATGTGGTACCCTTTATGCATGCTCATCCCGACATGATCCTCCAGCAGGACAATGCCACCAGCCACACTGCTTGTTCCGTGCGTGAGTTTCTGCATGACAGCAGTGTCAGTGTTCTGCCATGGCCAGAAAAGAGCCTGAATCCCATTGAACATGTCTGGGACCTGTTGGATCGCAGGGTGAGGGCAAGGGCCATTCCCCCCAGAAATGTCCAGGAACTTGCAAGTGCCTTGGTGGAAGAGTGGGGTAACATCTCACAGCAAGAACTGACAAATATGGTCCAGTCCATGAGGAGCAGATGAACTACAGCACTTCAAGCAGCTGGTGGTCACACCAGATACTGACTGCTACTTTTGATTTTGAGCCTCCCTTCATTCAGGGATACATTATTCTATTTATGTTAGTCACATGTCTGTGAATTTTTGTTTTGTTTATTTCTTATGGTGTTGACTCTGTTAGTGTTCATAAAAAATATTTTCACATATTAAGTTTACTGAAAGTAAGAACAGTTGAAAGTCAGAGGATGTTTCTTTTTTTTGCTGAGTTTATATCTAAAAAATAAAAAAACTAATAAAACCTTCCTCTTAATCCATCCCTTCTCCAGGCTTGTACTACTTTGCATTGTAAGCACTCTTATGTACTTTTGCATCTTAAAGATGAATTGCTTTCTGTATTCCTCAAATTGTAACTCACTTTGGATAAAAGCGATTACATTTAAAATGTAAATGTGTCCACACAAGACAAGACAGCACGCAGCCAGTGAAACCACACGACAGGAAAGTATGCGGCAGATGTAAACACAAACCGCGTGCTACACAACAACTCAAGCAAACAGCACTCAAACCACACGCACTCAGATAACATGACTAAGCGCACAAGCACGAGCAAACACTCGACTCATGTGCGTTCACAAGACAAATATACGGAGCATGAATGTCCGAATCCTGACACTAAACTAAGCTGAACAAGAGCGAAGTGCTGGGGAACAAACACCCCACACAGGTAACAGACGGGAGAGAGCGTGACTCGAGCACACCTGAAGTCACAAAACATGAGAAACTGTCACTCGTTTCAGTTGTGATAGAAGTGATAGATTGCTCATGAAAATGTTAAACAATACAATTATCAAACATTGAACAGCATGTAAATCAAAACCGTCTAACCTTAGCAAATGAAATGTCAAACCCATGAAGAGGAAACGACTGTGAAGCTTTGAGGGTGTTGAAGGACTCAATCCACTCCATATAAGTTTTGATCTTCATTCTGATTGTGATTCTGATTTGGACGCAGTATTTGTTTTATGTTTGTTAAAATGTTGAATTTGTTTATGAAACAAAATGTTTTATTTGTCTGTCGTGTCTCTGTTCTCCTGCTGGTTCCTCATGTCCTCTTGCAGTGTAATTCTATTCATCTGTCTCATAGTCAATCACCTCATTAGTCTCATCAGCTGTATCTTAACCACTAATCATCCTCGTTGTATATTTACCCTGTGAGGGAAACCACTGTCTTTGTCTGTTCACGTCAGTGTAATTTTGGAGTTACTGTAAGAGTTGTGCGCTACCCTTTACCCTGCCTTCTGGAAATAAATCCTGTAAATTGTAAATATTCCTATGTCATACCTTTTTCCCTGCACCACAAATGACAACATGAAGCTACTGCAGAATAAAATGTTTTTAAAATGGAAAGAGTTCAAATTAAAGTAATATTTCAAGAATAAAAAAACATAGTAGTATATTTAAAGTGCAAAAATATTACATAAATAATGAATTATTGTTACGAATCTGTCGTGTCTCTGTTTGCTTCCTCCCGTGCTCGCCCAGTTTTTCTCCACTTACCTATCTCATCATCAATCATCTTGTTAGTCTTGACAGCTGTGTCTTGTTCCCTCATTCAGCCCTTGTGTAAATCTACCCTGAGTTTTCCTTTAGTCTTTGTTCATTATAATCCCTGGTATGTGATTTGTCTGTCTGCTCATATGTTCCATGCTAGCAATGTTTTTGCACAATAGAGGCCAATTTTGGAAATACAAAATGTTTTTTTTTTATTTGAGTGTTATTAAAAGAAGTTTGAGTTTATTCATGTGCCTCTTCGTCTTTATCCCGCACCACACAACCATGACAACTGTAAGTATGATGTTATGTTCACTTAAATAAAACTTACAAGTACACTTGCAGTATAAAACATGGCTACCAAACTAATAGTTTACTGAGAGTACGCATCAGAGTGTACTTTCATAAACTTAAAAAAAAAAAACTAAAAATAATCAAATGTAAACTAGTACTACAGGTGAAGTTAAAATGATGAATCTAGTCATGAACTAGCTGTGTACTTAAATGTACTACTGTTACATTTCTAAGACACTTAAAGCACTTTAAGCAGTACTGAAATGCTACACTTACAAGTCTACTAAACAGTACATTGATATTAGTGTACTCACTCCATAAAGTATACTTAAAATATGCTTGAATATTTTTTAAGTATATTTTGTTTGAGTAAGGGTAATTATGAAGCTCAATGTAAAGAAAGCCACTGGTTTAAAATGCTCTTTAAAAGCATGTTGCTAACCTGATTCAAAACTAGCTATTGAATACACAGCTCGCTTTAGAAAATCTGACACAGGGGAGTATGGCTAGTAAAATTATAATTATATTAACCACATCTTGGTGGATTATCCATGCAAGATAGAGAGGGGCTTTTACTATACTACTGTTACTATTTCTATACGTCTTTTTGCTGGGAAATCTTTGCGGATTTGGATAATGATTTGGAGCTTTTTTTATTTTTTTATTTAATAGATTCCACAGACAAATGTTGCATAAATTTGGATTTAATTATTTCTTATTGATAATCTTCAAGACTGAATTAAATAAACATATAATCCATATTGTCCAAGCTGGCAGAATTTGGGTTGGGATACTAGTAAACTACTCTTAATATTTGGAAAATAATAATACTGTTGCAAATCACTTGTGGGATTGTCAGATTTAAGCTGAAATTAGTCTTAAATTATAAACAAAGCATCATTTAGCATTTATTCGCAACAGCCTTCACATTAGATGTCTCGGCAAGGAGCTTGCTAGGTGTTGGAACAGAGCTGATGAATCACAAGTCAGTCAAACTGTCAGGAGAGCTCCAGGTTAGAGGGAGAAAGCCCTGAAGAAAAGAGTTGATATTACATTACACGGGTCAAGGATGAGGCCAAAAAATGAGTAGCAAGCTCCGGCTCTACTCTCCAGTCTAATTAACTGCTGAACACTTGTCAAATCTTGATCCAGAACTTGGTAGAAATCGTGTTATTACCACATTCAGTGACCAACTACAGTCTGATATAATTCTGTGCATATGACTGGAACACTAAGCATATCTTAATGAAGATATGAGCAGTACTTTTAAACAGGAGTACAGCAGTCATTTCTCAGTACTGATTTTTTATTTTTATTTAAATTAAATTTATTCACTTGGTGGATTGTCTACGCTACTAAAGGTTGGTCAACACTCAAATATTTTTACAATTGTATCAGATTTTCAAAATTTGAGAGACCACAAACAAGACAATAAAAATATTCATAGATTTAACAGTTTTATTCCTGTAGTGTGTGGAGTGCAGCAATGTAACCAAGACAGCACACCACACACAACAGATTTGACTACCCAACAACGAGTCTTGACAGAGAACTTGGGAAATCTTGCAACATCTCTCATGGCCAAACGTAAATTTAGAGTAAACAAATATAATGGATGAGGGGCAAGAAGAAATGGCGATAATAATGCTCAGGCTGATTTTTTTCAGAGAAATTTGCAGAAAAAAATAAAATGTTTGGATGAAGTTGTTTTATGCTTCCATCAGCTTGCTTTCTGACTGGGTAGCATTTAATTCCATGTGTCAATCTACAGAGTGTGTGGGTATTTGTCCCCAGGGTTCCCCCACAAAACCGGATTTCACATGTTGGATATGTTTGTCAGGTCTGTCTACTTCCTGGTTCCTCCCATGGTCTTCAAGTGCTTTTTCACTCACCTGTCTCATCATCAATCAGCTCGTTAGTCTTGTCAGCTTTGTATTGTTCCCTCATTCAACCCTTGTGTATACCAACCCTGTGTTTTCCCTCAGTCTTTGTCCACTGATGTGCTCACTGTGTTGTGTTTCCTGATTGTTCTCCATTAGATACGTTTTACATGAGATCCAACATTTTGGATTAGGGTCTAATTCTCACAATTAACTAACCAATAACTGAATTTTGCCTCAATAAACGCCCAATTACTCCGTATAAATAGTTAGTAAGGTTGTTTTTAGATTTAGGTATTGAGTAGAAATAAACTAGGATTAGGAATGTAGAATAATGTCATCCAGAATTAGTTCATTCACCATAGTGCATACTATTATAAGTGATTTTTTCACTTATATTTTAAGTTTTACCTCGTGTTGTTAACATTAATTAATTGTGATCGCTATTGTTCACGTAGTGAAATACGTACAGTACAGCATATAGAAAGAAGGTACCAAATCCTCCCTATAAGCAGTAACTGTCACAGTTCATGAATTAATTGTCTCCTAGTTCTGCCTTTGTGTGTGTGTGTGTGTATGTGTGTATATGTGTGTGAGTGGGGGCGTGGTCACTGATCACTGACACCTGATTCTCATGTCATCTGCCTATTTAGATCACTTCTCTCCACTCCTGTGTTGTCGAGTCATTGTCTCTCTTATGTCCGCACTGTCTTTGGATCTCTCGCGTCCGTGGCTCCTGTGTCTCCATCAGCGTCTCCCGTGTCTATGTCCTTGCCTGCATTTCCTGTGTCCACATCCGTGTCTCCCGTGTCCGTGTCCCCGTGTCAATCTCCGCATCTCCCGTGTCTGCGTGTCCCCGTGTTCCATGTTCCACGACTTTCACTCTGGATTATCCCTTTGTTTGTTTTCTGCAATGTTATAATAAATTCACTCATTTGCACTTGAATCCAGGTTTTGTGTTTTCCCTTGCTGACAGTAACACCTCCCCCCCTCCTCTCATCTCCTTCACACCAGTGGCGACGCTGCTCAAAGCTGAAGTGCATTACAGTAAATTGTCAAGTATTTTTAGAGTTTAATTGTCAATTATTAATTAGTATTTATACAAGATCTTAATGGGTATAATTTTAACTAATAATTAGTAGGGTAAAACCATGCATTTAAACGCTCAGACTGATAACCGGGGCTAATCAAGACTTTGCAGTGTGTGTATTAGTGAAGGAGTCTTTTATAGTTCATATGATGAAAAACAGCTGGTGTAACACACAGTCATAATTGTAATCCACGCGGCTGTTGTGTGTTAGACATAGAGGCACACGGAGCTTGGAATCACAGGTTTAAACGCAAAATACACTTTATTTATAACGGAAAACAAAAAGGCACTCGAGGGTGCAAACACGGAGAAACTTGGAAGCTAGGAGAACTAGTAGTGGACCCAACACACTCTATCAAATCACATTCAACAACTGACAAAGACATGATGCACATGAGGGGTTTAAATACACTAGGAAATAACAAACAGGTGGCGAACTAAATGGGTAATCAAAATAAGACAGCTTCGGCAACACATGAGGGACAAAACAGGAGGATAAGGACCAGACTGTGACAATAATAGTATCCAGTTGGTGTGTGTAATCAGTCCAATGTGTGGGTTGCTGGGAAATGTAGTGTGTAGTGTACTGTCAGTATATGTGTGAGCTCCCTCTGGTGACCAGGAGTCTAAAGAACCAATGTTCTTTAATTATTTTATTGATTAACACACTGATTTTAACAGCTGTTTTACAGAAGGTGTCATATTTGCTGTGATCTCGCATTTACATGCTTTGACCATGCAGAGAAACACGAGGTTAAGTCTTTATTTCGAGAACTTTTCTTGTTATTTCAACATACTAAGTCATTATTTCGACTGTGGCGGAAACAGGCTTCCATAAGGTGAAGTTGCATTAACTCCTGTCAATTTGTTTGGTTTGTTCCTGTCAATCAAACGCAGACTCGGCAAGCACCACCTGTCCAAACACTTGTGAAATGCGCAGAAGCTTCATTTAGCCACGGTCACGTGACATGGGTGTTTTGAATCACAGTTTCAGTTCAGTGTTTCGAAAGATCTGCGCTTCAGGATCTCGGCACTGTGTCGAAACGTTAGTTTTGCATCAGCTATCCCTAATGAGAGAAGTGAAACTAAACCAAGAGACATTGGTGATTCTCAGCACGCTGACCCGGAAGAAAGAGGGAGGACGAAGGAGGCAGGGTCAGCGTGCTGAGAATCACGGGCTCTTTTATTTCCTCAGACTTGAACAAAAACAAAACATGCGTGTTCAGCGCTCACGCTTTAGTCTCTGTGAGTCACGCCTCTTTCTCTCGGTTTCGTTTTTCTCTCGGTTTCGTTTCATTCTTAGTTTCGTTTCACTCTCTTACGCACCGCTCATCTCCCAACTCTCTCTCCTGCTGCAGACCTCGCTGAACCACGCCCCCCTCGCCACAGTCATCACTGTAAAGTCCACCATTGCCCCCCCACTCGTCATCACCACGGCTACGGCCGTGGCCAAGCTCCGCGGATTCTTTATATTCATCGGATAGGACGCACCAACTTTTCCCCCCCAGTTTTGGGGAAGAAAAAGTGCATCTTATGTGAAAAATATGGTAAGCTTAAAGCCAAAATACTGATCACAAAACATCTTTGCCTCTCCAGCTTCCAGACTGAGGAGTGAGCTGTCTAAAAAAACACAGGTGAAATGTCACATCTCTGTATGGGGCACACCAAAGTGAATAAATTCATACTTACAACACCAGAAACAATAGCTACCCGATACTGCCATTCCAATCATAAGCCAAGGCTGACAGCTTCAGAAGTCTAATATGAAATAAATACAAATTGCAAAGAAAAACACAAGTGACAGGTTTTCAAAAGAGCATTTGGTGTAAAAGCGCCAACAAGTCAGTTATTGGCAAACAGACGAAGCACATTTAAAATTATTCAGTTATTGGCATTCTAGTTAGTGGATCATTGAATTTAGATATAATAACTATAGCTCCTAGCATGCTTTGACAAGAGTCTGTGCTATTCGCCATGGGAATGTTAAGGTGTAAAAATATAACCACAAACAAGTTTTTTTGTTTTATCCTTCAAATCCATTGTTATGTTCTTACAATTACATTTTTATATTAACTAATGAGGCAGAACGACCATAAAAAAAAAGTTAAAAAAAAACATGTTTTTGCTAATGTGCTTTGTCTGACACGTATTGGGGAACTAGTGCGATGCGGAGACAGGACGTGGAGAACAGGATCCAAACTGAAATCTCTTTATTCAAAAACACTTTAAATATAACTGAAACAGCTCTCTCTTAGAGCAAACAGGAGAACACGGAGACAGGGCATCCACACACAACAATACAAAACGTTAACGACTGACAAAGACAAGGGAAACACGAGAGGATTAAATAAAAAAACACGGAATGACAAACAGCTGATGAGACTAACAATCAGTGATTAGACACAGACATGTGCAGGAAGAACATTAAAGATACATAGATGGGACCCGGCTGTGAACAGACATGACAAGACTGTGACAGTCTGATGCATTAAAACATTAAATAATTTATATTACAATAATCAGTGATAATAAACTGGGAGCGCTATGTATAAATATTAGTTCACCTACGTTGACATGTTTAATCTTTCACATCCAAAATCTGAATATTGGCATTTGTAGTTCTTTTGTTGAAAGGAGGCAACTCTACTTTACTGGATCTATTAGATCTATTTCTAAGCTTTGTGTTCTTTAAACACTTTTTTTTCAGTTAACAACTGACTGTCAGTTTTGTTTGCGTAAAGTACACACACGAAAAGAAAGATGAAGATGAGTAATTGAAAAAACAAGATTCGGACCCACCAAAGACTGTCCGGTTAGAGACAATTGAAGCTGCACTTGATTGTTGATATAACCCTTTATTGTCACCACTTACATTTGTATGGTTGTGTTGTGTTGTGGTTTTTCTACAAGTTCAGAAAAAGTAATATGAACATACATAGTGATAACAATAATTAAATATTACAATTAAGCATGTTGGCAAAATCCAGTGCAGTAAATAAGGTACAAAAATTAAACATGACATTATTTGTGAAATAGAAAACAAACCAAATGTAAATTAGGCTGTTGCTTTAAACTATCGGCTGCACACATTGGTAATCCGACACCTTGCACGCGCTGCAAAGGTGTATGTGCCCTCATGGAGCTATGATGGCGTATGCGCACAACAGATTGTTTACGACAACTTTTTCAGTTAAATATAAGCAATACATCTAACTTTGCATGGAAAAGAAACAAAACTGTTCCTGGCTACTGATTGGCTCAGGTAAGGTGGTTGTATGTGTGCCTCGAAATGCATCCCCAACTAAATAAAAGAACAAAATAACACTTCAACCAAAAGGGATATAAGTTATGTATTTTCTTATAAATCAGTGGTCCCCAACCCCCGGCCTGCGGCCCGGGACTGGTCCGCGGACGAACTGGTACCGGGCCGCAGAACGATTTCGCAGACTGGTCCATGGATGAAATAGTTTGTGAGCGGCTGCAAGCGGCTGTGACGCTGCTGCTTCGGCAGTGAGGAGGTGTGTTTAATCTCGTGCGGACTCATCATCCATCTCACTCGAAACCCCCCACCCCCACCCCCCATTAACAATCTCGAGCGGCCACCGGTCTGCGGCAAAATTAACACGCGTTTACCGGTCCGCGCCACAAAAAAGGTTGGGGACCACTGTTATAAATCAAATATGGATATCACCTTTGTAACTTAAAAAAAAAAAAAAAAAAAAATCAAAACACTACTAAAGATAAACTTTTAATGTCACAGCTGAAAATATCAACTGTCAGAGCAACACACACTTATGGCAGGTTATCAAAACAATGTCCTTCCAGTAAACCTTAAGTGACTTTACACACACACAAACACATTCCAGAGAGAAAGCCAATGTCCCATCCTGTCACATACTCACATGGAATACACCAAAAAAGTTTACATACTCCATGTAACTCACACTCAGCCATCTTATACTTGCATATGATATATTCTTATGTATGTTTGCATGCCCTCCGTGTTGCAGACATTTTAGTTATGTTTTGGTAATGGAGTTTAGACGTTTAAGTACGTAAAACCTTGTTTAAAAAGAGACCACTCTTTTTATGTATTTCTACCCCCAAATGTTTGATATATTTAGTCTTATCACATTCTTTGAAAGAATATGTATTTTGTTTAATTCTAAAATGCATTAAACAGCATCATAAAAGATGTTATTTCAGTTGAACAGAGACAAAGAGAAATTTCCGGCTATACATTTCCAAGCCAGTGATTGGCTCTTCAGCCAAGAAGTTTCAGTATCCCTGTGTCTCTATAAGACTCCTGATATCCGGACAGCCCTTCCCCCTTTACGGCGACATCAACTTCAGACCAACAACCTTTTGAATTTCCCGCGATTCCAACAAAGGAATTCTCAGGGAACATGCCATCCTCCGACCAAAGAAACTCTCAACGCACACCATGGCAAGTCAGTGACCAGAAAAACCCAATGCAAGTATCGATTAACGAACTCTAAATACATTTAAAACGTATTTGCCCCTTCTTAAGGTGATTTCCATGCTGGCTTTTTCAAAGGTTTCTCTCTCTCTCTCACACACTTTCTTTCTTTCTTTCTCTCTCTCTCTCTGTACGTTAAGTCTCTGTATGTTTAATGTTTGTAATCGTAGTTTTGTCATTAAAATACATATATTCACACGTGACTGTCTCTGTGATCCTCATGAGTAAGTCCCTTTAATATTTGCATCTTGCTACATGCTTAAGTACTTTGGTACAAAAATGGAAAGATTCTTCTTTATGACTATGAGGAAAAAAGTTCATAAAGATCACGCGGCTTGTATAAGTGCACACATGGCCTTTGCTTTGAACTTAATGCTAGAACTAATCAATTCTACAAGCCGAATCAAGAACGTATATTTATAATTTCTTATAATCTGTTATGATTAATTATCAACATACATAATTCCCTTTAAGGTTGATTTATGTGCATATTTAATCATAATCCCACCGCATTTGAGCTGATTCACTACGCCTGTCTGTTGTGTCATCCTTGGCACTTCCTGTCTGTCGTGTCATCTGTACACTTCCTGTCAGTGAGGTCATTGGTATACTTCCTGTCTATTGTGTCAGCACTTTCCTGTTCATTACATTACATTTACATTTATGCATTTGTCAGACGCTTTTATCCAAAGTGACTTACATTATATTCAAGGAACACATTGAGCCAGTTCTTGCTTTCCCTGGGATCTACCTTGGTGTTGTGAGCACCAATGCTCTACTGATTGAGCTACAGGAAAGCTGTTCCCTTCCGGGCCCCTCTAGGTCTTTCTATACCTGTCTTGTACCTTGTCCGTGTCAGTGTCCTCAGGTGTTTCCCATGTCCTTGTCTATAAATACCCTCTTGTGTTTCCTGGTCCTTGTCAGTTGTTGACTTTATGTCTTCTGTCTTGATGGTTATATGTGTGTGGATGCATTCTCCACGGTAATATTCTCCAAGTGTTCCTAGTTCCTAGGTTTTGCATGAGAAGTTTTTTGTTTGTTTGTAAATAGAGTTGAGCTGGATACTCGGTTGAAACGAGTATCCGGTATGAATAAAGCACTTTTGCTTTTGAGTATCATACGAGTAATACGAGTCAATATCTGTGCTCGATTTGAATAAAAATCTTTATTGGGTAGCTGACTGTGTCTGCGTTCTGTGATAGGCTAGTGACAGCACCCCTGCCCTATATGTACAGATTCGCTGTGTCCCGCGGCTCTGCCCTGCTCATTCATACACAGAACACTGAGAAGAGAACAGCTGTCTTTCTCTCTCTCTGTCTCTCGCTCAGTCACTCAGATTCGCGGGTATTTTCCGTTAACATTTAGGGTTTCTTCAGCTTCATGTTTGCTTTTTTATTTTTGTTTGTTTGTAGTACTTATTAACCAGTAGAGTTCTGGTAAACTTGGGGTTTGTTCAGACGTGGTGCTTGGTAGAATGCGTCCAGTGTTGCGTTTCTGCCTGTCAGAGATTTTTTTTTTTACAGTCAGCTGGCTCTAACCAGTTTTTTTTCTTCACGCAAAAAATAATGATAAAAAAGCATTATTTATTTATAATTGCAACCGCATATGTTGTATTCATTGTTGCAAAACATCTGTATAGTCTGTTTGTTATTGTGATCAAAACCATTGATCTGAAGCGCAATGCTGATGCTGTCATGTAAATAGTTTTCTAATCAGCAATACATATAACAATTTCTGATCAACCCATATCAATTGCATGATTAAAAATAACATACAATGAGTTAAAGCCCCACCCATTCCCGGGTTAAATCCCGCCCACTTTCAGGTTAGGCCCCGCCCAGTCCGAGTACAGATACAGATAATTAATATGGTCAACAGATACAGATAAAGTGTAAAGTGTTTTGTGTTTGCATTTTTGAATAAAGCAAGTTTAAATTTGGAACCTGTTCTCCTCGTTATTCTCCCACACGGCACACGTTCCAAAAGTGTTACAGAACAACTGATCGGGTTTGTAGTCAGCAATATATAGCACTTACATCCAACACATGATCTCATTGGATATAAACATTTTGACATTAACAAGTATTGTTAGACTTCTGAAGCAGAGTAGCCTAAAGATATAATCACCCTAAAATGTTAACTTTTAAAATGTTTTGTCATCCTAACAGCAAACGGCTTTAATCACTCTACAATAAAATAAGAAAAAACATGTTTTGGTCTATTTTTATTGCATTTAGCTCAGACAAAATCTTTGGATCTAATCCCTGCACAGTTAAAAGTATAAAGTATGGCACAATATCTTTCTCCATCAGAGGTCAACTACTGCTCAGAGAAAGAGAGGGAGAAAAACATTCAGAGCAACAAGACTATAAAAAAAGAATGAATGGAGTAACCGTGTCTGTATTTAGCTGCCATTTCCTCACACTGCCTGTCATCTCTCTCAAAAAAATCAGTCAGCTTTATCCCTCAAGGTAAACCGGCTTTTAAATCGCTTTTAATACATTTTGTATGGCAGTTATGTTTGCCCCTGTTCACTCTTTACAAGAACAAAATGTCACAGCTGGAAATAACAACTGTCAGAGCAAAACACACGTATGTATGGTTATCAAAACACTGTTCTTCAAGTAAAGCTGCTGGTTTACAGATTGAATGAGGTAAATCTAAGAACGAAGGTTTTGGGTGTGTCAAGAAAACAACATGAATGTACTAAAATAATGTTGCATATATAATTTACAGAATGTAAACAAGGGGGAGAAGTTTTATCTACTCCCTGATAAGGAGCACACATCGGTCACAAATGGCTGTTCATGCCAATCAACATGTTATTGAACCTGCCAGTTCTCCATAGTTGTTGTTGTATACAAATATACAGGTGTATGTACTTATGAATAGCGCATTTAGTTAAGTGAAATGTCCCCTTACTTTGCTCAGTATTTAGGGACCAGTGAAGATTGGGAAGAGACCAGGGGCCTCATGTACTAACACTTGCGTTGAATTCATACTGACACATTACGTACGGACAAAGCTGTGAATGTGCGAACGCACAAAAAAATCCAGATGTATCAATCTCTGCGTTCGAAGGATCCCGCGCATATTCTCTTTGTACATCCCGATTAACGTGGAATTGAGCGCACATGCACGAGCACAACACTCCACCCAGTCTCCTCCCTTAATTAAACTCATTTAAATATGGTAATGAGTCCACTTGGGCAAAAGCAAGCGGCACGAAAATGAAAGTGAAAGTACAGAAAGTGAATTGGAGGTGCTACTATCAGAGGTAGAAATTAAAAAAAAAAAAATTTTATTTGGAACTTTGTTCTCTGGAATTAATAACGAAAGGAAAAAAATATGAAAATATGGAGGAGTTTAGCTGATGCCGTCAATGCGGTTGGATCTGAAAGTCGCACTGTAAATGATCTTAAAAAGAAATGGTCTTATAATTGTCTTTAGTGGATAACCGCGGTCTTCTGAAGGGTTGTTGTATAATTAAATACAATTATAATATATAATTGTTATATAATTAATTTAATTAAATGCAAATAAATAAAAATAAAAAGTACTATTAGATAAAACCATAACTTTAAATGCATCACTCATCAAGAAGCCACCCATCGTGCACTCTGTCAGCTACCGTACCGGCTGTCACCCAAACATGCTTTTTGTAAGGATCATGGGTTGACCCAGGCCACCTTGCCACAATATTTATTAGGCGTATTTGCGCATCACATATAATCTGCACTTTTATTGAATGGAAATGTTTCCGATTCACATATGCAAATTCATCTTCAGATGGTGCCTTTTATGTTTGTGCAGTCGATCGCTCCGTTTACACTAGGGAAACCGGCTATCGTTGCAAATTGCATTTTAATGTTTGGCTGGTCAACTGCATCATATAGAAACAATCATATGGGCAGCGCGGCATTGCGCGGCTCATAAAGCGACTGCGCGGTCTGCCAGTTCCCTTTGGAAAGAATCAGTTGCCAGGAAACCAAGCGTTGTCAGCACCTGTAACGGAACGGGTATTGCGTGTTTCCTCGCTGTCTCTCTATCTAGATTCGGACCCAACTAGATTCGGAGGATAGCCCTGATTAGCCAGTTATCATCCTGGGCCAGAAAATCATTGTGGTCCCTAAAAACTCGTTCTCTTCGGATTCTGCCATTAGCAGTGTCCTCTAATAAGGCCAAAGCTGCATAGACTAGGGTTGTGTCAATTTGCACGTGCTTTTAAATGTTCTTACGTAATTGTTTACTTAATAATAAATACTTAATTTATAGAATATTCCCAAACGGGTTGTATGACAATATATATCAATTATTTTATACAGTGCAAATTAATAGCAATGTTTCCCACAGACTTGTAGAACAATTCGTGTCATGTTTGCAGCTTCACTTCATTGCCTGTAGGAGTCGCCAACGGACAAAACAATGAGAAATGTACTTACGCCTGACATGAACTTGCCGTGGAGAAACGCACGTTGTCACGTTAGTTTCACTTTTAGTACATCCGACCGTGAGCGTGAAAGATGGCGAACGCAACGTTTTTGTGCGTAAGCAGTGTTGATACATGAGGCCCCAGGGGTGTAGCCAACAGAATGGCCTAATGTGGATAGTGCGCACAGTTATTGTACAAACAGTATATTTATGAAAGCAATGTTGTTTCATTGACTTTAATACACCGAAAAACAATGTTTAAGAAAAGATCTATAAAAAATACTTTTAAAATTCACATTGAAAATCCATCCATCAGCCCGCAGTGAACAGCAAATCAGCAACAGTCTCCTGCTCATCTGTAGTTAATCTAGATGCTGTTGTTTGTGACGTTGATTGACAATTTACAATAAAAGTTCATGTCTCTGTTTTGTATACGTTATTGATCAAATGTGAGAGGTTCGTTTTTTTCTAATTTTATAGTTTGAGTATTGTAACCTACAACATAATTAGGAACTTGGGTGCATTGAGAACAAACACATTTTGGTTGTTGATATTGAATGCTTTTTCCCTGTTGAGTTACAAACATGTTTGTGATGAAGACTAGGTAGTTTTATTGTACTGTTCATATGTTCTACTGGGGTTTATTTTCAAAAAAGATTATGAACATTACCTGAATATTGAGTTAGTTTGCCTTTGGTTATAATAATTATTTAGGAAATTAAATTGAAGGACCCTACATGAAAGTGGCCTCTTAATATTGCCCAGGCCCGGCCAAAAATAAAATTCTAACAACACATGTCATGGTTCTGTCACTTCAGTCTAGTCTAGTTTTCTCATGGTCTGTGACAGAGCCCTGACACTACTGCACAAATACACTACTGCTCTCCTGTCTGTGACGTGTCTTGTGTGCGGGGTGTGGTGGTCGAATTCTGACACTTTGGGATTCGGACATTCATGCTCCGCGTGTTATTCTTGTTTTGTCAGCCCACAAGACCAGTGTTTTGTCATGTCATGTAAGCGTGTGTGATTTCGAACTTTGCTCTTTTCTGCGGGTGTTGTTCTGTGTAGCACATGGTTTATGTTTACATCAGCCGTGCGCTTTCATGTCATGTCTCGTCTTGTGCTGTGTAGAGTAGCTTGTGTTTTCACTGGCTGTGTTCTTTCAAGCCATCTTGTTTTGTGTGGACATACGGCTTATTACGTTCTCATTGGCTGCTTGTTCATGTCATGTTTTGCCCTGTCATTGTGTAACCCCGCCCATCTTGTTTACTCGTTATTTAGTTGATTTGTCCCACCTGTTTTCCCTCATTTATTCTATCTGTGTGTAGAGTATTTTACAGTATTTTTGCTTCATTTTATTAATATAAGGCCTTTCCTCCCTGCTCATGAGTCCTCGCCTCCTTCCCTTCCCCCAAAAACCTGAAAACACCACGGAAAGGACCTTACGATTTTTAAAGCAGCTTCACTGTCAGCACACAAAAGAAGCCAAGAAAGGACAGGTAATCTTTGCATCCATTCTGTTAAAATTCAAATGCCGTTTCTTTCTCTTTTACTTTTTACCTCTCCTTGCTATGTGAGTTTGATGTATCTATTTAAGTACATCTGTCTCACTCTTTGTTACTGACAGGGCAACGCTCACTGAATCTGGCGACAAGTTTAAATTGAGGACGTACTACATTTTTTTCCACTTCCTCAAAACAGTCTTTCTGCTGTGACAGTGTGTTGTTTTGTTATTCTCAGCCAACTGCAGAGCTGCATCTGTTCTCCTCTGCCTTGTTAGTGGAAAGGCAAGTGCCAGCAACCCTCTATCCCTATCGAATTAAATTTTAGCACACAAATTTGAACATCACTGCTCGTTACAGACATAAATAATGAAGAAAAAAAAAAAAGTAGAGGTAAAAAATAATTACATCTGGATTCAGAATGATGATAAAAACAAAGATGGAGAAGATAGAGAGAAAAGATGATGGTGAAGAAGATGGTGTTCATAAACACCCTCAAAGCTTGCACAGTCCTTAAACTTTTGTGGGTCAACGTTTCGTTCTGAAACGTAACACAGTTTTAATTTATTTGCTGTTTAATGTTTGATGATTGCATTCTTTTATATTGTACAAGCAATCTTTTGGCTCTTGTTTTTCTTCTTAAAATATTTTTATCTGGAGATTCTGTACTATTTATATTATGCATATTTGCGCCAAGTAAGAATACTTAGAATACTCATTTACTTTTAAGTATATCTCAATTGGGTGCAAGTATAGGCCAAATACACTTACACAGCATCTAAAATTTTCTGCCAGTGTTGGTCCCATATACTTAAGTGCAATATTAAATATATATTTTGAAGTACATAAAGTATATTACTGTGAAGTACATAAAAAGTTGACAAAGTGTACTTATTTTTTGTAAAAAAAATGTTTCCTAAAGCTTTCAGGTCCTTTACAACACTGTTGACGAGTAAGCAATGAACTATAGTATTCCAGCCAGATGTGGTACCTTTGAAACATGTCCTTGCTATCTTCTACATGTTTGGTTGAGTTGTAACTATTTGTAGCACATGTGTTGTCAATCTGATGAAGATGTTTCTTCATTTCCTGGTGTTTTCTTTTCTATTTGCATATGTTTTCTTCAGTTGCAGCATGTTGAGCTCTCTCAGTCACTGTACACATAACCTTAGTAACCGTTCCTTTGTAATCCCACAGATATACTTAGGGAACCTCATAGCAATACATTATCAACAGTCCACACTACCCTAGAATGTTGGCAGCAACTTTAAGCACCACTTGGATTTTCTTCAGAAAATAAATTTGGTTCTGAGTTATGTCTGGCTCAAGCACCTGTTCCTGCCCTGGTTCATTTGGGGATGCTTCTCCACTCTTCAGTCAGCTGTCTGCATGTGCTAGAACTAGAGAACTTTTACCACATGGTGATTGTAAAACTTTAAACAGCTCTCCAGGGCCCGGGTCATTTCCTCTGTCCTCACATTATGTGCACAGCGGTCTGTTATTCCACGGCTTTTAGCAAAGCTCCCCCGTATCTATCAGCCCTCCCTCAGGAGAAAGAATACAATGAATCAGGCCTTGCAGGGAAGCAGAAATCAGATGGTGGGCAGCTCTAATGTGTGTATGTGTGTGTTTGTGTGCATGTGTGTGTGTTTTGATGTGGCAATAAATATGAGAGAAATCTTACATTAGTCCTAGGAGATTACACACATTATCCACTGTTTTACACAACACAGATACTGGCCATAAGATGTTGACATGTACATGTTTTCATTTCCCTATCCACATAAACTATTAAATGCACATTATTTAAAAGAAAAGAAAAGTATCTAAATTTTCTTTAAGGTTTTTTTTCCCACCTTTACCCCTCCACACTATCTGATTCTCACCTGCTGAGCACTGAGATTTTATATATAGAGTGGGTACGAAAAGTATTCAGACCCCATTAAATGTTTCACTCTTTGTTATATTGGAGCCATTTGCTAAAATCATTTAAGTTTTTATTTGTCATTAATGTACACACAGCACCCCATATTGACAAAAAATACAGAATTGTTGATTTTTTTTTTTTGCAGATTTATAAAAAAACACACAAAAAAACAGAAATATCTCATGGTCCTAAGTATTCAGACCCTTTGTTCATTATTTAGTAGAAGGAGCCTTTTGCTCTAATACAGCTATGAGTATTTTTGGGAAAGATGCAACAAGTTTTTCACACCTGTATTTGGGGATCCTCTGCCATTCCTCCTTGTAGATCCTCTCCAGTTCTGAAAGGTTGGATGGTAAATGTTGGTGGACAGCCATTTTAGGTCCCTCCAGAGATGCTCAATTGGGTTTAAGTCAGGGCTCTGACTGGGCCATTCAAGAACAGTCACGGAGTTGTTGTGAAGCCACTCCATCGTTATTTTAGCTGTGTGCTTAGGGTCATTGTCTTGGTCTTGAGCACTCTGTTGAAAGTGTTCTGTCATTCATCTTTCTCTCGATTGCAACCAGCCGTCCTGTCCCTGCAGCTGAAAAAAACAACAACAACAGTATGATGCTGCCACCATCATGCTTCACTTTTGGGACTGTTCTGTACAAGATTGCCTGGTTTTCTCCACACAAACCGCTTAGAATTAAGGCCAAACATTTCTCTCTTGGTCTCATCAGACCAGAGAATCTTATGTCCCACCATCTTGGAGTCCTTCAGGTGTATTTTTAGCAAACTCCATGCAGGTTTTCATTGCATCTTGCACTGAGGAGAGGCTTCCGTCGGGCCACTCTGACTCTGCAGTGATGGTTGACTTTATACAACTTTCTCCCATATCCCAACTGCATCTCTGGAGCCTCAGTGGTCTTTGGGTTCTTCTTTACCTCTCTCACGAAAGGCTCTTCTCCCCTGATAGCTCAGATTGTCCCGGCGGCCAGCTCAAGAATGGGTTCTGGTCGTGCCAAACTTCTTCCATTTAAGGATTATGGAGGCCACTGTGCTCTTAGGAACCTTAAGTGCAGCATAAATGTTTTTCTAACCTTGGCCAGATCTGTGCCTTGCCACAAATCTGTCTCGGAGCTCTTCAGGCAGTTCCTTTGGCCTCATGATTCTCATTTGCTCTGACATGCACTGTGAGCTGTAAGGTCTTATATAGACAGGTGTGTGGCTTTCCTAATCAAGTCCAATCAGTATAATCAAACACAGCTGGACTCAAAAGAAGGTGTAGAACCATCTCAAGGATGGTTCTTTTAATCAAGGAAATGTAATATTCCATTAAAGTAAAATCATTGAAAGTATGGGGTCAAATTATGAAACAAATGCTTTTCTCCAAAACACATTAGCCATAATTATTGGCACCCTTTTATCATCTAATATCTGATGTTAAGATGTTAAGAAATCTGCCTGGAAGAGGATGTGTAACATCTTTATTAAATAATAAAAAAAAAAAATAATTGTTTAATAATAATTAAAACATTCCAGTCAGCTAAATATGTAAATATGTATATATATGTAATAAATCTGGAAGAGGACATGTAACATTTTTAATTGACTGGAACTTTTTAATTATTGCCCTGATTGTGGAAAATGGTAATGTCAATGCTTTAGCTATTTTGTTACAGACACCTTCTATTTTGTCACTCACCAATCTCTTTTGCTGCACATCAGAACTATATTCTGTGGTTTTACTCATTGTGATGGATGATTACAGGAATTTAGCCTTTGTGGTTCTTCATATTTATACTCCTGTAGAACAAGTCATGGCTGGATAATTCCATGTCTCTAATCATCCTAGTGTGCTAAACTTTTTAATAAAATATTAAATATTAATGGGAACATACTTCATAGATATTTTACTCATAAATTCTAAGGGTGCTAAACATCGTGTCCAAACATTTATTTCATAATGTGATTCCCACAAATTACTAAATAATAAATTGATAAATCTCTTTCACTTTTGATACATTTAATGCAAAATAATAATAAAAAGTAAAATAAATGTGATCTTACTGTTGAAGAGTAGTATCAAAATGAGCTTAAGCTAACTTAGCTAACTGTTCAGCTAACTTTAGCTAACTGTTAACTTTGGCTCTTTATGAACATCTTGTCCATTGCAATCTAATCATAAATAACTTTTGTTTTTCTCCCGCATGACTAATCCTGCTAATTTTCTTTAGCCATGTAACACAAGTGTTGCTCCATCAAAGCTGATCCTCAGCTGCTCTTTGATGGAGTGTTTCACTGCCTTCACCTCTCCACACCATCTGATTCTCACCTGCTGTGCATTGAGCCGTGAGTGATGGAGAGGAACTCTCAGCATCACGTCTACAGGGACGTCCCGACACCCTTGCAAACTCTACACAGATACCAGCCATCGGCAGATGGCCATGCCACCTGCCATACTCCATCAACAAAAGGTCCAATTATCCCATAAGCCCCTGCACTCACCTTGATATCCCACAATCCCTCTTTCCCACACCTGTCCATTCACATTACAGCCCTCGCTAGTCATCATACTGGGGTTTATCTCTTCAGAATGTGGGTAGAAGAACACATGTTTGCTTTGACCGCCACTTTACTGGAAAAGTTTTTTGATGAAGTTTTGCATTTGTTCTGCATCCTCTGCAAAACAATTAGTTGATCTAATCCCATAAAAAAGATACAATTTCGCCATTATATAATTTGTTTTGCTATACAGCCAAAATAGATTACATGAATAGCAAAAACCAACAGAAACTTCAGAAACGTTTGGATGTAGAGA
The DNA here is from genome assembly GCA_037043235.1 of Rhodeus uyekii. Lineage (NCBI taxonomy): Eukaryota > Metazoa > Chordata > Actinopteri > Cypriniformes > Acheilognathidae > Rhodeus > Rhodeus uyekii. Next base: position 3,013,591 of record JAWRVZ010000064.1, read on the forward strand.
ACATTTGTAATACAAACACATCTGTGAATATATGTAGTTCCAGTATGAGTTTGGTGAGCAGGGCGGGGCCGAGGGACATGAGTTACGAGATACAAGATACGAGGCTGGTGCGAAACGCAGGTGGCGCTCATTTTCAATCACGCCACACTGGCCTCATATCTCACGGAGAAGCAGAGGCATAAAAGGAGGAGCGACGACAATGAAGGACGAGAGATAATACATATTTATTCAAATTTCACCAAAACAATAAAAAAGAAATATATTGTAATCTATTCAATTTTTTTTTTTATTGCGGAGCTGACACGAAGAACAATCTTAACCTATATCTGGGGCTGGGGCAGTTTGACTAGGTTTTGGTTTTTGGCCAATGTTGATAATCTCAAAACAACCAATGTTAACCAATAACTATGTTGCTTGATATATTTGTATGTCAGTACATGTAAATTACCCTATAAAGCCCTCTGTATCATATTTGACATATTTGTACATTTTAAGGTATCTGATTCTAAAACATGATCGCTTGTTTTGTTTTTGTTTTTTGTTGTTGTTTCAAAAACTATCAGCAAGCAAAAGGGCTTTTATCATAATCCCTTTCGAGGGAACTCGAGCTGCATCGAATGCCGCTTTTGAAGAATGTCATCAGTGTGGAAATGTCTGAAGTATCTGTAAAACTAGTCCAATCTTAATTGGTGTTCAAGATGCTGTACAAGATTCATTACGGGTAGGTACACACACAGTTGGTGCATAACCTGCCTAGAAGCAGAGCATGCACAAGTCAAATCAAGTCACCTTTACTTATATAGTGCTTTTTACAATACAGATTGTTTCAAAGCAGCTTTACAGTGGTCACAGGAAAACATTATAAACAAAGTTTGGTTGGCTGAACGGCAGCCTTAAAAAAGCAGGCGAATTAATATAATTGATGAATATTAAATGTTAAATTTTGATTATTGATTGATAGTTTGATTATTATATTGATAACAATTCAAGTCCAAGTCCAATTTGGTCTGATTAGAGATGGGTTCATGATCTTCACAGGGGAGGGATTAGTAGAGTCACGGTCTCCGCAGAAACTTCAGGACAGTATTAGGAAGACTGTTCCAGAGTTTAGGAGCTAAATAGGAAATAGATCGACTGCCAGCAGTTGACTTTGATATTTTAGGTATTATAAGCTGGTCAATATTTTGGGATCGCAATAGACGTGAAGGAATATAATATGTTAAGAGATCGCTCAAGTACTGTGGAGCTAAACCATTTGATTTTTGTAAGTAATTAGCAAGATTTTAAAATGTATCCGTGATTAAAAGCCAGTGCAGGTTTGACAGAACTGGGCTAATATGCTCATACTTCCTGGTTCTAGTAAGAACTTGAGCTGCTGCATTTTGGACCAGCTGGAATTTTTTTATTAAGGGGGCTCTTGAGGGGGCTGCCTGTATGCACTGTGAAGCATTACCTTTAAAGACGCTCCACTCTCGCCAAGCCATATTCAGTGAGGCTTGTCAGACTCCAATACTTACAACTGGTCAGGCTCCATGTGGTTTGGGTCCCACATCGTGGGGCTCACAAATGAAGCTGGCACAGGGACTTGAGGATGCTCAAGAATTGTCTCAGTCCTCTTTGTCCAGCTCCCGTTTTGTGGCTTCTTACGCTTAGGGTGGGAGCTCAATTTTCGAGTTTTCCATGTCTAAGGAGATGGATGTGCTCAGCAGCCTTTAGAGCTTGGGGGTCAAAGCATCCCTTCAACTCAAATTAATAATAAATAATAATAATTCATTACATTTATATAGCGCTTTATCAAAGTCTCTCAAAGTCGCTTTACATGGAAGGGGGAATCTCCTCAACCGCCACTAGAGTGCAGCATCCACCTGGATGATGCGACGGCAGCCATATTGCGCCAGAACGCACACCACAAACTAGCTTTATTGGTGGAGAGGAGACAGAGTGATGATGCAGCCAATCAGAGAAAGGGAATTAAAAAATAGAAATTACAACAACAATTTTATTTGGTCGAAAACAGAAAGCACCCAAGGCCAGTCTCAAGAGACTGGTTCCCCTAGTAGAGATTGTGGAGGCTTGGCGGGGCCTCTCAAGCCTGTCTAAGAGGTATGTCGAAACAGGTCTGAAAGACCTCTATTCCTCTACTTTATCCTTCCTTCTCTCAAGAAGTTCCCAAGCTTCACTTTCGGGGCCAAAGCATTCCAGTATTGGGTTCTTACATCTGGACGTCAGCACATTTAGCATGAGTACAGCACTTATATCTATGACAGGCTCATACTGGCCCAGTCCAGAGATTTGACAGTCACATTTCTTCGAAATCTCTTTCTTGCCCACGTGCAGTGCCTGTGGTTGAGACTCAACGCGGAATATATTGTGTTGGTGCCAGCTCAGAGAACAACGTTCCTGGGTGTATAGGACTTGGTCACAATGCAGGCACAACTATCTCCTGCACGTATCAAGGCCATCCTGGCAATGGTGTCCAGGGTGAAGCTAGGCCAAGCAATTACTTTAAGGTCTTTCAGAGGCTATTGGGGTTCATTGCGGCTGTCTCTCCTTTGTACTGGAATCGCTTTATAGCTTCCGCCTCCGCCCTCATGTGCCCCGTCACACTCAATGTCATCAAGTTACACCAATCAAGATCGGACTTGATTTACAGATGCTTCAGACACTTTTACACTGATGGCATTCCCCAAAAGTGCCATTCAACGTAGTGTCTCTTTCCATCCTCACTTTTTTTGTCTTATCTAGTTTTTATAAAGTAAACCTAAGACCGAGCAAAATCATGTTACAAGTATAAAATATGACACATCAGGCTTTTGTGGATTACATTTATTCTTTCATCTCTCAATCATAATTATATTGCATTGCATGTTTGAACCCCACAGTACAGAGCTTTGATAATACAAATAAGCATTTCAGTGTCATCCTCTAATTATATATTAAGAGATTTGGAGTGTGAGGTAATATTTAATTTGTAGCCTAGCTTATTTTATGCACGTAGTCTGAAATATGCTACTGTTATAAGATTACTCTGTCTATGATCTCATACAGTATATTATGCTTTACATACTGAGTTTGAATAACACAGAAGAAAGTCTAGTAACATGAACATTTGCTCAATGTTCAGGAAGCATTATCTCTTATTCTGCCAAACGCAGAAGTAACACTGATTATATGGTATAAATGTCACATTGTAAATGCAGAGAGAGATGGCATGTGGTAATGGAACCTGGTTTTGAAGAAGAATGAAAGAAGTCATTAGCGGATAATGATTTTAATTACACTCTCTTTGTCAGCTACGGCATGCGAGCGAGGCAGCGCTTGACAAGAGGTTCCCCCTCGCATAATTACAGAGTGATTGACATCTTAAATAAACTGGGTCTGAATGACACTGACGACACGCAGTTGCCAAGAGCAACTGGTTGATCGAGGAACTGAAAAATACGTGTTTGTGATTAGAGGCTAACGGTGCGCAAGAAGCTCTATTTTTATTAGACTCTGGCTAAAGCATAATTTTAGTATCTGAATTTAGGCATTAGAACAGTCTGTGAAGTACAAAAGCTACATGTACTTCACATATGTACGTCAAGAAATGTATCCAAATGTCTCATTGCAAAGAGGAAAATGTTACTGCTTGCTCTTTTATATTTCAGAATACTTAACAAGGTTTCCAATTATTAATTTATGCTCCAATTATTTATGACTTATTTAGGACAAAAGACCCAAATTATAGATTTGATAAGAAATGTTTATTTTCATACTCTGATCTGCAATGCAAATTAAGATCCATCGTTAGCACTGATGGAAAGTTACAATCTAGGGAATATTTCCAGTACACAAAAGGTTATATAGAGTTGTTCTTTAGAGGTATGAATATTTATCTTTATAGCATAAGCTGTTAATTAAAAGGCTATTTGTGGAACCAGAAAATGTTCATCTAATGGCATTGCTGCAGATCCCCCTTTTGGAACTTTCACTTTTGAGTGTTCTCAGTGGGCAAAGTTTATTTTAAATGTAACGCAGTAAAACTATGTTTTACTCCCTAAAAAGTAATTAATTTTGTAGATTTTTTTTTTAATGAAGAGTCATGTATATACAGTGGAGTTCGGTCATTTCAACGGCCTCGGGGGTTGCAAAAAGTGTCGAGATAACAGTTTAGCGAGATAACCAACACCCAATATGGCGATTATTTGATGAATCGATCAGCATGCTATACAAATATACATACACTGTATATGTTTGCTAACAACAAAAGGCATATGTGCACCAGCTAACAGCAGAGATTTACCAGTATACGATAAAAAACACCTTCGATTCTCAATACAAACCTTTAATTATATTCTCCAACATTGCAAACACAATTTCGCTCACAGCGTAAACAGTCATAACATATTCGTGAGGTCATCACGCTGTACTTGATAACACACTTTCTTGTGTTCTGCCTGTCTAATGTGCTTTCTCAACAAATTCGGCTCCGTCCCGTCTTTTAATAACCTTCAATGCGTTCTTCAATCCGCAGCCAGTGTTGCCAGAGATTGGGCTCCTTTTGGTCACGTCCGACCGGAAAAAAATGCATTGGGCTGGTCGATAAAAATTGGGCTTGTTTTTGATGACAAACCTGTCCAAATTTCATATATAAATACATATAAATTCCACTAAAACAAGCCCCTTTTGTAAATGGGCGGGTTTTTTGCTGTGGTTGGGCTGGAAATCGTCAGTCCAATCTGGCAACACTGTCCGCAGCGGCACTGAGCAGAATTCACATCAGAACCAGAAACAGGGATGTGTGTGCGTGTGTGTGTGTGTGTGTGTGTGTGTGTGCGTGCGTGCGTGCATGTTGTGTAGATTGCATACTTTCTTGCATTCTGTCTGTCTAACAAGTATGCCTGCGTATTATCACCAATAAATGGCTTTAACAAGCCTTGGAATTCAGGGTTTGATTCCCTTCCTGTATTTTTGGGTGTACAGTTTTGACTGAGACATGATAAGCAAGCCAGCTAGTTAGCTTTTGTCACAGACAGGCGCACACACACAGTGGACGAGAGTACGTGACTTGAGTCTGTGTGAGTCAAACAAATGCAGCGATTTATATGTGTGCAGTGATTTAATAATTAATTTAATTTAATAAATGTAATAAAATTAGATAAAGAACATTTGACATTCCGTACTGCCATTGCGTAATCAGCCAGCGGCGGCTTGCCGGACACACGCGATTCATTTGCACGTGGAGGAGTGAATATCTGCTCTCCCTGCAACTGGATGTTCACAGCGCATGCACAGTGAACTCTCAGTCACAAGATAACCATGTGAAGTGGCGTATATGTCCCTCGTTTTTGCTCGAGATACTAGGATTTGATATCCTAGTAACAGAATCGACATAACCCACAAGAAAATAATAAGAAAAATAGGGAGTTTGGTTCCACTTCAAAAATGTTGAAAATAATAGTATTGGCTAGTTAACCATGACTCGAGATAAGTGAACTCCACTGTATTACTATTGCATTTTCTCACCTGGGGAGGGATGTATGTTTTTGTTTCTGCTTTAGAGTTTGTGTTCACTTCTTTTTTTATGTAAATGTAAAGACTCTTACACACCAAAAGTGAAATGATTGAGCCAATTCTTACCTGTACAGTAGAGGGCTCAGAGCACATAAATCTTTCAGTTGTGCTGCCATTCCAGACTGCAGGAGAATAGGAAAAACAAAATAATTAAACACAAATGAGAACAAAATTTGTGTTTATTGTTTGAATTAGATAATCAAAGGTCAGCATTAAAACAATGTTTAGTAAAGTAAGATTAAATACTTTAATTATATTTGTATTATTTAACAATTTTTTGCAGGTTTCTGTAATATTCTAATGTGAGATTAGAGGGAGTCATACTGATTCTATAATTAATTAGAGAGATAATTTGATATTAGGGTCATTTTTTCTCTCTTCTGTGTTTATTTCATATGAAATTGTGTTGAATTTAAGAGATTAGCTAAGCTAAACTGTTAGTTTACAGCAGCTACCAGATATTTGGATGCTTATATAACATCAGTGTCCATTTCACCGATGACAAACACATCTGCTGATGGAAGCCACCGGGGATGTTGGAAAAGACAGTGGCTCCAGCCCTTCTGTTCATAAAAGCCGACCATCACTGCAAACTGATTTAGATGCAGAGACTGAAAAGACCTACATTTAAATTATGGTTTAAAACAACTACAAAGATCTCTAGATCAACTGGCAATGAGAAAATAATTTATTCGGGTATTATGATGGGACATTTTGGAAACTTTCACTGATCACAGGAGGCATTTTATGCAAGAATACACATTTCAGACATCTTCTGTTTTGAATGTCAATAATGACTCATTTTAATTAGACATATCATATTCTGTCTGACAAGTACTTAAATTAACTTTTTTTTTCACCACTCATTACAACATGGAAATGAAAATCCCCTGTTTAAAAAAAAACAAAAAAAAAAAAAAAAAACCTACCTGTCAGGTTAACGAAGACTCAGTATGCAGGTGGAAGGGCTTTTTTTAAACAATAAAACAAAACTCAAACACAACTGCCCCGTGGGGTTACATTACAAGACATAATCGACAGACTAGATACGCCACAACACAACATGCACAGAGACAGGGAGCAACATGAAAGACAATGACGCGACACAGGACAGCAAAACAAAGGGATTAAATAGACACAGGAGAAAGGGTAACTGAATTGGAAACACCTGGTAAAAAATATAAGTTTAACCTAGGAACAAGGTGGGCAGGGTATACACTCACACAACGTAGAGCGCGCAAGAATGAGCAGACACTCGTCTCGAGTGCTCACACACCGAAACTGAACAAGACCAAAGTCTCGGGACCGGACATCATAACCCGTACACAAGATGTTACACAGACAAGAGAACACAAAACATAAGACATTACGGTAGTTTCAGAGCTCTGCCACATCAACAAGAAATTACTAGACAGAATGTGGCAGAACCCTGACACTTCCTGTACTTTCCTGATATTCCTAAATATATGAGGACAAAAGGGGCCATGACAATAAATACTGATTAATTTGTAAGTTTTCATCAACCTGCGCTTCACTGATTAATTTGATCCTTGTTCAGCATTGTACATATATTATTATGCATATCACCATAAAAATTTATATTAAAATAGTTGTACAAAATATTTTAATATTTAGTCAAAGGTGCACACAGATGTTTGCCTCATGTATAGTTCATTATTTGATTTTGTAGTTTTTTTTTTCAGCAGGATAGATTGATTTTAATTGAAAAGCTTTAAAATTACTATTAATTAAAAGACAACTACAATTTCAAAGCATTGTCCCCAGCAACTATATAAGATAACACACACAATCCCATACTGGTAACATAAATTTAATTGAGAATAAATGTGTCTTCCTATATCACAAGTAACTTAAATCAAAGGTTCAGTGACTTAGTAAACATGGTTGCATCTCATTATTCTAAGTAATTTTCTCATTGTGTCAATAGTCTTCATTTACCCCCATAGAGAAACATGGTGAAGATAGTTTTGAATTCCATTCAATTCCAAGAGAAAACACAATGCTTAAAAAACTTAACTGAGCTCTTAATTATGGCAGTATAACACCAGATCAATTGCACTTCAGGGATGTGAATCAGTTTCAACTGATTTGGTGGAAATTAAAGTGGTGCATGAAGTTGCAACAGCAAGACAACCGCAGGTGTCAGGGTTCTGCCACATTCGGTCTAGTCATTTCTTGGTTTTGTGGCAGAGCTCTGACACAAACGTAATGTCTCGAGTTGTGTGTGCGTGTGCGCGGCTTCTTGCGAGCTCTATGTCATGTGAGTTGGGGCGGTTTTAAGCATTGCGTGAGCTGCGCTCTCTCTCGTCTGTGTGCTTTCTTGTTGTGTTTTCTGTCACACGCAGTTTGGTTGTCACCAGCTGTGCATCGTCTTTGTTTAATGTGATCATGCAGCAATGCGCGTCAGCATTGGCTACATGATCATGTCTTGTCTGTTGTCTTGGTCCGTCTTGTTTCATTGTCATTAGTTTGATTTGTTGTACATGTGTACTTATTCTCCCAGTGTCTGCTGTCTTGTGCTGGTTTCTCGTCGTTAAAAGGTTGTGTTCATGCTGTTCTGTTTATCAAGTTCTGGTCAAGTCTAATCTTGTTCGTGCCTTAGTTTCTATTCCTGTTTTCTCCCCTCGGGGTGGTTTTTGTTCCGTTTTATTTTTGTTTGTTACAATAAATCCCCATTATTTTCCGCATCCTTGAGTCCTCGTCACATCCCTTTCCACACACCCTGACAGCAGATGGTGGCCATGGACAATTGTTTTCTCTTTATTCTTCCTGACTGGTTTGTTTTCAGTTTTGTTTTCATGTTGGGGTTCTTTCCACTGTCTATAGCATGAGCCAATACCTGCAACCCAATCAGGTTGCAACCCAACAAAGGGTTGGACAGGGACTTAGAAAGGCAGCAAACAAGCAACAGGACCGGTATATGTTCTGTTGTGAAAGCACTGCCAAAGCCCTACATATTGAACACCAGCATACTACTGGTGTGCATGTTCCTGACCAAAGTGTCAGAAACAGACTTTATGATGGTGGCCTGAGGGCTCCCAATATCTTCTAGTCTGAGCTGTGATTTGAGTCTTTCCTTAATTGGTTTGAGCAGTGTACATTTTTAAATACCTTCAAGCCCCACGTCTAATTAAAAGTCAAATCATTAAAATAAATACAGAATAATATACATGCGTGGTAGTCAAATTTGACTACCAATGAATAATCAAAAGAAATCTACCTATCAGAGAAGTTAGCATGCAAATGGAAATCAAAGCACAATTTGCATTAATGATGTGTTCAAGTCAGTTTGAAAGACCAAATTGATAATTTCCCCTTAAAGAATTAAATACACTGTCTTGCACCTGTAAGTTCAGCTCTCATCATGTTTCTTGTTTCAAATCAAAATGCATAAGTTGTACTTCATCTCAGATCTGGTTGGATGGATTCACAGCTCAGAACTCCCTATGGACAAAAACCCCTATGGAGAAAATAAATGGGAAAAACACTACAGGAACCAAGGCTACTGAAAAAAGTTTCAAGAAAGATGAAATTCACTCCCAACAATGGAAGTTGCTGCCTAAATGAAATAATCTTTTTTGAAATTCAATTTATAATGCAACAATAATGCATAAAATTATGCTTTTAACCTATATTAACGGTGAGCTGAGGGAATTGTTTTTGGTAAAGAGCATTCCACTCTATTGGGGTAATTATAGAGGAAGAAAAAGAGTGGTTTGTACTGATTTTTGCTTTTAAAATAATCACAGAGACTGCAATGCACCACCCTTCCGTCTGGCTGTGAAGTGCATGACACCTCACCAACTTGATATGGAGAGGCTATTTTATATGGATTTCCTGATTAGCTGTTTTTGCTGGAATTAAAATTCCCAGTCTCCCACATTTGAGGCCTCAAGTTATTCACAAAAGGAACGTGAATGCTAATTCATTCAGCCTTCAGTCCATACAAGTGTAACTGAAGATGATAGCTGATTTTAGCATCTTAGGACAACTCAATCAAGCCAAATGTGATTTCTGATATGGAAATTTAAAAAAGTGATAATGAATTTGTATTCATTTGGTGGTCCAGCAGTGCACAACACAACAAAAATGTAAAGAGCAAACATAAGTTGACAACACAATGAAATCAAGACACAATAGCATCAAGCCACAACTGTAATGCTCCCTAACAATCGAACGATCAAACAATCGAGTGTGCATGACGGTCGCAAGTCGGTTATGTCACAAACCAGGGTGATACAATATGTGCTGGAAACCAGAGATGGCAGCTTAGAGTGTCAGCAAAGTACAGCTTAATCCCTAGTTAGTTTAAAAAGAACAGGGCTGTCCAAGATAATGGCGAATCAGACCTTTTTTCAGACTTTGTGTGGTCTGTTTAGGAGTGGAGCGTTGAGGGTGCTGACTGCGATCACTGCAGCCAACTGCCGCTGCAGGTGCTCCGCCCACGCCTGGTGGTTTTCGATTCTGAATCTCAAGTCCCGCAGCAGCTGAGGCTCTGCGATTTATCTTGGTCCTGGGGTTCACAATTGGATCTGACAATAGGGTCTGGAGATCCTGGTGAACGCCTGCCACCCACAGAGTGTTTATATAAAAAAATAATATGTATGCTGCTCTTGTGTGTGCGCCTGATTCTGTTATGGCGCAATGCCGAAAGTGGAAGAGGAGTTTGCAAGCCACCTCTCTTCGCAATCGGTGTCATCAAGCCTTGACGCTGTCCACAAAGCCCAGGAAAGTTACATCTGCTCATGTGGGAAAGGCATACTCTGCTTCCAGCCAGGCAGCGGCACGTCTTCACACCAAAACCCTGCTACAAGCGTACCAAGCAGAGTTTTTGGGGGACCTCGATGAGGGCGGCGGTATAGGACCTGAGGTAGTAGCGGAACATAGCAGAGCCACATATCTCGCTCTACGGGCCGCCAGGGAGATGGCCACATCAATTGGTTGCTCCATGGCAGCTTGTGCTTCTGCTTTGAAACAATCTGTATTGTAAAAAGCACTATATAAATAAAGGTGACTTGACGACTTTTGTGGCCACGGAGAGGCATCTGTAGCTTAACTTAACATCTTTGAATTACAAAGAAAATAAATGGAAAATAAATGGAAAAAAATATGGATCTTAGGACTGTCATCCTTTCCAAGGTGTCCCTCCTCTGCTGCTGCCTATGAATCAGGCTGCTCTTAAGAGATCGCCCCCTGAAAGGAGCGTCCTAGAGCATTCACTCCAGGCGTTCCCCAGAAAACAAGGTCCTGGCAGGTGTGCTGCACAAGTACTAGAAGCCAGCCTTAGTAGAGTTAGTAGACAGCCGTAGTAGAGTTTCTGGTCGAATGGTCATGCCTACCAGAAGTCTCTCAGTGGGTCCTACGCATTGTAAAAAAAGTGTATTCTATCCAGTTTGTCTCGCTTTCGTCTCACCCGCCCAGGTTCAGAGGGGTTCTGCTTAAGGTGGTGGACCCCAAGCAGGCTCTGGTCATGGAGCAGGAAGTAGATGCTCTACTGAGGAAAGGGGCCATAAAAAATGAACTCCCTCAGACAGAGAGTGAGGCTCTAACACCTGTTACTTCATTGTTCCCAAGAAGGATGGAGGATTGTGGCCCATCCTGGATTTGCGCCTTTTGAAACACTCTGTTATGAGACTCAAATTCAAAATGTTGACATTGAAGCAAATCGCGACACAGATCAGGTCTGAGGACTGGTTCGTCACCATCGATCTGAAGTATTTCCATCCTACCTAAATTTTAGCTAAATTTTACCGTGTTATGAGTCGAGAGCATTTCTGTTGTGTTGTTAACTTAAGTTTTCCTTTCGAATTTAGGTTTGTTGTGGCTTGTTTCCATTGTGATATGGCTTAATTTTGTTGTGACCTTGTTTCTGTTTTGTTGTGGTTTGTTTTCGTTATGTTTTAATCTAAGTTTGTTGTGTTGTGAACTTTTCTTTTTAAATTTTGTTGTGACATGACTTGTTTTCATTGTGATTTGACTTGATTTCGGTATGTTATGTCTTGATTTTACTGTGATATGACATGTTTCCTTTGTGTTGTGGCTTAGTTAAATATTGTCATGGGTAGTTTTCATTGTGTTTTTCCTTTTTATCCCAAATCAATTAAATTTAGTTGTGTTGTACACTTTTGTGCTACCGTGCATTTATGATGTTTTTTTTTTTTTTCTTCTGTCAGGTAAATGACAAAAGTTTCTCATTTCCGATGGCAGACTGACCCACTTTTTACTGTAACAACGAAATATGGTCTCATTTTTTTTGCAGTTACATCGTCAACTTTCAGCAAATCTGTCATTTCCTTCTGAATTATGCCCAAAGCACCCCATAAAAAAATAATACTTTTAAAATGTCAAATAAATCTTTTCCCTTGTATGTTTTCTGTAGTATGCATACATTGTGTATTCTGAATCATTGCCTCTATATATTGTGGCAGGGCTTATCACATCTTCTGCCAGTCTGTTATTCTTTAGAAGGTTTGTGCTCAAACAAAGAAAAACCACACACACAAACAAAAAAATATTCGAAACTTATATATATAAACTATTGTTTCTTTTTCTTTTTTTCAAAAAGAGATTTTAAGTGATGTAGTAAAAATTTGCTATGGTGTAATGAATAATCCACCAACTGTTAACCAACTGAACACGCCAGTAACGGATCAGTTTCTCTGATATAAAAAAACATGCACTACACACCGTCTGCTGCCTCATGGGTCCATGACGCTGCTCTGTGATGACCTTTATGAGCAGCTTTTATGCCTTCGAGTCCAGAGCACCTCTTTCACAGATAAGCAGTCAAGTTGCTCTGAATGAAATGACCCTCGAGTCAGACACATATTAAACCCCAGACTTCTGAACGATCAGCCAAACCCACTCCACTATCCAGTAAATACAGCCGTGCATATTCCATCAGATCTTTCAAGAGCACGTCACCCACAGGCTTCAATATTCGAATCAGTATTTCTCTAAGAGCCTGAGATTACAAGACAGACTTTGGGATCACAAAAAAGGCAATTTGCACAGGAAACAAGGATTGTCTTATGCACCAGTACACAAATTGAACCCTTCCCCATTAAAAATCATTGGATTAAAACAGTCAGTGAGACACTTATTGGATTTCTCATTTAAAGTCCACAAGTTTTCCTTTATGTTAAATCTGCATTGGTTGGACTTTATGCATTGGTTCTCTCACAATAATCATAAAAACATGTAAACAAAACATCTTACATTACTTTTTTTGTTTATAGTAGTCTTGATTTCTATAAATCAATTTTTAAAATCAACTTCTTTTAAACATTTTGTTTCTATTTACGATTTTGAAAAAAATAACTTTTATATATGTTTTTTTTTTCTGGGACTCTTTGCTTATGTAAAGCACTCTGAATTGCATAAAATATGCATTCTTTGTTAAACTTGCCTTGTCTTTGGGTTATTTTGGGTTAAATTAAAATAAGTTACATGGATTTCCTTTTGTACTTGTTAAAATTTACCACAAACAATAATTTAGACTCATTCATCAGGAAAATGTTTACAGCACAATGAATATGTGTACAATTTGCAGTTATCAGTTGCAGGTATATCACTTTAGCATTACATGCAAGACCAAACAGAGAGCTATCAGCTAAGACTTGTTTAGATGGTCCAAAAACTCAAAAAAAAGAAAAGAAAAAGAAAACACTTACCAACCTTGTCTGAACAGTTTCATCCAATCTCTCAATGTCATGACCTAAAAAAGTAAACTCTGTTAATTTAGCTTAGTGTAAGCAGAACAAAAGAATCAATGAACAAGGGTTTGGGTAATACATATGCATAACATATCCAGAAGTTATAAAAATGACAATTTAGGCTGTACAGCCGAAGTAAAAAACTTTTTTTCCTAAAACATTTTTGTTGGTAGGCTACTTTAATCAAAAACACCCTCTGACCCAATTTTCCACTAGACTTCCATTGTAAGTGTAATACGATGGAAGGTCAAGTAGAAATTATGCATGACGCATATGTAGGATTAAACCAGGGGTCGCCAACCTTTTTGAAACTGAGGGCTACTTCTTGGATACCGATTAATGCAAAGGGCCACCAGTTTGATACACACTTCCGAAATATCAAATTTGCTGAATTTACCTTTAATTATATGTCATTATTAATAATTAATGATATTCATCTATGTGAAGACACTGATCATGTTAATGATTTCTCACAATAATTATACAAGGTAGGAAACCTATCAATGTGCAACACTTTATTTCTCTAAATCTCTGCAAGTATTTACATTTTCAAATGATCACTTCTACAAGATTTTTACCAGCCACTAACAATTTTTAACAAATCATGCACTACGTTGCACCATGTCTGTCCTGTATTCCAGTGTTTTTCAACCTTTTTTGAGCCACGGCACATATTTTCATTGAATAAAATCACAACGCACACCACCAACCGAAGATGTTAAAAAATAACGCGAGTGTTCATGAAATGGTATGGTTTTTATTCAGAAAAAATATTTTCTCCAGTCTTTGGTGAAAGGTGATTTGTCTTTTTCTTTTTTACTATTTCGCCAGCTTTAGAGAACATTCTCTCGCATGGAACAGATGCAGGTGTACACAAAAACAGTTTAGAAAGCTGATATAAATGAGGATATATTGCTTTGAATATACAACACTGAAATAAACTCAATCCACTCTCAACAATAACGCAAATGCAAACACCGTCTACTGCAACCCACGGTTTGGTTTCACTTTTATAAGAAATACAGCCGCCAGGTTTGAAACCCGTCAACACTGATCGGGCTGTCAGAGCAGTCAGGTGGTTCACTGCCGGAGTGAAGCAGTGTGTTTGCTTCAAACGTCATTTTCACGTGACTAGTGACGTAATGGTACAAGCTCCGAAGCAGTGGTTCATTGCAAAGCCCGTTCGAGTTTGAAGCAAGCTTCGGAGCGTCGGTGTCAGACGTAACATCACAACAGACGCACACCATTGACGCTTGCAGTCGCTCAAAATGTTTTTTTTTTTTTTGAAAAATTAGGTGAAATTGAATAATTTTCCGCGGCACACCTGACGATCTCTCACGCACACTAGAGCTATTTTTAGAACAGGCCCGCGGGCGACTCATGTGGTCCTTGGGGGCGACCTGGTGCCCGCGGGCACCACGTTGGCGACCCCTGGATTAAACCAACCCAGAATCCTTGAGTGCACGGTGAGTTTGTTGGTATGTGGATGTTTACCTTAACAGGGAAGAACAAAAAATTATACTTCACTGTCGAGTTGCGGCCCTGCCATGAACTGCCATAAACTTTCACATCCCATCCTATTCAATTAGTACAACGCTGCCTGAAGAGACGTCTTTGATAAATGTTCTTCAGTTCTCAAGTGGCTCTGCTGTGATCTTAAATTTAAAACCTATTTATTCGCCTCACTGACGTGGATTCACTTATAACTCCAGGCATTAGTTCTACTTGTTTTCTCATGCTTCACCCATTATGCTGAAAATGTTCGAATTTACAGCTATTCATTTGCGTGTCAAGGGCCTTTCTTTCATCAGAAATTTACCTATCAACCCCAATGACAACTAATTATAGGCCATTGTGCATTCTCAATCTGATCAATGTATGTTTACCTGTCTTTGCAAACATCTCGTATGTGTTTTTTATCTGTGTTAAAGTGTATAATTAGTTAACATCACTTCAGGTAATTACACTTGCATTTTTCTGATTTAAACTTCTGAAAATCTGGATTTGGCTTTAACTTTCTTACTGTAATGTGATATATTTCCAAATGAATCTAGATACACAGCATTCAAATGTAATGATTACACCCTTTGACACACTGGTGTGATCAGTCTTGGCTGTTCCCTGGAGGATACGATCACACTGGTGTGATTAGAACGTTTGGTGTGCCACGTGATCAACTGCTAATTTCAAATGTTTTTTTTTTTTTTGCACGTTTCCTGGCACTAACACAGAGACGGTGGCGCTGTGTTTGTCATTCATCACAACTATTCAGTATTTTCAACCCCATAATGTTTACTTTAGGTTTCGGGCATTTAAATACTCATAAGAACTGGAAAAACAATACCTTTATACTTTCAAAAAATGCACACTAATGTCCATAGAAGTGGAAATAACTATCCATTCAATTATAACTGGCAAGGTGTTTTATTCATATCACATCCACATTTCATTGGTAACTATAAAGCTCACTCCATTCTTTTCCCACTTCACCGGCCACTTACTGACATGTATTTCGAGAGAAGTGACTGAATTGACATGTTGTTAAACCAACAGGTCAGATTCTCTGCTCTGCGGAGCAAACTATTATGGTGGCGCCAGTCACGAATCATAGAACTAATATGACCATTATAAAAGTTTTAATCGACAAAACACATTCACTTTCACATATTTGAGAATCAGAATATCAGGTAGATGATGACATAGCCAACAAGTCTGTGAATATTTTGAATAAAAAAATACAAGCTAAATAAAAGTGATGCATCTGTCATATAGTGCCACGATGTGTCACGTGACAAACATGATACGTCGCCATGGGAACAATAAGAGGAAATAATATATAAATTATGAAATAACGGTCGTGTTGAAAAAACTCAGGCTCGGGTGTCAATGAGAGTATTTTAAACTTGAAGGGTTAAACAAAATTATATATATATATATATATATATATATATATATATATAAATAACCCTTTCCCACAAGTTTAACGATGTTCATTTAATGTGAATAGTTATAGAACAATAATGTTATAAAAAATAAATTGTTCTAAAAGTTAAAATAATAGAGACTTGTTAAAGAATAAAGTATAATCTATCATGGACATAAATAAAAAGCATATACAGTATTACTGAATATTCGGCACTCTCTTCTCATATATTAGAATAATTTAAAGTTAAATCAACATGTTATGTTAATTAATTAATTAATTAATTTATTTATTTATTTATTTTCTTGGTAGCTGTGTAAAATGCTTCCTGTTTGGTTCCTGATCACCCTGTCTGGGTATATATTGCAATAATATCTGGCTGACTCAACCTTATCCGTTATGTATATTGCACAAAGCAGTATTAATTATTTAAGTGACTTGTTTGCTTTGGTAGTCTCAGCATATTAATGTCTGGAAAAGCAATATGATTTGTGGAGTATACAGGATGTCTGCACACCCGGTTTGGGAGAAAGGCGTCACAGCATTCTGCACATGCCAGGAAGAAAGCAGAAGCAATAGGAGCCAATCATTGGCTCCTACCATGTTTAATAAATGACTTTGCAAATGGCCCAAATTGCCTTATGCACTCTAGAGAGCGATGGGGCCAATCCGTTATTCACCCACTGCTCCAGAGACATGCAAACAGAGAAAGACCATGTACCTGAACTCTGCTCTAATTGGAATTGAATTCACAGAATGTACTTAACCTTGTTAAGAAAGCATTTCACAGTAAGAGTATATTGGTTCATGTTCATTCCTGCTTGAATGATAGAAAATGCGATGTTGAAAAGCAAAAACTCAGAATAAGCCTCAGCGCACACTATGAATGATATTGAATCCAAGAATCATGTTTCAGCTCCCACATTCCCACACCTGAGAGCTGCTTTTGACATTGTTGATCATGTGGAAATGGTTTAATCACCTTGAGAACAAGATCTCTTTCTAGAGCACCTTCAAGCTAATTTAGCACATATTTAAACACCAGAGAATATAGTCCTAGTTTGGATGTAAATTTCTTAAAAGCAAAATACTGTCATAAAAAATCCACCAACATACATGGATCCACTTAACAGCCATTTTCACAATTCAGCCTCTCAGGTGACATAAGGATACAAATTTCTGAAATTTAGAAGACTATTGCATAAGAAAAGACAATAAGAAATAGCACAAGTATAGAGAGATTTAAAAGCAGACACAACAAATCATAATACTCAGTTTAAAATTTAGGACAGCATGAAAGGATATTCACAAAGTTTTTTTTTTTGTTGTTGTAAAAATACTTAAAAGCAACATTGACTCTGGATCTGGCAGGATCTGTTTGTCAAATGGCAGACAAGGGGAGTGTGAAATTAACTTTTTATAGGCTATTTTTCTGAATTAATCAGTAAAATCAGCAGTGAAATAATGTAGGCCATGGATCCTGAAAACTTTGATTATTCCACAGCTGCATGGTATTGGATGTGTCAGCAGAAAAGAAAAGTAATTTCAGAGCTGAAAACATACTACACTTTGATGACATACGATCAAAACAATCACTTTCTTATTTTTTTGAATAATCTTCACTGTTGAAGCATGCCCAATGCAGCCTAGGACATTTATATACACTAGAAAGTATTTCCATGCATGAAATCAGTCTCAAATACTAACATGTTCATTTGTATTTTTTCAAACCTCCAGATTTATTGATGTATTTATCTTTGTATAGCCTTATAACCTCATAATTCTTTATAAATTATTCATCATTTCAATTTATAAAGATGAGGATTTTTATTCGATGTGTCTAGGCTTCTGGTCTCGAATGCACTGCAGTGTAACACTACCCCATGTAACGTAAAAATTATTCATGTGTAACAATTCAATTTATAGGGTGGGGGATCGAAATAGATTGAGATCCATTTTGTTATCCTCTCACTCAGGCTATCAGGTAAGGAGGGGTACAGGACCTGGTCATCTCCCCAGAAATCAATCATTGTAAGCAGGCATAGATCCTTCTTCCTACTCTGCCTCACAGGGCATCTGAACAAATAATTTCCCTCTCATTCATTCCTGAGGCCTCCTCCAGGGGCATATGCTTGTCAGAAAATCTGCATCTTCACCTGACAGATTACCATTGAGAAAAAAAAGATGTGAGGAAATGAGGGGAAACACCCCCTCCCCTCCCTACCTAGAAACTGTGTTGCCAAGGAAACTGTTTGAGAAATGGGGGTTAATGACTCTCTTGATGTGAAAAGATCGAGACTGACATGTCTTAAAAAAAAAAAAAAAAAAAGACAAAAAGTGGTCTATGTCTATTATGGTCTATAAGTCTGACTGCTGGTGTAGATGCAATCTGCTAGTGTTATATTAGAAATAACAGTTAATCTGCTATATGATTATCTTGATCCTACAAATCCTACACCAAAGCGCACCAAATGATGGTAAAAACCATTGCACAAGCTAAGAAATTAAGGTTTTATGCTACGGAATAGTACATTTGTAAATGTCTATGTGTGTGTATTTCTCTTTTTTGCAAAACAAGTGTTTCACAGCAGGAAACTAAAATCAGCAGTGAGAGAAAGAGAAATAAGCAGTGGGTATGCATTACTGCTGGACTCAGTCCTCAGTGACTGATCGATCTGCTAAATGAGAAAGTTCAGAAGTGAACTCTGAAAGACTTTCAGGGTGAACGATCGGATTCTTCTTACAAGTTTTACAGCTTGAAAGACAGAGAGAGATAGAGATAGAGAGTGTGTCACACATAGACTAATATATATATATATATATATATATATATATATATGAGCATATTGTATTGGTTTTTCTCTCAAAACAACAACAACAACTCCAAACTTTTGAAGATAGTGTATTATGTGCAATTGCCCAAATCAGCCTCCACTAAATACTTGATTGTTGTCTCCGTGATTAACATTTTAATGTCACTGTGATCAATATTCGGAGCTTGAGTTCGTCCTCTGTCTAACCCAAGTGAATTCACTTTACATGCAGGCCATGAAAAAGAGCTTCAAATATTATAGTAAATATTTGAAAGACCTTGAATTCACCATATGAGTCACTAAAAGACACAGAGCAACCTGATTTCAGGCATGTAATTCTTATGAAAAATAACAACAGACCTTCAGTCCACAGAACACATGCTTTCTGATAGCGTGCATTCATCAATATGTCGAGTAATTGCTCAAATGACCTTTAGTGATAAGAAACTGTGGCTCCCCAAATCTCTATCGCTCTATGTCAGGATCTCTTTTAGTATTCGTTCCCCTCTATACATTCAATTTATCTCTGTCATTTTCTCTGTCTCCCTCTGGGTTTTCTTCCAATCACATATAAAACAAAGGTGGACTTGAGGAGATGGATGAAACACAGTCAAGTTGTAGATAGCAACTTGACTGTGACTATAAACATCAAAAAAGACATGGAAACTACATGATAAACAAAATCAAACACACATGCTTTAAATACACATGGATAAACAATACACCAAGAGATTTGCGAAAGGGCATCAGTTAGTAGACAGGATGTGATGGAGACTGCTTTCAGACATGACTTGTTACCTTCTTACCTCCATTTGTGAGTATTCAAACACTGGAGATCCAATAAAATACATGAAAGAATATCATGGATTACATCATACTTTAAAATATAAAGCAAAGTACATTTCTGAATAAAATACATGAACCTGAAACTTCAAACCTAAAAAGACCTGTACACAAATTATTTACAGTTCAATATGGATGAAAAATAATTATCGGTCTGTAGAACTGTTCTTTTTTTAGGAAAGAAGAAGACAGGATCGGGTTGACTGAGAATTTTATTACTCAGAAAAAAATAAATAAATAAAAAATAGCTGCAAGCAGCAATCACCGGGGTTCAAACGTAGCAGGACCATCTGAGCTGTTATGACGGTGTTTTGTCAATCTGACTTGTTCTCCTAATGTGCACAGTTCTGTGAAGTTTCTACTTTGTGCAAACAATGTATAGACATCTTACAAAGATGTTCAATATGAGAAGATCAAATTATATTAATATTGTGTGAATGTGTGAAACACCACGTCATCTGTTATGTCAGTCTATGTCAATCTGACTTGTTCTCCACATAAACACAGCTTTATGAAGTTTCTAGTTTGTGTAAATGATATACAGATATGGTACACATTTTTTCAGTATGGGAAGATTTATCAAATGATAATAATATAGTGTGGATGCGTTTAACACCACATGTCATATCATCTGAACTGTTATGTCAGTCTTTGTCAATCTGACTTGTTCTCCACATAGACACAGCTTTATGAAGCTTCTAGTTTGTGTAAACAATTTATAGATATGTTACAAATGTTTTGAAACAACATGTGAACAGAGAGTCTTCAAACTCAAAATGGAATAAAAAGATTTTCTAACCTGACAGTGACTCTTGTGGACAAAAGTAGTATTCCAGTCTTTTTAATTTTTTTAATGATAGATCGTTTAGAATTTATTGTGAGCCCCACAATCATCAGAAATACACGAAACCTCACACATTTCTTCAAAATGACTTGAACAAACTTGTCCATGACCCAAATGGAAACCCAGATACCTGACCTCCCCAACTGCACACTTCCTCAGGTTGGCCGTCAGTCCAGCTATTCATTACTTTAGATGGTCATGTGATCGAGATAGTCAGCAGCATATGTAGCATGCGGCCGTAGGATCCAGTTTGTAAGACGCTGAGGCCGGTGCTCCGAACAAACCGAAGGGAAGTGTAACAAATTGGTGCAATCTAAACGGTGTTGTGAAGTCTGTTTTTTCTTTGGATAAGAGCGATAAGTGTTCTATTCTCGATAATGACCTCTAGAGTACCCAGAATTGAGTTTCCTTTTGAAAGGGAACGTCTCAGGTTAATATTGTATCCATGGTTCCCTGAAAACAGAGAACACGATTCTGCTTCCCTTTGTCATGCATCTCCTTCAGATAAGAAGTGTGTGATGTAGTGTTCAGGTGCCTCTTTTATACCTGCAGTCACAACTGTGGTGACGTCATAGGCAGCTGCCAGCCAATGTCAAGTTCATTGCTATGGTTGGGTAAATGCTTCAGACACGTTTCCACTTCAATTTTCAGTGGAAATTTCTTCAATTTTTGAAAAACAATGGCATTACTGCAACATACATTTCTGTTTATTGACTATTTGTGTTGTGTTGTTGTTTTTTCAGTTCATTGTATAAAATCGATAATGTTTCATTAACAATCATCGCTTTCATTTCCAAGTACGTGGGTGTTCACGCCCATTCCCGCATCCCTTCCACAGCCAGGTGTTCACCTATTTAGTGCTATTTTAATGTTGTTTGTGAACACACTGCATGTCTTTATGGGCAGTTGGCTGCTGGTGTCAGACTCTGTGTCTCTGTGGTCAAGTGAGGAGAGCTGATTCAGCATCCATCCTGCAGACTCCTAAACGTCAGCACTCAGCTCATCCCTGCCATGCTGAGAGCCTCACTCATATCCTCACACATCACACACACTCTCTCTCTCGCTCTCTCTTTCGCTCTCTAGAGTGTAATCAATCCTGTACCATCTCTCTGCTTGAATCAGAGTGGCTCAGTCTGAGAGGATGTGCTCATGTTTGGGAGGAACAGGAAGAGAGAATACATTTTAGTGTCTCTCAAGTGTTTTTCATTTACTACAAAAAAGTACAATTGTTTATCCAATGCAGTGCACATGAAGTGAAAGAACAGTATTGCAGACAAAGTAAGCTCTTGGCTTATTGGCCCAAGTAAGAAAGTGCCCACTCCAAAGTCTCTGTAGAGTGCTTAAGTATGGCTCAGAAATTGTCTTAAAAAATTGTCTATTTAGACTATAACCAATATTCTTAGAATCTAGGATTTTAAGGCCTAACAGACAAAGTTAAAACAAAATAAATTAACTGTCATTAAAAGCCATTCAACATATGCAAAATTAAAAAAAAAAAATTATCTTAGAAGTTTGCATTGATGCATAAAAAATATATATATATATATATATATATATATATATATATATATATATATATATATATATATATATATATATATTAGTAATACCTCGGTTTAAGAGTTTAATTCGTTCCAAGAGGGAGCTCGTAAACCAAAATGCTGGTACACCAAAACAATTTTGCCCATAAGAATGCATTAAAAATCAATTGATTCGTTCCACACAACCACAAATGCCCATTTTAAATGTTTTTTGGTTTTACCCTATTAATTACAGTTAAAATTATAACCATTAAGATCTCCTATAAATACTAATTAACAATTGACAATTAAACTAAAAATACTTGACAATTTACTGTAATGCACATCAGCTTTGATCAGCGTGCGTAGAGGAGACGAGAGGAGGGAGGAGGGGGGAGCGGGGAAAGCAAGGGAAAACACAAAACCCAGATTCAAGTGCAAATGAGTGAATTTATTATAATAGTGCAGAAAACAAATCAAGTGATAATCCAGAGGTGTATCACACACGGGAGCCACGAACCAACACACGGGAGCCGCGAACCAACACACGGGAGCCGTGAACGAACGCGAAAGGCGCAAAATAGGCAGATTATATGAGAATTAGGTGTGTCAGTGCTCAGGACCACGGCCCCTTTCACAGACATATACACACATACACACAAAGGCAGAACTAGGAGACAATGAATTCATGAACCGTGACAGTTACTGCTTAGAGGTACTGTACGTGTATATTTCACTACATGAACAAAAGCGATCACAATCAATTCATGTTAACAACACAAGGTAAAACCGCTGTATTAAAGTTACTTATAAAAGTATCCACTGTGGTGAATGATGCAGTCAAACCAGCAAGTTAAGGGGTGATAAAGGTCTTGGAACCGTGACTGTGTTATGAGAGGCTGTCATTAGGGTATTTCCAGTAAAATGCGACGATGCTGAGCGTTAGATACAATCGATACAATGCTCGTACACTGATTTGCTCGTATACTAAGTCGCTCGTAAACCGAGGTATTACTGTATATAAAACAGAAAGATCATGAATTTCAAGAAAAAAAATAGTGATTGTCTCTCTCTATCTCTCTTTCTCTTTTTTAAGTGCTACATCTGCATTACTGCTGATGGCATGATAGTGTTGATGGCGTGTCTTTATTGGCATCTCTCATTCTCACTCTCCATCTTTAACTTTTAAATTAATTGCATTAATGCACTGGTCAGGCTGTGTGCAGTGCTGAGTCTGAGACACAGGTACTAATCTCAGTAGAATCAATTTCCAGCTGTCAGGCAGCCAGCTGTAGAGAGCAGATGGGCCCTGATGCAAGTCCCTCCAACTTCTTGTTCACCAGTCTTTGTGCAAAAATATAAATACCCTCATGAATGTCTGCTACCCCAATCTGTGTCCACACAGTAGACAGGTGGGATGAGACACAGTCTGGCTAACGTAAAGAAACAACAACAAAAAGACAAAGAGGGGAAAATGACAAGAGGAAGCATTCCTCCTTTATTTAATTTTTTTATTGTGCTGCACCTGTTTGTGCAATGTGGAATAAAGCATCTCAAGTAACGCATTGATGCCATCCATATGTCCAAATGAGTTATTTAAAGCCTTTCTTAACACCTTGGGAAACAAAAGCAACGGCAGTTTCCATGTCCTGCTGGTGCATTCTGGAGTATGCATCTGTTTTGTCAGTTATAGTAGTGTCTTATCTTATTTCCTCCGCCTGTGTGCCGGACTCATGCTGGGAATGATGTTCAGTTCCAGTTTTAAGTCCTGCTCTGTAAAATTATTATTATAATAATTATGATGTATCCAATATATTATAATTGCTAAGCAGAACATGCTTCAAAATGAATGCTAATGTACTTATTGTCTCTAACTTATTTCTTCATATCCATCCTTTCTATATTCTTTTCTCTATTGTTCACAGTTTCAATAAAGTTTAAACGGTTAGTTCAACCAACAATGAAAAATTTGTAATAAATTACTCACCTCCATGTCATTCCAAACCTGTTAATCTTTTGATTATCTTTACCACTTCATACTTTTAATGAAATCTGAGCAATTTCTCTCCTTGTATTGACAGTCCACACAACTACCACATTGTTGCTTCAAAAGGTTTATAAAGAGAACTAATTCATATGACATTTTCTGATACAATTACTTTATATGATAAATAGATTGGATTTTGGATTTTATTCACTGTTGGATTTTTTTTATTCACTGATTTTGATTTTATTGACTGTCTATGTGCAGCCACAGCGTCTCAGGTTACGTATAACCATAGTTCCCTGAAGAGGGAACGAGACATTGCGTCAAAACACTAAAGGGATGCTTTAGCGTATCATCTCATGAAGCATTATCAAATTGGTCGAGTTAGAATGCATGCTGATGGCTGATTGAACCAGGATGATAAAGGTTCGCCACAAACCGAAAGCAGCAGCTTGAACAAGTGTCTTAAGTAAGCTGGACAGGCACAAGGAGCTGAGGCAAAAGACGGAGCTTCCTTGTCATTAGTTTTATTTATCCCAGCTGTTTCTTGATCTATAACCATTCCTCCTGTGTGTATTTAAGCCCTTTATGTTTGCTGTCCTTTGTCGCATCGTTGTCTTTCTTGTCCTTTTTTTCCTGACTGTCAATTCTTGTCCTGCAAGTTAAGTCTTGTCTAAGTTCTTTAGTTAGTAAGTCTTGTTTTTTCCTCAACGGGTTGTTTTGGTTTGAGTTTTGTTTTATTGTTTAATAAAAAGCCTGCATTATTGAGTCCTCGCTCATCCCTTCACCCACAACAATGACAGCAAGTGCCTTAGAAGCAGCCACGTAGGAGAGGGTAGTCCGGATGACCCAGTAATCCAGGGAGATAGCCTCGACTATCCACCTGCTCATGCAGAAAGCGGTTGGTCAATCTCATGCCACAGGGGAGGTACTGCTCGCACTGGACAGACCTTGTTTTTGAGTTCCTGGTCATGATCACCAAAGGGGGGAGGACAGAAAGCCTCAGAATGCCATGGAAGAAACGAGTACCTAAGAGGTCCCTGCCAATAGACATACCACCCAGAGGTACATGGTAAGCAGCTGAGCAGCCACGTAAACCTTCAGGGTGGAAGGGGGTAACCCAGCAGTGAATCTATCCTGCAGGAACTCTATCAGGGTGTCAATATGACAGGTAATTGGGTTCAACTGCATCACTGCACCAAGAAGTGAAGGATTTCCTCTTTGAGGTGTACAGTTTCCTTGTGGGGGGAGCTCTGGAATGGAGGTTAGTATCCAGAACCTCAGTTGAGAGAACGGGTTTATGAGCTGGGCCCCCTCAGAGACACAAATCCCAAAGTTCTTGGCAGGGATGGGCAATCAAGCCTCCTGCCTGGAACAGGAGGTTCCTCCTAACCGGAATCTACCGGGGGATTCACACATGGAGGGATACTAGGTCCGGAAATCACACTCTGTCTTCGCAGGGCACTTGAAGTGAAAAGGACCTTGTCTCAGCGAATTCCCGGTAGCAGAGCAATCCGGGGAAATGCAGAGATGTAGCCTTGATCACATCTGAACCACAGTGTCCAGTCTGAGAGGAGCTGGATGAGTGAGGAAAAACCATAGTGGGCAATGAGTCATTTTTAGGGATGTGAACAGGTCTGGGTGGAGTCTCCATTTCATGTGCCCTGCCTCAACAGGATATCTGCTCCCAAATTCTGGGTCCCCGGTATTTCAAATGGCTCAGAGAGTGAGCAGTCTCCCTTGGGACCAGAGGAGGTTCTGTCATGCCAGTTGTAAAGTGGATGTGAGCGCAGAACCCCCTGATGATTTATTTAGGACACTACTGCTGTGTTGTTGATGTGGACAACAACATGATGGCCCCTGATGTCTGGGAGAAATGCTTGGAGTGCCCAACGGACTGCCAGCATATCTGGCAGGTTTATGCTCCAGGAGAGGTGGTGTCCGCTCCACAGACATTGCGCAGAGCAATCCTTCATGATTGCCACCCAGCCCATGAGAGAGGCATCTGTCAGAAGCATTATGCAGTAACAGAGAGCTCCCAGTAGGGGTACTTGAAAAAGAAAACAGGGTTTCTTCCACATATCTACGTAGACATTGCCCCGTGACCTTTATAGTGCGGAAGAGATTGCCCTTCGGGGAAAACCCTCTGGTTCCAAGCCACCACTGCAATGGCCTCATGTGCAGTAACACACTCTAGAAGTGCTTGCTAGCCTAGTTTGATGCTCTTGATTGCTGAGAGGATGGCATCGATGCACACTGGGGATAGCTATGCTGACATCAACACCGAATCCCAGCCAATGGTTAAGAAGATGGTTCTCTGGAGAGGAAAGAGCAAACTCTTTTTCATGATCTGTCTCATACCCAGTATTTTCGTGTGAGCAAGAACGACATCTTGATGTCAAACTGCTTGCTGTCATGACTGGAAGAGGATTAGCCAGTCATCAATATAATTGAGTACACAAATGCCTTGGGAGCGCAGCAGAGATACCACTGCGCCTATGCATTTGGTGAAAGTGTGGGGTGAAAGAGTTAGGCCATAGGAAGTACACAATGTTGATGTCGATGTTGATTCCTATGTTGGGGAAGGATGGAAAAATGAAAGCATGTGTCTTTGAGGTCAATGGTGACGAACCAGTCATATAATCTGCCTCAATGTTGACATTTTGAACTTTAGCTGCTTTACAGAACGGTTGAGTACATGTAAGTCTAGGATGGGAGGCAACCCTCCATCCTTCTTGGGAACTATGAAGTACCGGCTGAACACCCGGAAACTATGGCTGAGATGGGCACATACACTATGGTCCCTTTCCCAATCAGTCAATTCACGTCTTGTTCCATAACCAGAGCCTGCTGCACAGGACCCAATGAGATAAATCTGGTAGGAGTGTCCACACAATCAGTTCCTCGAGGCTGGCCTCTGGTATTGTTGAACATCCACTCCAGGGCCCTGTCATGTAACTGACGTAACTGCCATTACCAGAACCGGGACCCACTGAGAGATTTCCAGAAGGCATGTCCACGCAACCAGATACTCTAGTAGGGGAACTATCCTCTTGGGACTAGCCTCTGGCGTTTGATGAACATCCACTTCAGGGACTTTTCCAGCAGGGAGCACCTGGGATGAGTACTCTAGGACTCTCCTCGGAGAGGAAGACTTCCCCAGAGCAACCCGACTCACTGGCAGCAACTGGGAAAACCCTCGGAACTGGGTGCCCTGGCTCCCTCGAGATGGTCCATAAAGGGCACCGAACAAACACAGACACCGTGTCCCAACAGAGAGGGCTGCCCTGTGAGGCCTCAAACAATTCTGTGTGAAAAAAAAAATGGTGGAAAAAAGTGTGGAATGCCCTTTTCTTTTAAACTAGATTGGAGATATATTCACACAATTTGCAGCCAGCACACACACTTTCACAATATTCTCAATGCTTCCAGAAAACACTTAAAGCTGTTGCTTCCGGTTTCCGGCGCACCTTTATCATCCTGGTTCATGACGTCACCAGCCCGCGACTTGCATTCACAATCGAACGATTTGATAGTGCTTCACGAGACGATATGCTAAAGCATTCCACTAGCGCTTCAATGTTGTCTCCTCCTGTTTGTTCCGCCTGTGTTGCCGTAGTTGTCTTGTTAGTTTACCCTGTTTATTATGCTAGCTGTTTATAATCTGCCCTTGTGTATTTAAATTCCCATGTTTCCCTTGTCCCTTGTCGGTATTTGTAATGTTTCATTGTCGTTGCGTGTGTGTGGATGTACTTTCCTGGGTTCACCATTCACCCAGTTTGCACCATCGAGTGCCGTTTGTGTTTATATTTAAAGTGTTTTCTGTAAATAAAAGTAAGAGTGTTCTGCAGAGCTGCCGCCTCGTTCCTCTCCGCATCGCACTCCTCACTCCGGGTGCTGACAAATGTAGCGTGAGTTCACCTGAAAGTGAACATAACTGAATGTGCGCTCACCCAGAAGGTCATGTGAAACAAAAGTTAATGTATTTACAAAATATTGTGAAACCCAGGAAGGTTCAGAAGTGAACAAGACCAAAATAGCAAACCAAAATAATTAAATTGGAACGCTCTCTAAATTCCTTAATGTAAAACAAATGTGCTAAAAGAAAAATATACCGTAAAATCCCTAACTCTCTTAACTCAAAGCATAGAGCAAACGATAAAGAAATGGCATCCACTCCCTATTTCCTTTAAACTTAGATTTACAAATGATATTTACACAATATAACAATTATTTTCTGTCACGACCCCCTAGGAAGAGGTAAAAATTTTGCACGCCCCCCTCCCCCCATTTTGGAACTGCCTTATTGTGTCCATGGCAACGCGTCATGCTTGTCAGGTTACATACCGCAGTCACAAAAAGCACTGTATAATAGATAATTCAAAATAGTCACCAACTTGTTGGCTCAACTTGTTGAAACCTAAAATAAATCTTATGTGGTTGAAAACACTGCATTGTTGTGATAAATGACAAGCTCTGAGCGCGTCTTTTTTGGATCAGTGCCAGATGTCGCGTGAAAACACGTGAATTTAGCGGTTGATCACGTGACACACATGAACACCGGTGTGATCGTACACGTCAAAGGGTGAAGGGATGGTTATCTGAACTTCATATATGCTGCTCTTGTTCAGTGCAAGAAAACCTACTCCCTGGCAACAAAAAAAGGCAAAAAAAAGCATGTAGGCCTACCCCAGGGTCACGATTTGAGAAGCACTGATATAACTGAAGGCAAAAGCAATAATAAGAACTACAGATATCCATGTCAAGAGAAACAAAAAGTTTTACAACAACACAAAACACTTGGGAAGCACAAACAAAGTCACATTGGTTCTTGTGGAAGCTCAAAATTGCTGCGTAACACCTTATTTGGAATGAACCTCATCGGTTCTCACAGGTCAAGCAAACTTCAGCTTCTGTTTAACATAACTGATATATGCGTCAATGAATTTTTATATGTGAATAAAATTATACAAAATACCATTAACAACTTTAGTATTTTTTTAACTGTTTCTGAAAGAGCTTTGAGCCAAAGCTGCATTTATTTGATCAAAAATACAGTAAAAATGTAATGGTGCCGTGAATAGCCTCCAATTATTGTGCTGTCAAATTATTTTTTATTTGTGTGTTTAGTCATTTTTTTCCTATCCGTTTCAACAATGATGAAGTACTGAACATTAGAAAACACACAACGTACAATTTTTTTCCAGTTTTTGATTATTCTGACATTTTTCTGGACATTCTATTCAAAGGGCTCGTTGTACGATTCAAACTCATGGTCAGATGCAAATGAGGAAATGCATTCTTGTGGACGTTTACATTCCTCCAAGCAGATGTAAGAGTGCAGCACTGCAACAGTTGGCTTACCAGGTCACATACATGGATCAACTGTATCCAGACTCTTTAATCATTCAACAAAGCAAATCTCTCCCATGAACTGCCAAAATGCAGACTGCATATGACATATCCCATCAGAGATAGTAATATAGAATCACTGTTACAACAAAGTATATCACTCTGTCCCACGTGTAGATTTGGGACTTTCTGATCACTGTCTGGTTCATCTTATACCGGCCTACAGGCAGAACCTGAAATCAGCTAAACATTTAATAAGCAAACTAATGATGCAAATTGGGATTTCAAGCCTGCAATATCATATATCAGTTTCTGGGAAGATATGTGCATGCTTTATAAAACATTTTTATCATTAATTGTAAACCATGATTTATAGCAAAACAAAGACAGCTTTGTCATGCCAAAGATAATGCTTAAAAAAGTAGGGATAACATATTGTACAACCAGGCCAGAAACACATTTTAGAAGCTAAAAGAAGCTACTCTGAAAAACTGAAAAAATCTGTTTTCATCCAACAATTTAGTGTCATTTTGAACAGAGCTGAGGAACATCACAGAGTACAAGACAGTCAACTATCGTTATGTCTGTTCTATGCACTTCTATACCTGTCTGATTTGGTTCGGCTACAGTCCAGACAATAATGGACAGCCCAAAATACTGAGTGGATTACTGGTGCTCCCCTGCCCACCCTCCAAGACCTGAAACTCCTCCAGATTGAAGATAGGGCAGGTAAAATTATCACAAACAACACCACTTACCCTGGACACCACCTGTTTGAACTATTGCCATCTGGACAGCGATTCGGGTCACTGGGCACTAGCACATCTAGGCACACATCATTTCCCTCTCAAACAGTTTAATGCCTCTCAAGGCATATATGTCTGTAAGTGCAATATTCAGCTGCTTAATGCAATATCTTGCGATGTACATTCAGTTGATTTTCAGAGATTGAGATTATTCGGGCTGTCAGAGCTCATATATCTGCAGAGATCAGCTTTATCTCGACCAGTCCTTCGGGAATTTGCTGCTGGCTCTCATGTAGATAGTTTTTAAACATGAAGTATAATTAATTTTGTATATCAAATTGGTACGTTTTGGTCTTTAAAAATTCTTACTTGTTCCAGAGCAAATCGATTTGGTTAAGGGCAAAGTGTACATTTTATATTTTTTGTAACAGAAGCAAACAGTTCATTCTCGTAGTAGCCTTCAGGATTTCTGTTTCCTATTTCCTATTGTACAAACATAAACTTGTCACAGTAGCCAAGGAGATGCGGAGATGAGGAGGCACAGGAATTCAAGGAGATATTCTTTTTAAACAAAAACACTATAACTATAACAAAACAACACTGCATGTACAAAACTAAACAAAAACACTAGTGGAACAATACAACAAAACAGCACTTCTTTGTGCACATGAACATGAACACGGCTAGCATGGACACGGAAAACACTACTATAACGTCCCAACACTCGACCAGGACTGAAGGCAAACATAAGGTATAAATACACAAAGAAGGAATGAGGGAATTAGACACAGCTGACTATAGACTAATTGACTGTTGATGTGATAAGTGACTGGAAATACACTGGGGAAATCACAGGAGGAAACAGGAAGAAGACGAAGATATGGCTGACATGCAACAATACTTTTATAATTGCAAATATTGTTTATTTTTATATATTATTGTTCAATAATTCATATTTTATATAAATACCATGCAAATTATTACATAAAAATTCAATAATACAATAATAAAGTCTATGGACTTCTATGGAAGTTAAATTCTATGGAAAGTCTCTATAAAACATGGAAATCCAGTGTTTGTGTGTATGTGTGCTTAGTGTATTTGTAATTTTAAGGAACACCGAATACACTGTAATTAATGTTTATTAAAGGTTGTGTCACGCAAACGAGCGTTGTGCGATGCGGAGAGATACACGGAGAAGCAGGACTGCAGGAACTCACTTTGATCAAAACCGAGAAACCAAAAACACTTTAAATACAGAACTTAGAGCGGCACTCTTATAACAGTGACAATATCCAAGAAGGACAAGGGAATCACAAGAGGGTCTTATACAAGATGAAATGGGAAGCAGCTGACAAGACTAACAGGGTAAGTGATTAGCACGACAGGTGTAAGAAGGACATGTAATATACACAGAAGGGACCCGGGTGTGAAATACATGACGAGACTGTGACAGGTTGGTTTAAAGTACTTAATTAATGTGATTTTCCTATTTTCCATTTCTTAATTTAAAGTGAGAACTATTTACTGTTAATATGTTATTAGCAAAGCATTATCTAACTCATTAAATGTATCAATTACCATGCTAATGAATAAACTAATAATGTATTAACCACAGTTTATAAAATATTATTTAACTGATGATTTAAGTACTTTATTACATTATAATTATTATTGAGTGTTACCAAACTAATTACTAACTCTGACTTTTGCCTCAATGCACTCCTAATTACTACTTATTAATAGTTAGGAAAGTAGTTGTGAAGTTCAGGTATTGGGTAGAATTAAGGGATGTCGTATCATCATGCAGAATTAACCATTAATATATGCTTTATAAGTACAAAAAAAAAAAAAAAAAAAAAAAATTATATATATATATATATATATATATATATATATATATATATATACACACACACTAGTAATATGCATGATAATAAATAACTAATTAAAATTGGTTAAAATTGGACCCTAAAATAAAGTCTGACTAATTTTTTGTTTTGTTTTTAGTATCCAAAAAAACTCATAACCTATATGTTCTTCGGTATCTCACTGTTAAAGGTCGAATGCCTTTACATACCTATATCTTAGCCAAGTTTTCCGGGTTATGACTTGTATTCTGTAAATTATTCAAATCAGGTGTTGAGTGCTAAATACTTAAGAGGCCAGTCGGGCAATTAAGATAAATAATAGAGCAGTTAAATTAAATCAGTACAAGAGTAGCACATTTGGAGATTGTGTTATATTCCATAGCAGATTTGAAAAGCAGTTTCATGAATATATAATGGTAGCCAGATGATATTTACTTCAAATGTCAGTCTAGCCAAGTGGTATTTTCAATTGGACAGATTAGCAGTGTTTCTGAGTGGGTGGAATCGCCTCTGAGGAATTAAACTGTGAGTCTTTAATAGAAGGTCTGACCACTGGTTAGTCTCACAAGATGGCCAAGCTGGGTTCAGATATTGAGCTCAACAATGAGAGCCCACTTTTTCTGTGTTGGAATTGCTTTACAGAAATTATGTAATGGAAGCAAGCTAGTAAGAGCTGTGCATGTAAACTTCGCTCCCTTGACCTCAAGAGGCTGCAGTCTTCAACGTTCTTGTTAGTGTGCCTGCCTCCCATTCTGGAGCTCTGAAAAGGCAGCTCGAAAAGGGTCGAGTAGGAATGAAATACAACTGTAAAAGCCAAAGAACGGCCACTCATCATCACGGAGCTCGTCAACATAACAGCTTGATATTTAGTCAGAATACATAACTAATTTTGAATGGATGTCAATGCTAAATAATGGTGTAGTTACAGTTAACCAGCCAAACCATGTGCCTGCAGTACAAATAAAAGTTCGGATTTTCACATATTCAAAAAAAGAACTAAAAAAATAATAATAATGAAAAAAAATTAGGAAATGACTTGCAGCATCTGCAAAAAAGTATAATTTAACAATCTCTAAGCTTTGGAACATGTGTTTTGAATGTGTATGTGATTGTAACGATTCGGTTGTTGTGCTGGTGTGCGATGTGCAACAAGGCAAGGCAGGTTTCAAACTAAACTGAACTTTTATATAAACAAAAACAAAACTCTTTAAATAACAAAACAAAGCACGCATGTGCATTAAAATTAAACTTAGGCAAGAACTCGGGCAGACAGGCTGACCATCCAAACAAAACTAGCATAGACATTACTTCAACATAACAATCTCAACAACCGGGGACACACACAGGGAAATGCAAGAGTGATTTATACACAAGAGGAATCAACAACACCTGGGAGAATAACGAGCAAGTGATTACAAAACAGGAGCAGGGAGTGAAACAATAACCCGATACACAGGAAGTGAAACAAAGACAAGACTGACAGGAAGTGACAAAGAAGACCCAGACCCACAGGAACAGTGTTACAGTGATAAATCAATATGCTAAAAATCACTTTTGATGCCAATTTTATTTCCAGAATGAATTATTGAGCTCTATAGCTTATCGATATGAAGAACAAAATCAGTTTAGTCAATATTTCTCAAACACAATAGGCAACTTATTTTATCACAGATCCAAAAACTAATTTTGATAATCATTTTTAAACTCTTGGCATTTGGCAAAAAGAGTAATTTGTTTTATTTAAACAATATAGTTAAAGAGTAATGCAAGTCATGAAAAAAAAAATCACCACTTTTACAAAATATTAGTCTCCAACACACATATTTCATTGCAGAATTTAAATTTTGGGGTTAACTGACCGATTAATGTAACAAATAACCCTATCCCAAATAAAACCAGCATGTCCTGTCTATGCACATGGTACCCTCTAATTTTAACAGTACCTTCTTGCATTATTTATACCACATAAAATGACAAACCATGAATTCAAGTCAGACGTTTCTGAATAATCACTGTGGCTAATTAAAAGGGCAAGCCAATTATGCAGGAGGTGTTTATTTCCAGCCTCCGTGAATATATGTGGCAGCTTTAGTGAATGATCTGGGCTGCTAACACAAAGGTTGTCTGTTTAATTCCAATTAGGTAAGTCAAGAATTACAAAGTTGTAGATATCAAAATCATAGTACCTTTGAGGAAGGTACTTGACCTCAGGATGGTCCAGAGGGAACAGCCCTACAATTAGTGAAACATAAGCTGCTTCATGAAAAGCATGTCTTAAAAGTGAGGTATTTGTATACTTCTTTTAAATTAAAAATAAGAAAGTATACATTCAGTCTAATTTTTATGAACTTCTCAGAAATATATACATTTTGTACTTCTCAAAAATATACTAATGATTGCTCTTAGACTTGATTTACACGGTAAAGTCTAAGTATATTTGGCCTCTACTTGTAATCAATAATTTGATTAAGATATTATTACAAGTATAATTAAGTATTCTAGTATTCTTGTTATCTTAACTATTTTGATGGAGTAGCCTCTTTGTGACGAGAGCTCTGGAGTAGAGAATGGTCTCAACAACCTCAGTTGAAGGACCAGAGTTATGTGCTGGGACCCCTCAGAGGGTCATCTAATACTAACTACTGATTGCAGTACTAATTACGCCTCAAAATGTGATCTTCATAGTTGGAGAATTTCTGCGTCCAGCCTATCCCTCCACAATTCCATGTAGGCAGGAGCAACATCTCAATGTCAAACTGGTAAATTAACTGAGCTGAGATCAAAATATTGTCAATGTAGTTCAGCATGTAATGTCTTGGAAGCACAACAATGATTGTGGACGATTGTGGACGTTTACATTCCTCCAAGAAGATGTGAGAGTGCAGCACTGCAACAGTTGGCTTACCAGGTCACATACATGGATCAACTGTATCCAGACTCTTTAATCATTCAACAAAGCAAATCTCTCCCATGAACTGCCAAAATGCAGACTGCATATGACATATCCCATCAGAGATAGTAATATAGAATCACTGTGCAATGATTTGAAATAATTTACCTGACCTTCGAACCTATGCTGCAGACTGAAACATTCAGCAGACGCAGGTTCAAAACCATTCTTGTATAGAACAATGAAGTAACAGCTTTAACCCCAGTAACCCCAGCATATTTATACTTCCTGTCAAAATCTCAACAACCATGCAACACTATGCAATCTACATTCATGACCAATATTGTTGGCACCAATTTTGTTGACACCAAAATGTATTGCTCTGAGAAAAGAATTGTTTTAACATGTGTATTCCCTGTGTGTGTATTCAAAAAAAGAACTTTTTTTTTTTACATAATTTCACATAACACTCCAAAAATGGAGTGGACAACATTTTTGCCACCCTTAATTTAATATTTGGTTGCACACCCTTTGGAAAAAATAACTAAAATCAATTGCTTCCTATAACCATCAGTAAGCTTCTTACACCTCTTACCCGGAAATTGGAACACTCTTCCTTTGCAAACTGCTCCTGGTCTCTCATTTTGGAAAGGCTCCTTTTCCCAAAAGTAATTTTAAGATCTCTCGACTGGTGTTCAATGAGATTTAGATCTGGACTCATTGCTTGCCACTTTAGATCTCTCTAGGGCTTTGTTGACATCCATTTCTGGGTGTTTTTCAAAGTATGCTTGGGGTCATTATCCTGCTGGAAGACCCACAATCTCGGACGCAAAGCCAGCTTTCAGACACTGGGCTCTACAGTGCAACCCAAAATCCTTTGGTAATGCTCAGATTTAATGATGCCTTGCACACAGTCAAGGCACCCAGTGCTAGAGGCAAAACAAACCCAAAACATCTTTGAACCTACACCATATTTGACAGTCAATCTATCAATCTGTTTTCGGTAAACAGTAGAATAATGTGCTTTACCAAAAAGCTCTATCTTGGTCTCATCTGTCCAGAATACATTTTCCCTGAATGATTTGGCTTACTCAAGTGCCAGACTGTAGTCTTGCTTTTTTATGTCTTTGTGTCAGCAGTGGGGTCCTCCTTGGTCTCCTGTAATAGTGTTTCATTTCATTAAAATGTCGGTGGATAGTTTGCGCTGACACTGATGCACCCGGAGTGTGCAGAAGGGTTTGAACTTTTTTGAACTTGTTTGGGGCTGTTTATCCACCATCCAGACTATCCTGCATTGCAACCTTTCATCCATTTTTCTCTATTGTCCACATACAGGGAGATTAGCTAGAGTGACATTGGGTTGCAAACTTCTCAATAATGTTGCGCACTGTGGACAAAGCAACATCTAGATATCTGGAGATGGTTCCAGTACCTCTCCCTAGGCGCAAGGAAACCCATAGCGTGGTTCCAACCTGAGAGAAGCTACTAGCTTCTGTCTCAAACCCCTCCAACAGAACCATTTCCGATCCCCAGGTTCTAAATTGACACCTAGCCTCAGCTGCAGTAGTACCAAAACTGCGAGGACTGCGAGCCTAGGCAATCTCCTTAATGAATAACAGGCAGGAGCGGAGCGTTTTCAGCAGCAGCTGTTACAGTGCACACAGCCAGCGCCCTCGAGCACTGACTATGTTTGCTCCGGTCCCAAACAAAGGGATGAACACATGGCCTGTATTGCTCTTTGTTTGCCATTTACATATCACACTTTTGGTTGGTAGACAAAATATAACAGTATATATGACAGACAGATCACATACAGCGCTACTGAAGACATCGAAGCTGTGGACTGTTTGGCATGGCTTGCATGTATAGATTCCTGGTCCATGAAGACATCCACTCTGACGTTCTGTCACACGATCGGTTGAATTGCATATGTAATTCATGACGTATTCAGGCAAAGCCTGAATCCCATAGCACTTTGACGCAGCGCAAATTCCCTTGAAAGAGAAGTTAAGATTTACTCCTTCCAAACCCATGTGATGTTATTTATTCTATGGAGCAACAAAGGACAATTAACAATTTTAAAACATCTGAATGCAAATTCACTATAGAATTAAACAAATATATATATATATATATATATATATATACTTGTAATCATCAATTGTGTATTAACTTGATTAAAAGTGAAAGTAAATTTTTTTTATTATAAAAGTTGTCTATTTTAAGTAAATGCTGTCATTATGGACCATTAAATGTCACAGTTTTCACAAATATATTAAGCTGCACAACATTTTTCAACATTGATAAGAATTGTTTTATAAACAGCAAATCAGCATATTATAATGATTTCTGAAGAATCATGTGACACTGAGAACTTAAGAGTTAGGTGATGCTGAAGAGGCAGCTTTGACATTGCATGATTACATTTTATTTGAAAATACATAAAAATAGAAAACAGTTATTTTCAGTTGTAATATTTTTTTCCCATTATTGTTGTTGTATCTGTATTTTCGATATTTTTTGACCAATAAATGTATCCTTGATGACCATAAGAGACGTCTTTCTAAAAACATCAATACATCTTCAGCTTTTGAACAGAAGTGTGGTGCTCAATTTCCATTGTGTGTTGGTTGTGCTGTTTTGTGACTTGAAAACATTCATAACCATAATTATCCTTAAAAAATAATCTTCAAAATTACAGCATGTTGGTTTGAAACATCATGAATAATTATGAATAAATTATGGCATTTTGGGATTAAATATTCCTTTAATGACATTGACTATTGAAATATCACCTAATTTTCTTTTCTAACAGAATTTGTCTAATTTTCTTTGCACTCAAAATGTAATGTGACCATGAGATTACTTTATAATCACTAGCTAAGTCAGAACCCATCATGCTAACGAGGGTTCGGGGTCACTGAGGAAGAGACAAAAGGTTTCCTCTGCAAGTTCGTACTAGTATTCGCTTCATGGAAGGCAATTGTCCAAGACAAAAATTGTTGAGATAGGGCACAGCAAAACTATGTTGACAGTGCGCTGCAAATTAGACAGAGTATCCATGTCTAAAACGAATGACCCTGAGTTTATCAACCAATTGCTGAAACTGTCTGGGGTGTAAATGAAAGTTAATGAAAGATAGAGAGTGTCTATGCAAAATTCAGTCGCAATAACTGGTGATTTTTTTATCGGATTTGGCTGGAAAGGTTATTTAAAACCACAGAAGGTTTTGTTTAAATATGATTGCCTTAGTCCAGTGTCCTGGTGAAGAAATGAGTCATCATTAAATTGCAGCCCAAAAAAAGAGATGAACTCATTATTTCACTGCTGTCTTAAAAATATCAGGGAGTGACAAACCCCGGTGCGGTAATGTGGCAGATGGGAGGACAGAGAAGAGAGAAACAGCAGATGAGGTGGAGAGAAAGCAGAACCTGCCCTATGGAGAGTTTCAGCCCTCCATTCATTCTCCGAAGCAAACGAGGATGCAAGATCACCCGCCATGACCCTGTGAACACCAGCGGCGACTGGACCGACATCAGAACTGCCTGCGATAGTTGGCTAATGAGAAGCTAGAAAGCATGCACACCAAAAGAATGCATTAGATAAACAATAACGCATAATAATAGCACACGTGAACAACACAGATGAACGTTCAGAAAAATAATGAAATGGCTCACACTCACACCTGCTTGATCCACCGGCAGCTCTGTGAGCTAAAAGGCCCCTTAGATTTTTCCAGCAGAGTCGCAGTCAGGCATAACTGCTCAAGATGGGCTTCTGTAATACTGCCAAAAACAGTTCCCTTTAAACACAGTGAAATCAAATGCATTGTTTTTGCTTGCATATTTCTAGTTTTAACACATTAAGGATATAAAGAAAAACAATATAAGATTAAAACGGATGCTTTATTGAAATATATATGTAACAATGGGGACTCCAAGGGAGAGATCCAATCGCTTGTCTTTATTAAGAATGGTCATACAGGCAGAATGTCAGGGCAAACAGAGAGCAAACACTAACGTTAATACAGGCGGGGGTCACAAAGGCGGGCAGACAGAATCAGAATCGTAGTTCAGGCAGGAGTCAAGACTGGCAGATAACAATCCACTAAAGGATTATCAACGCTCAGAATGATCACACAGCAAATCAAGACTTTGCGGTGTGTGCACGGATAATGGAGTCTTTCATAGTCCAGGGGCATATTATTCGTACCTCGCTAACTCACTTAGCTGGATTAGATTGTTGATGATTTCGCATTATCTTGGATTGTTCGGTTCTTCGACGTTTCTACTATGTTGTCATAGTAACAGGTCCGCTGAAGTGAACCTGCTCGGAGCAGGCTTACTTCAAATTAGCAGGATTAGTTCACGGCTTTATAAGTGGAGGTGAAATGGGAAGTTTGTTGCAACATGTCCTGTCCGTTTTTACGAGAGAAAC
This sequence comes from Rhodeus uyekii, assembly GCA_037043235.1. Lineage (NCBI taxonomy): Eukaryota > Metazoa > Chordata > Actinopteri > Cypriniformes > Acheilognathidae > Rhodeus > Rhodeus uyekii. The sequence continues at coordinate 3,053,109 of JAWRVZ010000064.1, forward strand.
CTGTTGCTGAAGGTGCAATATAATATATTTAATATAATTATAATATATAAAAAAATATATATAATATATATATATATATATATTTTATATTTCGTTTTTCACGTGAGGGTATAATGTATCTAGTTAATTTAGATACAATTAGTCGTAGTCGGGCGTTAACTACAGCTCAAACTGCATGCATTGCCTTGCGCTACTTTGCGAGCGGCACGTTCCTCTACTCTGATGGGATGCGGAGAACATTGTGAAAGTGCTGTGTGTCGTGCCATTCGCTAAGTTTACCAGCACTCAAGCAGTCATTTTTGAAAAAAGGGAACTTTGCACACAGTTTAGTTTACAGTTTATTTTATTTATTTAAAAAAAAATCCAGCTGATCATCTCTTGCCTGTGGAATGAAATAAATAAATCATGCAAGGTCCTCAATAGTAGGCAACAGTGTGTTTATTCGTGTATTTTATTAACTTTGAAGTTCCTCTTGAAGCAATTCAATCTCAAGTCTGACTTTTTGCTTTATTAGTTTTTGCAATTCTATTTCATTAATTGACTTTTTTTTTTTGCAGCACAGCGCAAGTAGTAAAGATACTATTTTGCAGAATATTTTTGCATTTTACTTTTACTTGTTCCCAAGTTCTAGTGGGTCCTGTGGTGGCTCTAATATAAAAGATGATTATGAAATACAGTACAATTAATATAAGACAATATAATTACACACACGATCACTAGGCTACTCATCAATTTAATTTGTCGGCAACTTTTTGCCAGCCCTCTCTCCAGGCTTTCGCAGCCTTTTAAGTGTTTCCTTGTTTCAATTAAATACTGAAATTCAGTGGCGTGCACGCCGAGAAATACTGTGCGCGCTCTTTCAGCATGCTCACTGACCAATCAAAATGTTGCTGATCAGTGTTTCTACTATCGATACATATCCCCTTTTAAGCCAGCACATGAACGCGCAATGATCTCAGATAACTCAATCCAGCTATACTAATCGTCAACAACAGGTACGTTTGAAGAACCGAATCATCCAGCTCATAGTTAGAATGTCTCCGATTGTGTTGATGCCCTGTCTCCCGTGTTCTCTGAATAAACCCGTGTTTCGATATTCCTGGATTCTCCTCGTCAGTCTCCGCATCGCACAAAGCTCTCTTCGTGACAATATAATTACAACTTTGTAATTGCATTTGTTCCCTCTGTTGACAGTCAAATTCACATTGAACCCATTTTGACTGCTGCACTACTGCTGCTGTTTCCTGTTTCCTGTTTCCTGTTTGCTCGAGTGGATTGCGTCTGTTTGCGTCGTTTAAACTTGTTTTTGTTTTTAGATTTTAAACTCGACGTTCGTTCATATTGCTAAATACAATACTAGATTATTTAATAAATTATAATCGTTAGCTTTAATCTAGTCGCTAAACGCGCTAGCATTGTGCTATACTGTCCGTGCATACAGCGTTTTTCTCGCTCGCGTCTTTTTCCCGACTTCATCAAACAACTGGTCAACAAGTTGGATCAACACACGCGGTGAGTCATGTCATCTTCTTTAGCAATTGTTACATGCACTGCCTGCTTCATGCATAGTTTGTCTGTCTCTGTCAGCTGTGAAGGGTTCACATGTGATAAATGTAGGGACATAATTAGGCTGACAGAGAAGGTTTCAGAATTAGAGACACGCATCCAAACTTTAATTGAGGATAGTAAGAATGCAAGGGTTTTAGATACTGCTTTGGATGCGACTAGCTTAGCAAACCCTGTACATTGTTCGGTTCCGGCTGTAGAGCCCGTGCAGCAGGGCAACTGGGTGACTGTGAGACGGCATAATCGCGGGTCAAAAAACCACTGTTCCATTCCGATTAGAACATCAAACAGGTTCTCCCCACTCAGTGACGCACCCACTGAGAAACCTGTTGAAAGTGCCCTAGTGATTGGCGATTCTATTACTCGGAATGTGAAAATAGAGACTCCAGCCACCATAGTCACATGTTTGCCGGGAGCCAGAGCGCCTGACGTCAAAGCAAATTTAAAAGTGCTGGCTAAGGCTAATCGTAAATATTCTAAGATTGTTATTCACGTCGGCGCTAATGATGTCCGACTTCGCCAGTCGGAGATCACTAAAACTAATATTAAAGAGGTGTGTGAACTCGCAAGTACGATGTCAGGCACTGTAATTTGCTCTGGACCTCTCCCTATGCGCAGGAGTGATGAGATGCTTAGCAGATTATCCTCACTCAATGGCTGGATGTCTAAGTGGTGCCCGCAGAATAACATAGGGTTTATAGACAATTGGAAAAGTTTTTGGGGCAGACCTGACCTGTTGAAAAGAGATGGTATTCATCCCACCTGGGATGGTGCCGCTCTTCTCTCTAGTAATTTGGCATATAGTCTTAGAGCTAAACCTTGACTAACTGGGGTCCAGGTCAGGAAGCAGACAAACTGGCTAAACCGACCGTCTGCTAGCTGTCTCACGTCACAGAGGTCAGATAAATTACAACACATAGAAACTCTTTCTCCTAGATATCCTATAGAGACTGTGTCTGTTCCACGAATTAGCAAATACAAAAAACTCTCAAAACCGTTTAAGGGTAAAAATTTAATTGATTTACAAACAACTAAGAACGGTTATAACACAAATGAACAAATGATAAAGCTTGGGTTGCTGAATATACGATCCCTTTCCTCAAAAGCACTTATTGTAAATGATATAATTACAGATCATAAACTAGATGTGCTGTGTTTGACAGAAACCTGGCTAAAACCAGACGATTATATCACTTTAAATGAGTCCACCCCTCAAGATTACTATTATAAACATGAGCCTCGTCTGAAAGGTAAAGGAGGAGGTGTTGCTGTAATTTATAGTAACACGATCAGTACTGCTCAAAGGTCTAATTTGAAATATAATTCTTTTGAAGCGATGGTCCTTAATGTAAAATTATCTAGTGCAAGTAATAATTCCTGTTTAACTTTTGTGCTGGCTATTCTATACAGGCCACCAGGGCACCATACAGACTTTATCAAAGAATTTGCTGATTTTCTCTCAGAACTAGTAATGTCTGCAGATAAAGTCATAATTGTCGGTGATTTTAATATCCATGTAGATAATGAAAAAGACGCATTGGGATTGGCATTTAGAGACATCTTAAACTCTATTGGAGTTACACAACATGTATCAGGACCCACTCATTCTCATAATCATACTTTAGATCTAATATTGTCGCATGGGATCAATGTTGATACTGTTCAAATTCTACAGCAGAGCGATGACATCTCAGATCATTACTTAGTTGCGTGTAGACTACCTTTAGCCAAAGTCGAAAAACTAACTCCCTGTTATAAATATAGTAGAACTATCACTCCTAACACAAAAGATAGCTTTATAAATAATCTTCCTGATCAGTTTGATCTACTTAACATCCCAGATAGCCTAGAAGAACTTGATGTTGCAACAGAAACTATTAACTCTCTCTTTTCCAGCACTTTAGACACTGTTGCTCCGTTGCGCTTAAAGAAGATTAAAGAAAATAGTCCAACACCGTGGTACAACGAGCACACCCGGGCCCTCAAGAGAGCAGCCAGAAAAATGGAGCGGAGCTGGAAAAAAACTAAGCTAGAGGTTTTTCGCATTTCATGGAAAGACAGCTCTATTGCATTCAGAAAAGCCTTAAAATCAGCTAGATCTGCTTACTTTTCCACCCTCTTAGAAGAAAACAAATACAACCCTAGGTATTTATTTGAGACAGTGACTAAATTAACAAGAAATAAAGCCTCAACCCCAGATGCTTTAAAACAGCACAGCAGTAATGACTTCATGGACTTCTTTACTTGCAAAATTCATAATATTAGAGAGAAAATTATAACCATGCAACCGTCTACTACAATATCACAAAATACAGTAAATTTTAGTGTCCCCGAAGAAAAATTCCACTCCTTCATTGCTATTGGGGAGGAAGAATTGTCTAAACTCGTTAAATCATCAAAATCAACAACATGTATGCTAGACCCAATACCAACTAAGCTACTGAAAGAGTTGCTTCCAGAGATCATAGATCCTCTCCTTAATATTATTAATTCATCTTTGTCATTAGGATACGTACCAAAAACCTTTAAGCTGGCCGTAATTAAACCGCTTATTAAAAAACCACAACTTGATCCTACAGAATTAGTTAATTACAGGCCGATATCGAATCTACCTTTTTTGTCAAAGATTCTAGAAAAGGCAATATCTTCACAACTATGTTCCTTTCTAGAAAGAAACAGCATCTACGAGGATTTCCAGTCAGGATTTAGACCATATCATAGTACTGAGACTGCTCTTATTAGAGTTACTAATGATTTGCTCTTATCATCCGATCGTGGTTGTATCTCTCTGTTAGTGTTACTGGACCTTAGTGCTGCATTTGATACAATTGACCACAAAATCCTTCTGAATAGACTTGAAAATTATGTTGGCATTAGTGGAGTTGCATTAGCCTGGTTCAAATCATACTTATCTGACCGTTATCAGTTTGTAGCAGTAAATGAGGAGATGTCATATCGGTCACAAGTTCAGTATGGAGTTCCTCAAGGTTCAGTGTTAGGACCATTGCTTTTCACCCTGTACATGCTTCCTTTGGGTGCAGTTATTAGGAAGCATGGCATTAGCTTTCATTGTTACGCTGATGATACTCAGCTCTATATTTCTTCTCATCCGGATGAAACAAACAAATTCACTAAATTAACAGAATGCATAACCGATATAAAAAATTGGATGACTAATAACTTTCTACTGCTTAATTCTGAAAAAACAGAGATTCTAATTATTAGACCAAAAAGTTCAGCGCGTAATAATCTAGACTACCGCCTAACACTCAATGGCTGTTCTGTCAAGTCTTCGTCGTCAGTTAGAAACCTGGGTGTGCTCTTTGATACCAATCTTTCATTTGAAAGCCATGTTTCTAGCATCTGTAAAACGGCATTCTTCCATCTTAAAAATATATCTAAATTACGACATATGCTCTCTAAGACAAATGCGGAAAAGTTAGTTCATGCGTTCATGAGTTCAAGGCTAGATTATTGTAATGCTCTACTAGGTGGTTGCCCTGCACGCTTAATAAACAAATTCCAGCTGGTCCAAAATGCAGCAGCTCGAGTTCTTACTAGAACCAGGAAATATGAGCATATTAGCCCAGTTCTGTCAAACCTGCACTGGCTTCCTATTAATCACCGAATACATTTTAAAATCTTGCTAATTACTTACAAAGCATTAAATGGTTTAGCTCCCCAGTACTTGAGCGATCTCCTAACACATTATAGTCCTTCACGTCTATTGCGATCCCAAAATACTGACCAGCTTATAATACCTAGAATATCAAAGTTAACTGCTGGCGGTCGATCCTTTTCCTATTTAGCTCCTAAACTCTGGAACAGTCTTCCTAATACAGTTCGGGAAGCAGACACACTCTGTCAGTTTAAATCTAGACTAAAAACACATCTTTTCAACCTGGCATACACATAACACATTATACATACATTTTAATCCAAATCATGTAAAATGATTGTTAGGCTGCCTAATTTAGATAAGCCGGAACCGAGAACATTCCCATAACACCTGATGTACTCGATACATCAGAAGAAGAATGGCATCTACGCTGATATTGTTCTCTGTTTATTCCGAGGTTACCGTGGTCAGCCGGATCCGGGCCGTATCCAGATCAGATGAAGGACCTGGACACGAGCACAGCACTACCCTGAAGTGTCTGCGGAGACCGTGACTCTACTAGACCCTCCCCTGTGACGATCATGAACCCATCTCCAACCGGACCAAATTGGACTTCATATTGGACTTGAATTGTTGTCAATATAATAATCATGTACTGTTTGGCTTTGGCCAGAGGAGAACTGGTCCCCCGACTGAGCCTGGTTTCTCCCAAGGTTTTCTCCATTCTATTCTTCATTCGTTACGTCACCTGCCGGAGTTTTTTCCTTGCCGCTGTCGCCTATGGCTTGCTCAGTTGGGGAAACTTAACACTTAAAATTCATCAATTGTATTGATTCGCCTGCTCTTTTGGGGCTTCTGTTCAGCCAAACAAACTTTGTTTATATTGTTTTTCCTGTAAAGCTGCTTTGAAACAATCTACATTGTAAAAAGCGCTATATAAATAAAGGTGACTTGACTTGACTTGACTTGACTTGACAGAATAATTGAAATTTAGTATTGTTTTAGTTATGATTAGTTTAGTTATTAAACTAAATTAGTTTAGTTAGCTCTAAAATAAAAGCTGGGGAATCCAGCTGTCAGTCATACTGAATACCAAAAAGTGTGCATTGTCAAAGGCATTTCATTGCAGTCAGTGGAATGAAATATTGTACAGTATATTGTATATTTAAATATTATATTCAACAATTGATGAAAGAGAAAAATCAAGAACCTAGTGCCCAACTAAAAGTCACATAATGAAACACAAATCACCATAATGGTAACTTAAAATAGACTTCAACAACTTTTAACACATAAACACCCAAAAGACAACATGTGCTAAGATCCAGCAACAGCATCCCATGTTGTGGACAAGCAAACCAGCATTCCATGCTGGGGACCAGAAAACCAGCCAACCAGCATACTAAAAGCCAGAATCCCATGCTGGGAACCAGCAACCACCATTTCATGCTGGGGAACTGCAAACCATCATCCAGCATCCCATGCTGGGAACCGAAAAAAACAGGAACCAGCATACCATAAACCAGCATCCTATTCTAGGAACTAGCAACCAGAATCCCATGTTGGGAACCAGCAACCACAGCATCACATGATAGGAACAAGCAACCTGTCAGGGTTTTCTAGACAAGAGTGGACCCAAATGCAGAGATGAGTAATGTGAGATTTATTTACAATGGCACAAGACAATGGTGGAGAAGTGATGGGCAAAACAGGAAGGCAGGGCAGACAATAGGTGAGCTGGCTGGTCAGGACTGAAGACAGGAGAGACACTTTGGCCGATGGAGGTGGTAAGGCAGCAGCTTAGAAAATCAGAGGCTTGACGCTTTGGGATGTGAGGTAGCACCAGACTAGCTGCCGCTGCCGGGCCAGGAGTCTCAACAGCGAGGAACCAACAAAAGACAACACTCAAGACAAGAGAAACAAAACAAGTGCAAATAAAACTGACAATTATGACTAGAGAAAAACCATGCAAGCTAACTAAGTGAGAGTACTAGAAAAGAACACAAAAACTAGACTAGCTAAATATAACTAGCAACAAGACAAGATAAACATTAATTCTAAGACTGTAGAAAACCAAAGGCTAGTTTTCAGCTAACAATACTTTCATGCTAGTAACACAAGGAACTCACACAAAACGAACCAGCAAAGACATGAGTGAAACAAGCACAATATAAAGGGAGCAGGGCATATGAGGGACAGGTGAACACACTCAAGCAAACGAGACTAGCCTAGACAAGGACTAAACAAGGGGCATGGTAACTAGAACTGAGGAGGTGGGACAAGAGGACCACATGGCAAACACGAACAAAGACAGAGCCATGTGCTCAAGCACAAGACAAACAAGCACACATTAAACAAAGACAAAACTGACAAGACTATCAGGGCAGGATCCTGACACAACCAGCATTCAATGCTGGGAACCAGCAAACCAGCAACCAGTTTACAAAACATACCTTATGCTGGACCAGTAACGCTGGATTTACTACTTGCGTAGATTATATTCATCAATCTGATGCAAAAGTTTTTTTATACAACAAGCCAATAAGATAAAAACTGGCTGCAGCTTGAAACATGTGTTATGCTTACATTTTAAAGTTTACATAATCAATAAAATTAAAATGTAAAAATGTAGTGCATGTTCTCTTAAGTTAGGTAGCACTGTACTGCAGTATAACGTTTTTGTGTGTGAGTGATGATCAGAGGGAAATTAATTACATAATTATAGGGTGAGTATTAAACTGACCAAAAGAACACATGGGGGTCAGAATGTTTGTGTTTTAAAATGTCTGTGGCGTCACTTGATTTATTTGTCTGCTGTTCCATATTCTCTTCAATCACATCCTGTCATCACAGAGGCTGGAGCATCAGTAATTCCAGACAGCACTAGTTTGTCCCTGTCCAAAAGAAGAAGAAGAAGAACAACAAAACATTCAGCCAATACTTCAGGATTTAACCAAGACAATGTTTAGCTGAAAACTTTTTGAAAAACTTATTAGGGAAGACGAATAAGGCCTTTGATTTCATGCATGGAAATGAATGTAAACAAAATTAGTATCCATGTGCCATGGTGTGCCATGGTACTCCAAGGTACTTCAAAGAACAGTAGACTCTATGTAACTATGTAGACTAAAAAAAGTATTAAAATGTATTTGGGTGGCAATTTTAGATTTATAACCGCCAGGCGGGAGTAAAGCGTATGCAGAGTAACGACTAGAGTAAACATAGCCAGCGTCCTCAAGCACTGACAATGCATGCTTTGCTCCCAAACAAACAACACAATTTGATGTATGTTTGATGCATCGAAAGTTCAAAAGAACAGCATTCTTTAAAAAATATAAATCCTTTTTAACATTATAAATTACTGTATTCTCAATTTGGTCAATTTAACTACAATAAATTAAAAGTATTAATTAGGCTTTTTTTTTTAAATCACTGCTAAATTAAAAGTATTAATTAGGCTTTTTTTAAAGTACTAAACCAAAATTTGGTAATGGTAGTTTATATTAAAGTATCATAGTACGGTCCTGCATCATTATATCTGTGCCACACCTCCACTGTAATTGCCCGTGCGGGCCATTCTAAAGAATAATCTGTGTGCAACCAAATATTGTGATTTCTGAATCTGACTCTGTCTTTGAGGAAAGATTGGAACCATTTTCAAACCGGAAATTTAGTTCTTGAAAACATTACTAGAGGTGAGTTTCACAGATAAGAATGTCTTTTACAGGGATTCACATGTAAGTATCTCATTCACAGGCAATTATTATGCAAAGGAACATGTGAACATCAGGTGAGTAAATAGGTAATAAACAATCTTGGATGAATATACTAACTTTACAATCTCCTGGCAGGAATATGTACTCTGATAAGCAAAATAAGAGTTTAATTATCTTACTTCACAGCCAGACAACAACGAACTGTCTTATTGTATTAAATAGGAGTCCAACAATGGCACTATGAGCTACATTTGTGTCTCATTAACACTCCAGTGAGTGAGACCAGGTTTGTTTCTCAATATGAATTTTTAAGTGATCTTGCATCTCTGTGTTTTCGTATTATGTCATCATCAACTGACAAAGTTCAATTCCAATACTCAAGAATTCATGATGCATGGAAGTACCCGGATCTGTACTTAGTATCAAGAATGCATTGAATGCAGACTTGAGAGAATCAAACCGTTAGAAATCCAAGATGGTGCTCAGGACGGGCCTGTAAGGTTTAAACTTCCTGTTCTTACTTAAGAGATTCCTGCTGCAAGCTTGAAAATATATAATGGATCGAGAAAATAAATATTTGTATTCATTATCTTGTCAATAAGTATGTTGGACTTATGAGGTGCTGCACAAATTGAATGATGTTTATGACATCATAATACCGCGGACAGCTTTCTAATCTCTCTTGCAATTTTTGGTGCCAAATGTACAGCACGTTGACATTTCTTTTAAAATTTGCCATTGTAATGGCCACTTTATTGTCATATGGGAATATACCTTTAAGGTGGTGTATGCTGTTCTAGTGTGAGCGCGCACGCTTGGGGAGGAGTCAGTGTTTTTTTGTGAGTGATGAGAAGATGGTCGCTCTACCGCTGACTGATATTGTGACCTGTTTTCCTTTTCTTTAACTTGTGATGTCTGTCGGAGTGTTTCCTTTTTCTTTGGTTTCATTGGAACCGTCTTGTTTTCCTTCTTTCGTTCATCTGGGCAGAGCTTAAACCACTCGGACAGTCGTTACACCATGTAGGAGTGTAAGACAGAGCCTGAACGCATGTGTCTCACCGTAAATGTGTGAGATTGGCAGCCCTGCTTATACAGTAATACCTCGGTTTACGAGCGACTTGGTATACGAGAAAATCGGTGAATGAGAATGGTGGGTCAAATCAGTGTACGAGAAAATGTTTCTCTCACCCAAATGCATGTTTTGTGTGGAAAAGTCCAAACGCTCAGCATCGTCGTACAGGAAATATCCTAATGACAGCCTCTCATAAAACAGTCATGCGGTTCCAACCCCTTTATCAGCCCTTAACTCATTAATTCTCTCAGCATGGTTTGGCTGCATTATTCACCTCAGTGATACTTTTATAAGTGATTTACTGTCAGGGTTCAGGAAGGATACGAGGACCCAATCGCAAGGGGGAGGACAATTTATTGACAGAAATAAAAACAAAACTCAAACAAAACCACCCCAAGTGGGGGAAAAACACACAAGGACAAGACTAGGATTCACTAGAAATTGCTAGGATTCAACTAGGTCTCCACTTGGATTCAACTAGGTCTCAACTAGAAAATAACTAGGACTCAACCAGACGACAGGACAGAAGACAATGAAGCAGCACAGGACAGCAAACACTATGGGATTATAAAGAGCACATGGGGAAGTTAACGAGGGAAGGCAGCTGGGGCAAATCAAACTAATGATAATGAAACGAGACAGGTGGGGTAACAGACAAGACATGAATGCAGCCAATGCACATAGACACAACATTGCAGTAGTGTCAGAGCTCTGCCACAACAACAAGAGATTACTAGACCGAATGTGGCAGAACCCTGACACTACCCCCCCTCAAAAGGGACGCCACCTGGCGTCCCTACGAGGAACAAGACTAGAACAGGACAGACAGATGACGACAACAAGACCAATGCAAAACAGGATTAGGCAGGAAAAATAAAAATACACAAGGACAACGGGAGGGAGGGAGGGAGGGAAGAAAAGTCAGGCAAATAACTCAATCAAGCTAACTAAACAGTTTGCAAAACCAACATCATGAAACTACCTCAAAAAGTCCTCAATATCATGAAAAAAAAAGTCACTTATCAAAACAGAGTCCTGGGGAGGGGGCATGGGGTGAGCCAGGGTGGCTCAGGGAGATCCAAGTTCTCAGCAGAGGACCAGGGTGGAGCCGACGGAACGAGCCCAGCAGGCTCAGTCAAGGCCGGCAGGTCATGTGGATCTGGGAGTTCAGGCACGATGGGTGGATCTGGAGGATCTGGCAGGACTGACGGGACAGACTGGGCCGGCAAACCTTGGCCGGCATTGGGCTCTCGGACGGCCTCCTGGGCAACAGCGGGCTCTCGGACGGCCTCCTGGGCAACAGCGGGCTCTCGGACGGCCTCCTGGGCAACAGCGGGCTCTCGGACGGCCTCCTGGGCAACAGCGTCAGCAGCACTTTGCTCACTCCAGCATAGACCACAAAAATAAAAAAGGGATCAGCAACCTTCTTAGCGACAGTGGGGCTGACTGGGCACTTCCCCCGCTGGGTCCTCATTGGCTGCTTCATTCTGTCAGGGTTCAGGAAGGATACGAGGACCCAATCGCAAGGGGGAGGACAATTTATTGACAGAAATAAAAACAAAACTCAAACAAAACCACCCCAAGTGGGGGAAAAACACACAAGGACAAGACTAGGATTCACTAGAAATTGCTAGGATTCAACTAGGTCTCCACTTGGATTCAACTAGGTCTCAACTAGAAAATAACTAGGACTCAACCAGACGACAGGACAGAAGACAATGAAGCAGCACAGGACAGCAAACACTATGGGATTATAAAGAGAGCACATGGGGAAGTTAACGAGGGAAGGCAGCTGGGGCAAATCAAACTAATGATAATGAAACGAGACAGGTGGGGTAACAGACAAGACATGAATGCAGCCAATGCACATAGACACAACATTGCAGTAGTGTCAGAGCTCTGCCACAACAACAAGAGATTACTAGACCGAATGTGGCAGAACCCTGACATTTACAGTGTTTTTACCTCCTGTTAACATGAATTAATTGTTATCGCTTGTGTTCACGTAGTGAAATATACACGTACAGTAGGCTACCTCTAAACAGTAACTGTCACGGTTCATTGTCTCCTAGTTCTGCCTGTGTGTGTGTGTATGAGAAAGAGAGCACCTGATTCTCATAACATCTCCCTATTTAGTTCACTTCTCTCCACTTTTGTCTCGTCGAGTTGATTAACACGATCACAGTATATAAGACTTTTCACAAGAATGAGTTCTGTACCCTTTCTTCCAAGTTTGTTCTTCCAAACTAGCCTGGCAAGACCGGTCTGCAAGAGAACATGAGTTCGTTCTTGGAATTGAGAAACAACCCAGGTGAGTGATAGTGAGAACAGTGCAGAATCTAGTGTGCATGTGAGCAGGTGGTACAGAGCAATTTTGGTGATTCAGTGAAATTGCTTCAACATATACAATAGATTTGGTTCAGTCAGAGTAATTAGTCAGATGTCTTAAAGTGAAAACTGTTATTATGTACTCATTCTCATGTCAAACCAAACCTTTAACAATAATGTTCATCCTACTCCTTTCCAGTTAAAGTGAATGATACAATAAAATGCTATTTAAACAACAGAATCAGGTACGATAATCCAGGCGTGGAAGTCAAGACGGGCATATAACATTCACAAGCGATAATACAGGCACAGGTCGGGGCAGGCAGAACAGAATCAAGCACAGGTCCGGGCAGGCAGAACAGAATCAAACACAGGTAACAGCAGAATCAGCAACAGGAAACCAGATGGATATTAACGCTCAGAATGATAACCGTAGTAAATCAAGACCTCACAATGTGGTTGCATGCATGTGAGTCTTTTATAGTTCATGTAAAGGTATCCAGCTGGTGTGACAATCAGTCATGTAATGGTGTCCAGCTGGTGTGACAATCAGTCCAATGTGTGGGTTTCTGGGAAGTGTAGTGTATGTGTATCAGTATAAATGTGAGCTCCCTCCGGTGGCCAGAGAGGGGAGCACGGAGCTTGTATTCATAACAATATGCTTGAGGAGGACATATATATATATATATATATATATATATATATATATATATATATATATATAAATATATCTTATTAGATTAAAAAAAGTATGACTAAACTCCAATATCACTCCAATATGTGCATCAAAAAGTCATGACTAAATAATTTTCTCAGGGAAGACATTATCTTAAAACTCCAAAAAAATGTTTCCAGAGACATGTTTTCATTCACAACTGTGACGTGAGGCAGGGCGGTGGATTGAATGCTAATGATTCCCATGGAGGAGCTCTGGAAGGATTAAAAGGAGGAATGACAAAAGTGAAAGATGAGTGAAGACCAGGCCTGGCACATTATGTTGCTTTTTATTATGTTTATATGCGGCAGTAGCCCGAGAGGTGATTAAAAGTTTTGTTTAACATTTGCCAGCTCCCACCTCCTCCCGTTTTTAGCATTATACTCCTCTCCTTCCATTAATCTTCAACTGTTACATTGGTGCTGAAACCCTGGAAGAAGGAGGGACACACTGTCAGAGAGCCCTTGCGTTTGAGCCCTCTCTCACATCTGTCCTTCTGTCTTCTTTCTCTTGCCACTTTTGTCTTTACCCCCAGTGATGGGTTCTGAATGGTACCCTTCAGATAGTGAGGGGTATGTGCTGTGAAGCAGGGCAGAGTTGAGAGTCGTGGGAGTGGAGTGAGACCGGTGGATAGAATGCTAAGTAGTAACACCTGGGCCACAATTTGTGCCCAATTTTGTATCCCTGACAAATTATTGTAAACGATAAACTATTACAACCACCTAAAATCGAGCCCACTATGAAGATCTTAATATGAACTCAAACATATACTATACTCATACTGTTTGTCAAAAATGTTTGCCTAATTAACTTGAGAATCTATAGTATAGTTCTCAGAACTCTTAACAGAACTAAAAACACTGAACAAACATGCATTTTATAATACAATCAATACAAATACAATTTATAATACAAGCTGTGGTTGGGGATTATGCAGAAGAGGTATCAGCGTCCACAAGATATATGAGAACACAGAGGAACACAGAGGTTGTACAAGAACACAGACTTGGCTCCAGATCAAAGCATCAGGGTCCAAGGGTTAAGGACACGGGAATAGTGTGTGTTTCTAAATTTAAGGCTGATAATTTAGTGGCATGTTATTTTTTAGAGCAAGTGAGTATTATGAGGCAGCATAATTCACAGAGTGAACACATTGTGATAACGAGTTTGTTTTCCTTTATGAGCATCAAATACTTTAATGTGTGCTAAAATAAAGTGGCCCAACACACTACAAGGAGTAACCTCCATTATTTCGGCATGTGAGAGTAAAATTTAATTATGAAGTCTAAAAGCTAAGTAAATCAATTTGCCTAATATGGAAGGTGACTGTAAAGTAAACTAAAACAAACCAGTGGTGGAATCTTCTCTCTCCCTTTATCAGTCCACTTCATTACTTCTGTATCAACTGCAAAAAATAAAAAAAACAATGAAATATGTTGAATGACAACATCACTGAGGAAACATCTGTGCTTTGCATTCTGGTGACAGATATTAGCCAATTGTGAGAGACAGTCCTGGCCGGGGTCTTGGAGGTAAGCCAGGCTATTTGAGATGCACACTGAGCACTGACTGCTTGTTTTGGCAGACAGAACTATTGCAGCCAGCACTGGAAAATATATTGCACGCATAAGCTCAAAAATAAACATGAGCTTGCTCATTTAATTGGGAAGAGAGCATCAAAAATTAAATGCAAAATGGAGGTGTATTCTTCATTGCAGTGCACCTCTGCAGCAGCTCAATGACATGAAGCTTAATCAGTGTGTGCTGATAGTACTCCTGACACTAGAGGCATTATGGGTAAGCTCACATGCTTTATTTCACAGAGCCACCGCTGTGTTCCCAGCTGGTCCTCTGAGGGTAGACAGGAATTTATGAAGATCATGTGTGAACTAATTTGAGCTGATGTGCTGCCAAAAATAAATGCACTCGATTTCCTAGTACTAGGACAAACTAGCTTCATGAGCTTGCATGCGAAGCTTGACACCACAATGTTAGGATGATGCTAGGTGCTTGCTTAGATTGAGTAGTTTACCAAATTTATGTGTGTGTGTGTGTGTGTGTGTGTGTGTGTGTGTGTGTGTTTACGTACCATTTTCTGTTGGTAAGAATGTTTTTGAAATAAGTCTCTCATGCTTTCTCCCGGCATATCAAATATACACCAAAAACAACAATATTATAACAGTTCACTATTTGAATGTATACATACATACATACTACTTCATACTTCAATTCATGAATTATTAATATCTTCTTTTTTTTAAATGGTAGTGAAATATTTCCCACTTCTTAAATTTGTAGGTTATGGACAACCAGAGGGGCCAGTACTGAGCTTGGAGTAGCCTGCATTTCATTTTACAGAAAATAAATTATGCCATCATTATATTATATATCAGGTCTCTAATGTCATAGATTAACACAATTAGACAGACGGTACACTGAAAGAACACAAAGGTGTCGTAGTGTCTCCAGCAAGCGTTTGGCCCAGCTGCTCTTACTGGCACAGTTCCGCTCCCCAACCCACCCTACTCATAATGTGAGCATCTGTCTATATGCCTTACATACTGTGATATTGCTGCCCACTGCTCAGCACAGTGCTGTTCCTTGACAATTTGTCTCTCAATCTGTTTTATTCAGCAGAGGTTTTCCTGTGGAATGGGTTAAACATCACATCTAATTACTCAATTGCTTAATTGTTGTTAAACGGCCCATCCTTTTATTACAATTAATTTGTTTTCCCCAAATCAATTCATTCACAATCTTATTAATCACACTTAGCAGCTGTTCATTACTAATACAGCAAGAAAACATTTGAACTCAAATGTGCTTACGTTATAGAAAATTGCACTCAATGACAATGCAAGATGTTTTAAATTACTCATGCTCACGTGATCACTGTACTTTATAAATAGCATATATAAATTAAATGACACAGACATTAATTCCATCTTTAGATTCAGAATAGAGCAAGGAGATCTACTTCTAATTTTCCCATTAAAAACATTTGAAACAATTTCCTTTTATTCACTTTTTCCCCCTTGCAAGAGAAGGATTTTGCAGCACGGCTGGATGCTTTAGAAAGCGAATTACAATTTCCGATTCTGAGAGGTATAGCAAGCAAACAAAATGCCTACAAATCATCTTCAAGAACAGCTTGTCCCAGTGAGAACCCACCAGCTCTTTCTTAAAACAACCACCTTGCTTGTCATTTTTTGTATATATTTCACATAACAAAATGAAGGAAAATGAAAAAAACAATTTTTACTTGTAGCATTCACTACAACTTCATGATGCTATTGACATGTAGGGTTCTTCAGATTAGTGTACTGCTAATTTGTTATCTACGGAAAATACCTGCTCTCCTTAGTTATTTGAGGCACCAGCATGTTTCTTTAATGATAAATGGAACTTAGAAAGGTTTTCATGAGCCACCAATTGAAATATGAAACTCTTTTTTTTAAGTTTGTTCTATTCATTTCCATTTATATTTATCAGCCACTTTTATCCTAAATGACTTGCATCGCAAACATCAGTGCAAATTTACCATCAATTTTTGAAGTAAGGGGGATCTGAGAGGAAGTCGGTAAACACTGAGATGATCATAGAACTCCTACTTTACCCCTGATTGGTGGAAATGGTGGTGTTGCAACTCTCCCTATGATACAACCATACCCAATTTCCCCCTACTGCTAACGAACATCCCGACACCGTCCACACTGCTGAGAATGACATTTGTGTGCTGTATGCTTTAATTAAATAATTAAACTCATGAGAAAAATGAGAAAGCAGCAGTTAATTATGTTGACAGATGAGGCCATTAAAATTACACAATTATGATAGTTTGATTATTAAAAAAAACATAGGCCTGCTTGAGATTATAGACCATATAAATTTGGCTGTGTGAGACTTTGAATTAATCAAATTTTTTGCATTACACATTGACTATGCTCTTCCTGCACTATTCAGAACATGAGCATTTGTTTAATGTGTCAGAATGAAAGAGAAGTAAACATAATTTGGATCTTCCTGGCAGAAATTTCCTGTGTCCTTCACATATAAAAAAACAAAACAAAATAAAATAAATGTTTCGTAGACAACCTGGGAGTTGGGGAATTCTTTTCTGAATGAATTTGCTGTTCACAGTATGGCAGTAAGCAGGTGATTAAAACATGGACAATTATTAGACATAGATTGGATCCCTTTAAAATATAAATAATGAGAATAAAGGATACATATATTAATCATATATTGAATGAATGAATGATTTACTAACAACAACTTTTTACACTTGAGCCTTTATATAATTTCATTCAAACTATTCAAGTCACATAAAAGAATAGATCAGCACACTTCAGATATAAAGTCCTCGAAGGTCTTCCATAGTGCTGTCAGGTTTGCAGAACAAGGACTCAATGCAGGGTGGAAGGTTTATTGAACAAAAAAAAAACAGGCTAGAATAGCACAGCAACATAGATCGACAACGACGCGACAGCACACAAGACAGCAAATATGAAGGGATTAAATAGATACAGAAGGAAGGATAATTGAGCGGCAACCAGCTGGGGTAAATCAAACTAACAAGGGAACTAGACGGCCGGGGTGACACGGTGACAAGACATTTACACGCGGCCAATGCGAATGCGTACAGCCGTGTGTTCACATGAGGACAAGACAGTGTGTAGCTCGTAAAATACAAAATGTACGCCACACACAACACAAAAGCACGCGGCCGATGTAAACACGAACCGCATGCTAAAATATTACATGCAGACATAAGAGAGCACGGCTTGCGTAAAGCTCGAAACCATGCCTACTCACATGACAGAGCGCACAAGAACAAGCAAACACTCACCTTGTGCGCTCATTACAAGGACGAACACACGGGTCATGAATGTCTGAACCCTGACACAAAACCGAAACTGAACAAGACTAGTCTCGAAATCTAACATCATAACTCGCACATAAGACAAGACAAGAGAGCGCGCAACTAGACACTCAAAGCCGCGAGCACCCACAAAACATGAGACATTGCAGTAGTTTCAGAGCTCTGTCACAACAGCCAGAAATGACTCGACCGAATGTGGCAGAACCCTGACAAGTGCTTCTGAACCTCATGAACAAGTTTGTTACTATATGTTATTGAACTGCAAAAATAAACAGGTTTTTATTTACGCCTTCTGAAAGATGTCAACAGTGAAAAAAAGAAGAAGAATGTATAGGAATTATAAGTGCTGACTGAATCACAAGACTATTGATGCTGCTTTTCCTGTAGTCAACTCTCTCAGTGCCAGTAATTGAGACATTCCTCCTTGACTTTGTCCTTGCATCACCACAAACGTATGTGAGCTGATATGGCTAATGATGAGGAACAGATTGTAATGATTATTAGCGCTAGATAAAACATCCACAGCTATTTTATTAAATCTATTTTTTTTTGCAAATCTATCATACCCCCCCCCCCCCCCCCCCTATTGCTATTATTTGTGTCACTACACCATCTGCTTACCAGCCCACTGTTTTACTACAAATTAATGTTTGACATTTGTCGAAGTGTATCCATATGTTTTGGAGGTCTTTGGTAATAGCAGCACTCTGTGTTGTATTCAAATGCCATCAGGAATTTATCAGAATGCTAAAAAAAGAAAGAAAAAAACACACACACACACACGCGCGAAGGAGAAACAATGGGCAGTATATGAATCATCAATGACCTTTCAGGCATTTTTTATGCTTCCTCTTGCCGGCCAGCTTGGCGGAAAGAACAAGAGAACAGAGGCAAAGATGAAGGTAGGGGAGCTAATTAAACCAAACCGCAGAGCAAGCGATCTCCATGTTCAGTAATTATCTGCAAGTCTTTTTTTTCAGGAGGTTGAGGTGAGGAAGAGGTAAATGGCTAATAGCAGACTGGGTTGAGATTAAGCTTGGTGGCAAAAAAAAACGTGATGCAGATGAATACGTAAAACAGTACAGCGATTAGAAACATCTCAGGTTACGCATATAATCATAGTTCCCTGAAGAGGGGATGAGACGCTGTGTCGAACACTAGGGGATACCTTTCCGACTGTCTCGTGACAGTCTCGTAAACAAAACGACTCTATGTGTGTGTCAGTCGCAATTTGGTGACGTCACGAACCAGGGTGATAGAGGTACGCCGAAAACCGGAGACGGCAGCTTAGAGGAGTGTCTGAAGCAAGCCTGGAAGGAGGCCAAAGATGCAGCGTCTCATTCCCTCTTCAGGCAACTAAGGTGTTATGCATAACCTGAGACGTTCCCTTTCCCTCTCAGTGTCAAAGCGGAGTTGAGGTCGGTTGAGCTCATAGAATCTCAGGAATATGTGCGGGGAGGACACATTTGAGCTAAATGGTTTCTTTATTTGATAGGGACAATGCATGTTAAAGAACATTAGTATAAAATGCAAAACGTAAAAGAGCCAGATTACATCAACATTTCTCATTTAAATCCGTAGTCCCTTGGCAGGAGCATTCAAACACACATACTCAAATATACATAAAACACTAACAGAAAAATGCACACATTATTTAAAACCCCATGTAAAAATTTTACACATCTTTTTCGACATAAGCCACTCTTCAATCTTTTTAGTTCTTTTATTTAAATGTTACAAAGTTAGAAAACTTTTTTACTTGACTTTTAAAACTTAGAGTAGATTCCAAACTAACCCCAAGATATGTAAACTTGTTAACCATTTCAAGCTCCTCTTGTCACAGGCCCAACCACACCTCCAGCATCAGACCACTACATTCACCTAATCTCCCCCAATCACCGGAGTACTAATCACCTTTCACCTGCAATCACTCTCCACTCACCCTTTATAAACTACCTTCACTCCATCACTCATCGTCTGGTCTACACATTCCTCCGCGAACCTGCACCTGACTCTCTTGTTACGGCTCTGCTATCAACCTGCCACTCATCATCATCTGAGGACCACTGTTACCGCTATCTTCAGGTAAGTATGTTTCCTCTCACCTGTTCAACCACCTTCACTGCTCTGTGCCTTCACCGCACTTCACCAGTTTCCCTGTCTTTTCAATAAACTCTGTGTTGTATTTATCCATTGTGTATGTGTTCTCTTCTGTACCATGACACCTCTCCTTTTAGGAAGTTATATTCCATTTTTATTAACATCTTGCACACAGTTGTCTTTGTATTCAATAATGAACCTTACTTAAGCCAATCCTAAACATTGGTCATTGCAGAGGTCAAAAATGCATGAATCTGCTTCTTTTATTTGAATAGGTAAAAATTACTACATCACCTGCATACAACTGGACATTTACATTGTTACATACTTCAGGAAACTCATTAATACAAAGTTTAAAAAAAGGCCTTGTGGAACCCCTTTGGGGCAAGCAATATAAGAATATTTAGTACCACACATTTCTTTGCCATTTAACATAAATTATTTTATCCCAAGTATTATCTCTTCAATTAATTTAGATATAAGAACAATAATCAACAGTGTCAAATGCCTTCTTCAAATACCAAAAAAAAAAGAAAAGAAAACAGCACCAAGACATGCACTCCTGTCAAGTATGGCTTTAAGTTGTTTTAACCAGGCTGATTTTGTTGAATACTTACTATGAAATCCTAATTTCATTCGATGCAAAGAATTAAAGCCATTATTTATTGTTTAGTGAAAAAAACGTAGCTTCTGATTTCTATGCAACCTTTGATATAATCGTGTATGTGTGTGTTTATAATTACTCAAATTTAATGCATCTCCTATTTTAAAAAAATGGGATAACTGTGACTACCTTCTAAGCTGATTGAACAACTGCTTGGATAAAGAACAGACTGTCTGTAATCAGGCATACAAAGAACCATTATTAAATTAAACAAAAGTACAAAGAAATTGTATCAAGCCTGTAGGCATAATTTGCCTTAGAGCTGTTTAGAGCATCAATAGTCTTAGCTACTTCTAATTCAGTTTCTTCCTTTACTTGAACAATTATTCAATGGATGTAGGGTAACTGAACCCTTGCTATGAAAAATAAAACATATGAAATATATTAAAACATATTCATGACAATATCCCAATTGTTTTCAAAAAGCAAAATGTATCACCCAAATCTCATTACCATAATGGAATGAAAATAAATATAATTAAATAAACACATTATTAAAATTGTAAAATTATTGTAATTATGTACATATAACTTTTCATTTATGCTGATTTCAACAACAACAATAATATTAATATGAATAATAACACTAAATCCAGACTCCGTTTTGAGAATAAATGTCATGAATATCCTCTCATGATGCATAATAATAATAATAATTAAGATTTTAGCTTTTTTATTATAATTTCTAAAAAAAAATATTTATATTAAATTTTTGCTAATTAATTGTTCATGTCCTTATTAACTTTTCTTTTGATCTGTTTGTTGTGTTTACTGGTAGAATTGTGTTGACTATTATTCTGACTGTGTGTAACGACTGTCTCTACTATCTAATGTGCTTTATTGCTGCTTACAATTCCTGACAAACACCACACCTTTCTATCCAAAAGTTGCTATTTCCCCTCTCGCACATTCCCATATTTTATTTCTGCATACATGCATCCGATGCCAAAATGTGAGGTTGTTTCAGAAGACACAAAATGTAAACTTCAAAACCAAGGATTAGTGTATAGTGCATGCTGGCCAAGTAAAAATAGAGAGAGAGAGACACAGTAAGAGACGATTACAAGATTTTTTTTTTCTTTTGAATTGAAGCAACAGGCTATAGCAAATAGCTCTCGATCACTCAGATATCTTTCCTTACACAACAACAATGCTGCAAAAAGATAGACCTGATCCTCAGCAAGTTGGAATTGCCAGATCAGCACCTTGTTTGATGTGTGCCAGTCAGTCAGTAGGGTTTTAAGGTAATCTCTCTGCTACAGACAACACAACTGGCAATTCAGCAACATAGACAACGGCTACCTCCACACACTGATCTAATGCTCGAACAATACCTTCAACTGCACAGCTACCATCTGTCTAAGAGGGTCCAGAGAGCTTTATAAGGAAACTTCATCGCTGCATTAACTGTGAATATCTGCTGATATGGCAAAGAATTGAAGAACATAAATAAACCTTGGTAACACCTTAGTTCTTTCCTCCACTACTTTTGAAACTATGTGAACTAGCATGAACTAACAAGTATTAGTATTTGTTAAGACTTCATTTTGATGATTCCACCAACCAACATTTTACAAAATGCTACTATAAGTAGCTCTGCATATACTGTATTATATACAGATAT
Organism: Rhodeus uyekii; assembly: GCA_037043235.1. Lineage (NCBI taxonomy): Eukaryota > Metazoa > Chordata > Actinopteri > Cypriniformes > Acheilognathidae > Rhodeus > Rhodeus uyekii. The sequence continues at coordinate 3,075,395 of JAWRVZ010000064.1, forward strand.
TTTTCTACTAAATTTTACTAATAAATAGTAGAATGTCTAAAGTGAGCCATGGAAATAAAGTGTAACACACCTATCCCAGAATTTTTTAGTGATGTGGGATAATGCAAGGTACTGTCTAATGAGTATATAGTAAATCTGATGGGTCCAAAGTGACAAACACACACGCAAATCAGGATATTTTATATTTTTAATTATTTTCTAGACACTCTTGTGTTTCCTTGTCATCCCTATTGTTGGGGGAAAGATGTTCACGTGAATAATGCACAAGGCTCAGAGGACACTACATTAAAACTGGCGCTTAAAATCAAGGCACACAATCTCTCAGCCATTCCAATCTCAACTGCGTCACTTCTTTCATTTGCTAACTGCTTGCTAATGAATAAAATATATAGTACCAAATTTAGTTAAATGTTGGATTCATATGAAATCTTTTGTTTAAGACGGTAGAATTTCAATCGAGACATGAAAGCTGGCAGATTCTCAACAATGAAATATGTAAAAATTGTACATGTTCAAACAGAACAAAGGGATGTAATTGAGGAGTAAGAAAATAAATTTTGTTTTCTTTTTTTTTTTGCACATGCAACGTGAAAATGTGTGTTTTCCCCCTTCCTGTTCTCTTATTTGCATGCGTTTTTGTTGCTCTTAAATGTTTCTAAACCTACATGGCCTTGTTTTACAACAATTCTGCAAAGATGAGTGGGCAAAAAAAAATCCATCCACAGCGCTGTAAAAGACTCAAGTTATCGCAAATGACTGATTGCAGTTGTTGCTACTTAGGGTGGCGGAGCCAGTTATTAGGTTTAGGGGGCAAAACAATTTTCGCATAAGGCCATGTAGGTTTGTATCTTGTTTTCCCTTAATAATAATAAAAAAAACTATTTAAATTAATTTAAAAACTGCATTTTGAGTCATCTTTGACTAATATTTAAATTTGTTTTATGATCTGAAACATTCATGTGACACAAATGCACAAAAATAAGAAATCAGAAAGGGGGCAAACTAACCTTGGTTAGCTAGCCAAGGGGAACCGCCAAACTCCCTATTTGTCTTAGCATTTTCTTATTGGTTATGCCGATTCTTTTGTCGCCGAACCATAATATCTCGAGCACAAAAGAGGGACAAATTCGCCACTTCACATGGTTAACTCGTGACTAATGATCATACCTAGTTCACACTGAGTTTGCGTTGCATGTGGATCGCGGTCCATATGGTCGCTCTGTCAGTGACGCTTCACTCACAGTGCCGCGGAGTCGCAGAAGAACTCGCGGAAGAGGTGGAAAAATCAAGCCTTGCAGATGCCATCTCGTAAGAGGAGGCACAAGGAGTTAGCATCACTGTCCAAGTATTCCCAGATTACATTGACAAAGACGTTGTTACTGATAGAAGCTTAGACGCATTTGTTTTCAAGCAGACCGTTAAAGGCAAAAAGCAACAGAGCATTTTAGAGTTTGTAAAGAAACCATAGTAACAGCTGAAGCTCAGCAGCATTCTAGGTCCTGGGGTTTGCATGGGGTTAAGATGGGCCCAGCCTTATCTCAGCGTTTAGCTGGCAGATCCGGTCTCTTTCAGGTACCGGAAGAACGCATAGCAGCGGTTTCTTCCGACTTGACTGAGATGTCGGCGCTGTGACTATTCAGCTCTGAAGAGTTGGAGTCAGCTTCGACACTGGGGACAAGGACTCGCCATTCTCCTCCCCAGCATACGAGTAGTTAGTCGAGGTTGTAACTTGTGCGGTCTCTAAGCTTAACATCGATTGGAAAGCTGAGACAAGGGAGGCTCATCCTGTAGAAGGCCTGCCTCCGAGAGAGTGCATACCCCTCAGTCTTTGATGTATGCGAGACTCTCTTGGGGGCCCATGACTACGGTTACGGGGTGATGCCAAAGGTGGACGAGGCATTAGCAGGCTATCTGGCACCTCAGTCGGTATCGTCCCTCAAAACCCCGGTGTTGCCCACCAAGCCGATGAAGGTCACATTGTCCTTGGTGGGCAAAGAATATTCCACCGCTGGTCAGGCTGCAGCATGTTTGCGAAGCACCACACTACTGCAGGCTTACCTGGTGGAATTGCTTGGGGAACTCGATGAGGGTGGCATTAGGCCAGAGGCAGTAGCCGTACTTCGCTGGGCAACACACCACTAGGGAGATGGGTGGTGCTTATCTTTCTCTTTCATTGTTGTCAAATTTAGCAATAGATGAGAGTTGCCAAAGATTCCCCCACCTTCATCAAGATTTCTGAGCAAATAAACCAGGGTCCTCATGTACTAAGACTTGCGTTGAATTTGTACTAAAACATTACGTACGGACCAAGCTGTGAATGTGCGAACGCACAAAAAAAAAATCCAGATATATCAATCTCTGAGTACGAAGGATCCCACGCATATTCTCTTTGTACATCCCGATTAACGTAAAATTGAGTGCACGTGCACAACACTCCACCCAGTCTCCTCCCCTAATTAAACTGATTTAGATATGGTAATGAGTCCACTTCGGCAAAAAAAAGCAGTAAGAAAATGGCTAAAGCAAGCGGCACGAAACTTTACAGAAAGTGAATTGGGAGGTGCTACTATTGGAGGTAGAAATTAGAAAAAATGAATTATTGGGAACTTTGTCCTCCGGAATTAATAACAAAAGGAAAAAATATGAGTAGGGGAGTTTGGCTGATGCCGTCAATGCGGTTGGATCTGAAAGTCGCACTGTAAATGATCTTAAAAATAAATGGTCTGATAATTGTCTTTAGTGGATAAGCGCGGCCTCCTGAAGGGTTGTTGTATAATTAAATGCAAATATATAAAAATAAAAAAGAACTATTAGATAGAACCATAACTTTAAATGCATCACTCACCAAGAAGCCACCAACCATGCTGTTTGTAAGGATGTATGAATCAAGGATTGACCCAGGCCATCTTGCCACAATACAGTAGAACTTACGAAACGCTCTACGTACGAAAAATTCAACATACGATAAAAGATTTCGGGGGGTTTTTCGCCCGAGTAACGACAAAATGATCGGGATGCGAAAAAACATTTCGAGTTTTGTTTTGAAATTTGCGCTGATTTTGGTTCAGGTTGAATGAAGGCTACAGTTTGTCCGGTCAGAACAATTATGTCTCACTCAACTGGTGTTTATTAAAGGTGCATAGATGTGTGGTTACGCATGATCGATAAAACTTCAACGATTGGCACTAATTTCCTGTATTTCACTCAATAAACTATATACAATCTTCAGCCGATCTCTTTTACCTTAGTCATCCATCAGCTCTCTCAGATGGAAAGTTTTGGAAAAGTCCATTTCGCACTGAATGACAGGGATGGCTGGAATAGTCCATGTAAGAAGGGGAACACTTTTTACAATCCTGCTCTCCTATTGGTCAGCATTGTGCCTAGTTAACATAAACTTTTTTCTAATCACTCACCATGGATGTGAAGATTGTTGCTAAAGTGAAAAGGAAGAAGAGGATACTTTACATTGCGTTAAAAAGGGAGATATTAGAGAACTATGGAACTGGGATGCCCTTCATCCCATGCTTAATGAGGTGTTTTTGTAAGGCTTGGAACGGATTAGGCAATTAACATGTAAAAGCCTGACCGACATACGAAAAAATCGATTTATGAAGCCATCCTCGGAAAGGATTAATTTCATAAATCGGGGTTCTACTGTATTTGTAAGGCAGATTTGCGCATCACATATAATCTGCACATTTATTGAATGGAAATGTTTCCGATTCATATATGCAAATTCATCTTCAGATGGTGCCTTATATGTGTGTGCAGTCGATCGCTCCGTTTACATTAGGGAATCCGGCTATCGCTACAAATTGCATTTTAATGTTTGGCTGGTCAACTGCATCATATGGGAACCATCATATGGGAACAGTTGGCATTGCACGGCTCAAAGACAACTCGCTTATTTCTGAGTGGTCTGCCAGTTCCCTTTGGAAAGAATCAGTTGCCAGGAAACCAAGTGTGGTCAGCACCTGTAATGGAACGGGTATTGCGTGTTTCCTCGCTGTCTCTCTCTTCACATTCGGACCCAACTAGGTTCGGAGGATAGCCCTTGGAAATCTGACGTAGCTGATAAGGCAGTCATCCTGGGCATGAAAATCATTGTGGTCCCTAAAAACTTGTTCTCTTCAGATTCTGCCATTAGCAATGTCCTCCAATATTGCCAAAGCTGCCATTGCCATAGACTAAGGGTTGTGTCAATTTGCACATGCTTTTATATGTTCTTACTTAATTGCATAATTTGTGACAATATAAATTGTATTGTTCAATTGCATTGAACTGCAAATTAATAGCAATGCTTCCCACAGACTTGTAGAACAATTAGTTGTGTAATGTTTGCAGCTTCACTTCATTGCCTGTAGGAGTCGCCAACGGAAAAAAAACAACAATGAGAAATGTACTTACGGCAGACATGAACTTGCCATGGAGAAACGCACATCGTCACGTTAATTTCACTGTTAGTACATCCGACCGTGAGCATGAAAACTGGCGAACGCAATGTTTTTGTGAGTAAGCAGTGTTGATACATGAGGCCCCAGGTAGGCTTGATGTCACTTTCCTTTGCACCAAAGTAGGGGAAACAAATTCAAAATCACTTACAGCCATTTCACATGAAAATGTTGAGGTTCTAGTCAATGTATTTAGAACATCTACATAGTCCAGGTGTGAATGCACTTAGTGACTGTGAAGCACAAGTCATTGTGAATCAGTTTCACCTGCTTGCGTGCAGATATAATTGACACCAAGTGCATTGCAGAGGCAACAGCAAAATAACCCCACAAAATTGAGTGATTTTGGAGGTGGCGTCAACAGACAATTTTTTTTCTCTTTCCTGACTGGTTTGTCTTTAATTTTGTGCTTCGTCAGGGTCCTGGTCTTAGGTGGCACCGGGAAACTCCAACCCAATCAGGTGGCACCGGTAAGCATGCCATCGAATGGAAGTTGGGTTTGTCTCCCATCACAGATTCAAGAGGGACAGCTGGACAGGGGCATATAAGGACAACAACCCTGGTATCTGCTCCTTTGTGGAACACTTCCTGAGTCTTACAAATTACCTCTTGCAGGCTACTGGTGTCCATGTTTCCTTAGCTCTGTTTACAGAGATCTCAACAACTTTCTAAAGTGTGTGCTAGGTCAAGTAGTTATTATTATGGGATTAACGGTCATGGAACACTCCGTGGAGAAAAGAAAAATGGCTGAGTAGAAAGTAGAAAGTGGCATTGGAGACATGGAAAGCAGGATGGATGTAGTAACTGACTGGTAGTTTCAATTCAAAGGATCCAGGGTTGATCTCTCTCATGATCTCCGAAGGACCAATGGTGCATTGGATGGTTCCCTCAACCATGAGAAAAGTGGATGTTGCTAGCCAAGAAGAAATTGGAAGGGGATCAGGCTGGTATCTCCCTGATGAAGTTAACTTTGAGCATACCTGGGCCCAGGCTAGAAACCTGAGATGCAGGAATTCTGGTAGCTATGACAGAAATGTTGACAGACAGAGACTTGAGTTTGTTGTGGAATAGGGAGGTGAGTCGAATAACAATGGAACTGAAATTCAGAATCCAATTTAGCAAACTATACAAATTGAAAAATTGAATTTCCAATTGAATTTCAGGCAGGTGGAACAGGCATTTCTCTGCCTTGAGGCCAAAACTACCCCACCCCCTTCCCCATTCCATTCTCTGGCTGGGATATATATCACCTAAGAGTGAGGTGTCGGGGTGGTGAAGGATTGCCGAAAAATGTCAAGGAACGTAGGTTAGTCTGTTAAGTATAGGCATCTCATGCCATTTGGACAGATCATTTGAAAGTGTTCCTCCTGAACTTTTTGAATAAAAAAAGGCAAACATATAATCCGGCTTCCCATTCGCAATAATTGGCACAGTTTCATGAATTTTCAAAGTACTATCTAGAAATGAAAGTTCAGAAAGAAAGAAGAACCTTCAAGAAATGATGCCCTTATGTAACTCACCCTACTCAACCTGCTCTGAGTGAGATTCAAACTGGGGTCTCTGGAATGGGAGGGGGCGTACTAACTAGGACGTTAAAGACCATAGCCGCAGGCTCTCCTCTTTAGGCCAGGGGAGTGAGGTTTACATGTAGAGCTCTTACTGGCCTACATCCATTACATACACTCCCCCTAAAGCTTACTACCATCCCATCACAACAACAAATATAACCAGTCCTACTCAACCCACTAGAAGCTAGAACAAACCAGGGTCCTCCATGTGGGAGTGGGAAAGACCACATACGCTAGCACAGGTCAGGGGAGGCAAGAGGAATGAGGTTTACACAGCTCTTACTGGCCTACGTCCATTACACTCACAATAAAATAATCTATTGGTTTGGCTTTTGAACAATGGGCTGTTGTATATTTGGAGAAATCTGTAAGAGCAGATCTAACAAGCAATCTCACTTCTTGTTTGCATGTTGAAAAATGGGCTCTTTGGAAATTTCTGGCCTTTGGCTGATCCAAATACATCTCATATTGATCAAAGACACAGCTTATTCCATTACCCAATACACTGAGTCATGCATGCCTCGACAGTGTAAATTATTATACTTGCCTAAATGCTCCATTAAATCTGTTGGACTAACACTTCATTAGCGTGAAGCTTCCTTCTAACAAATTGACATCACAATGTCCTCTAGTCCTTCCTCATTCTTGCACTTCACAGCATGAAAAAAAAAAAAAAACTTTCTACATCTGCCAACATTTTGCCAGTATACAATCAGATAACAGAATGTAATGTTATCGACTTGACCTTCCATTTACGGTCTGATTAATGCAAAGGAAACCATTTTATTTCCAAGTTGACACATTTTTCAACTCACTGTCGCAAAAGCTGAGGCTGTCATTATTTTAAAATAACTGAATTAACATTGCAGAAATTACCAGATTTATTCACCACTTACATATTTAAATAAGAGAACGGGATACTAGTGTACATACGACAATGAACGACAATTTTATTATATTAATATTATTTATTCTGGTTTTCATTTAAAAAAAATACTATTTTCAAGACGATGGTTGATCTGTTCATTTGTCATTCCCATAATGCAATGTCAAGTCCATTGCATTATGTGAATGCAGAAAATAAGCGTTACGTTCTTGTCTCGTTGTTCACTTCCAGGTCCCTTCTATATTTCTTCCGCGTCCTTCACACACCTGTCCGTATTTAATCACTTACCTAATGTCTTGTCAGGTGTTTCCCATCAGCCCCTTGTGTATTTATCCCTCCTGTGTCCCCTTGTCCCCTTTGTCAGATGTTCATGTTACGTTGGATGTTGTTCCACGCTGTCTCTTGTGTTCCCTGTTTATTCTAAGTTTTGCACAAAGAGTGTGCCGTTTTATGTTTGTTAAAAAAGTGTTTTCAGTTGTATTCCTCATCTCCTTGTGATTCTCCACATCACACACCAGCATCTTTGTCTAACAGAACATCCAACCAGGTCACCCTCAAGAGAGATGGAGCCCGTCACCCCAGCCAGGGCCAAGTGGGTGGTACATTTGTTTTATGTTGTGGGAGCCTGGTGGCTGCACAGGGCTGCCGCTCCAGAGCCTGCGACGATCCGTCCGTCAGCGCCAACAACCCCAGCCATGGCCAAGAGGGCGGTAGATTGGTACAATCCAAGATGGTGGTTTACATGTAGCATGTGTGTATTGGCGTCTCACTGTTTGTCTTGTCCAGCATTTTATTTGAATTTTTTCTATAATCTTAAGATCTGTTTTATGCCTGTTGAAGACTATCATCAAAATGAAGACATTTCCATACTCTTTTGCGTGCTCAATTGTTTACAACTGTGGATTTTAATGGACTGCATGCTTTCAAGGGAGAGCGGGATATGTGCCATGTTTTTGGACCATTCCGAACACCGTGACCTCCTCTGAGTTGGTGGACAGAGATACTGTTATGAGGACCTGGGTCCTCAAGATTCACCTTATTCACTGGAGGTTGCTTATTTTGAGAGGTAGGCCAAAAAGCCTGCAACGTCTGTGGGCCTATGGAAATGGAAAGTTGTCTCCTTTTGCGACATCCATCTGCAGTGATCGTTCGACCACTGGCTCTGTGAGGAAAAGCTAGTTTGTTGTTCTTCTGCTTTTAATTTTGGGTAATATCCACCCTAATCCAGGCCCAGAGATGGTACGTCTTCAAACTCCTGATGAATTTAAGTCTAGTGATGGTTTATGCTTCTTCCACCTTAATATTTGCAGTCTGATAAATAAAATGGACTACATAAGAATATGGGCTGAATCAACAAACTCTGTCATTATGGTTCTCTCTGAGACAGTGTTAAATAAATCGATTACAAATTCCTTGATACATATTGAGGGATATAATGTTCTTAGATCAGATCGAACAAAAAAAGATGGAGTTGTAGTTTGTTAAGTGGAACTGCACCTGTTTGTACTCTGTTAGTAAGCCACTCTGAATTGATTTTACTTGGGGACTTAAACTGGGACTGGTCATCAAAATTGTCTGATCCGTTCAAGGAAATTTGTGACTCTTTGTTTGGAGCAATTGATAAAATCTCTAACACGGTTGAATCAAAAAGACCCAAGCAAATCTTCATTAATTGATGTCATTTTAACTAATGCTTCTCATAGATTTTCTGCTTCTGGAGTTTTCTGTAATGATGTAAGTGACCATTGTGTTATAGTATGTGTGAGAAATTGTAGGACCCCAAAAAGCAAACCACGTATTATTTTAAGACGCTATTTTAAGCATTTTAACGAGCAAGCTTTTTTACAAGACCTCAATGATAATGGCTTACATGTGGTTTCTTTGATGCCTGATGTAGATTTAGCATGGGAGTATTTCAAATGTACTTTAAGTATATGTGATAAACATGCTCCTTTTAAAAAAAGTGAGTAAGAGGGAGAGATAACCCCTGGTTTATGGAGTTAATTTCCTCACGCATCAAAGAACGTGATGCTGCATGGGTTAAAGCAAAGAAAACAAATAATCTTCAGGACTGGGCACATTACAGGACATTAAGAAATAATAGTACAAACTTGGTTAAAAAAAAAAAAAAACTAAATGTGAGTTTTTTAAATGCGATAAGTGGAAATTGAATGATCCCTCTAAATTTTGGAAGTTGTGCAAATCAGTTTCTGGTCTAAAACCCTCTATGAGTTTACCTATTTAAAAGTAAAGGAAAAAATATATAAAAGGGAAAGAAATTATTGTTGAGGTTTTAAAAAATTCTCATTACTGCAGGTTCAGCCCCTGACCCTAGTCATTTAACCAACTGAAGCTGAAACATATATCGCTCTACTCAGCTCTTTACATTTAATTCTATTTTAGTATCACAAGTTCATAAAGCTCTACTTGCCACGCTGTTTGCTTGTGTGTGATGCGGAGAGGAACAGGGAGGACTCGGAGATGAAACTGAAGACACTTTAATCAAAAAACCAAACACAAAGTGCACACGGGGGTGCAGGAACTCAAAACAAGGAATACATCCACACACTGAACACAAGAGACGTAACGATAACAACTGACAATCTGGGGAGTGAACAAGGAGAACTTAAATGCTGGTTATGATTGAACTGAAACACAAAACACCTGTGACTAATGAGTGATGCTGGGAACAGAGTGAGGTGAGATCAGGAACGGGGAACATGTGACAGACAGCGTAAACTAAGAGTCCAGAACAAGGTGACAACTAACATAATCGTGACACTACTAAATTTAGATTGTAAAAGTCAACAGGGCCTGATAATATTGAACCTTTTTTTTTTTTTAAATTGCAGCAGATTTTATTGCAGAACCTATTACGTCTATTTTTAATTTAATTTTAACGTCAAATGTAATTCTCTATGCATGGAAATCAGTCATGGTTCTTCCTTTGTTAAAAGGGGGTGACCCTCATGAACTGGATAACTATCGTCCTATTTCAAGGTTATCAGTTATGGCAAAAGTTTTTGAGTCTTTTGTAAATGATCAGGTTAAACAGTTTTTAACAGAAAACATACATTTTTTTTTTTTTAATGAGTTTCAATCAGGGTTTAGGTCAGGCAATAGTACTGTACCAGCGGCAACTCGTCACAAATAATATTATTACTTCTTTGGATAATGAAAATTACCGTACTGCTTTATTTGTAGATCTCTCTAAAGCTTTTGATTCTGTAGATCACACAATTCTTTTAAAAAGACTCAGTTCCTAAGGTTTTAGTAAAAGGAGTATAAATTGACTTAATTATTTATCCGAAAGATCGCAGTGTGTCTCAGTTGAAAATTACATTTAAAAAAAAACTAGAAATCAAGAAAAGTGTTCCTCAGGGATCCATTTTAGCACCAATTTTATTTTCAATTTATATCTATGGTTTGGGTCAAGATATAACTTCAGCTAAACTGCATTTATTTGCCGATGATACAATTATTTATACGGCTGCACAGTCCATGAAAAAAGCTGTAGAACTATTACAAGATTCTTTCCAGGTATTGCAATCTTCATTGTTAAATTTAAAATTGGTTTTAAATATTAAGAAAACTAAATGTATGCCGTTTACTCGCTCTCGTAACAAACTTGTGAGTCCACCGATTTTAACTTTGGAAGGGGAAAGAGTGAATGCTTATAAAAACCTGGGCATATGGCTTGATGAAAGGTTAGGTTGTAATATTCATACTGACAAGCTTTCAAAAAAACTCAGACCCAAATTGGGGTTTCTTTTTCGTTTAAAGAAATGTTTTTCTTTTTAAGCCAAAAAGAGAATTATTAAAAGATGTTTTCTTTCTGTGCTGACTATGGCGATGTGATTATGCATGCTTATGTATCTTCACTGAAAAAAATAGATTGCATATACAATGCTTCAATAAGATTTGTGACAAATGCTCCTACACGTACCCATCATTGCACTTTGTTTGATTTAGTTGGCTGGCCCTCCCTGTATCAGAGGACAAAAATGCATATGTTGATGTTTATTGCCAAAGCACTAATAGGTAAACTGCCTCTGTATATCTGTAGTCTCATATCTTATTGTTCTGGTAGTTATAAAACTAGATCGTCTTTTAAATTACTTTTAACTGTGCCTCGATCATACACCGAGTATGGTAAAACCTTTTCCTGTAATGCGCCTAAACTATGGAATGAAATGCAGAGTATTTTGAAGCTAGACATGCTGCCATCGTTAAATATTTTTAGAAACCTTTTGATGTCATATTTGAAAGAATCATGTTCCTCTTTTACTTAATATTTATATATTACATTAATCTTGAGTGCTGGACATTTTTGTGACAGGATTTTTTGTTTTGTTTTCCTTTAATGTTTGTCTTGTAATATGTTATGTGTGAAATTTTGTATGCTGCCATTTTGGGCAGGACTCCCTGGTAGAATAGATTATCTCAATGGAACTATTCCTGGTAAAATATGGGTTAAATAAAATAGAATAAAAAGATTCCTTTTTTGTATTGGCAGCCCTGAACATCTGAAGGACCCACAGGTTTGCCGTCTTGACTCCGCCGACCGATCCCAAGCTCCCGAGCACCGTGAAGCGCTGTGAACTCTGCCCTAAGCCCCTTCCCCAAGTACCACCTAGGCCTCACAATGGCATCCTGGGGAGGTCCCTGAAAAAGGGACTATTTTTGGGGGGGTAGGAGTAACACTGAGGGTAAGTAGGTAGGTGGGTGAGTGGGTCAAATGAGGCGGAGCATCCATGGAAGACCAGGCCCCCGGTATCACCCTGGACATTCCCCACTGCCTGGCCCCTGGTTCCGCCTGCACCGCCCTGGACTTTCCCCTCTGCCTGGACACCACCCTGGAGACTACCAAATATTCACGCCCTTGTCCTTCCTGTTGTCATGTATGTCTTGCATCCTGTTCTCCCTCCCTCGCACAAAGAGTGTGCCATTTTGTTTTTGATTGTTAATAGTGTTTTTAGTTGTATTCCTAGTCTCCTCGTGATTATCCGCATCGCACACCAGCACTTCACTCTGACAATAACATTATGTGCCTATTTAAATTAACACTACATGTTAAAATAGGCACATGATGTCTTAGAATGCATAAAATAAATAATTGTATCCTATCACCTGCAGAACCAATTCCATCTTGCTATTAGAAGCACCAGTGTAATTTTCATTTCCACAATCAGGAAACAAAATTTAACCTCTGAACAAAACTAATATCTTAGCCACCTGACACGTCACAGTACTGTTCATGTCTTGAATAACAGTCTCCAAACTGAAACTGATGCTGGGTGCTGCCAGTGGATCTCCATTAGGCAAAGGAGATATGAGCCATATTTCTTTTGCATTCTCTCTATTCATAGCCAAATAGCACAAAGAAAATGTAAATAACCCAGAGTCAGTGGAAGACTGCATGGCTTTTGCCAGTTCTGCTTGTAGTTAACGACTTTCCAATGAAACACAAATTACCTTAACTTCACTCACTGTCTGGCGTGACCTCCCTTTAACTGTGCTGCTGAAATACGCATTGATATTCTGACTCAATTACACCCGAAACAAAATAAAAGGGAATGTTCACAGATCTATTAGCTAAACTGAACTCAACACAATAAGAGTCAGCCATGAGTCAGTTTACAACAGCAACACATTTGGTTTCTAATCAGACGTTTGAGCTGACCAACTCTCACATGAGTACCCTTTGGAATTCATATGGCAACTCGCGCTGCGTCAAAGTGCTATGGGAACGCCTCTGCGTGAATGCATTATAAAGCACGTATGCAATCCAACCAATAACGTGAGAGGACATCAGAAGAGGTGATGTTACGAACTAGGAATCTATAAACAGCCGGCAGCTTATTTGTCTTCAGCAGTACTGTGTTCTACGGATCAAATAGTCTGATTTTAAGATCTTCATTCCTTCATTTTTTATGAAATACAACAAGAAAGTGTCAGACACTTAGTGCGTGAAGTCAAAAAACTGGTTAGAGCCGGCAGACGCAAAATCTCCAACACTAGTCATATTTTTCCAAGCACCACGTATGAACAAACCCCCCGTTTACCAGAACTCTACTGGTTAATAAGTACTACAAACAAACCGAAATAAAAAACAAACCTGAAGCTGAAGAAACCCTAAACATTAATGGAAAAGACCCAACTGTCCCAACTGTCACTTTACCTGAGTGACTGAGGGAGAGACAGCAAGTCAAGAGAGCTTTTCTCTTCTCAGCGTTCCGCGCTTAAATGAGCAGGGTGGAGCTGTGAGACGCATCAAATCTGCATGTGTAGGGGAGGGGCGCTGTGACTTGCCTATCTCAGAACGCAGACACAGTCAGCTACCCAATGAGGAGTTTTATTCAATAGTTTAAAAATGCTTTTTCCGTACTGGATAATAGTTTCAGCCGAGTATCCGGCTCAACTCCAATGTGATCTATATATATGTATATATATATATGTGTATATATATATGTATGGGGGAAAATCAGCTTAGCATCAGCATCCGGGGGAATATAGGCTGCAGTTGTGATGGTAAAAGTTAACTCCCACGGCAGATAAAATGGTCTCCATATAACCATGAACAATGGGTCCCAACAACAGCAGAGTTTGTGCACCAAGCTTTGTTAATATAAATGCACAATCCTCCTCCCCTTGTCTTACTGGTTCCATCAATCGTTCTGTCCGCGTGGAGCGTGTGATGTCCTGTTAGCTCAATAACGGTGTCTGGAATTAGACTTTTTAACCATGTTTCCGTGAAGAGGACGTTTCAGTTCAAAAGTCTCTTGCTTTATGTGTTACAGAGTCTGGTTTCTTCAATTTTTTTCACTAGCGACCATACATTGGCAAGGAAAATGCTGGATAAAGAGAGCCGGTGTAGCGTTAGCCTTAGCCTAGCTTTTAGTCCTCCGTGCTTCCCCCGCATTTGTTAAAATCTCGATGCCGCCGAAGGTTGTCCATAAAACTGTTGGGAATTTGCAGACCAATGTCCAATAGTTCTGCATGACTAAACAGGAAATATACTGCAAAATTACAGAAACTGAAGAGACCCTGAGCCTCACGACGTACTCGCGCCGCCATCTTGAAGATTTATATATGTATGAGGAAGCCCTTCTCTTGTTCTGAAGCATGCACTGTTGTTTCTTCTACCACAAGGGGGCACTGGTGAGTAGGAGATGGAAATTCTAAACCACATCATTCTCTATCTCACAAAAAATAGACCTAATGGGCATTTTGAAACTGGTATTAAAAATAAATAAAATAAACATCCTATCTCGACCCTCACACAATGGGTTTAGTGTCTTTTCTCAGGGTTTGGAAACATGCTATGTGGTTCCTTCCACTTCCAGAGATTCTGTTTCTCTGCTTTACCAAGGTCGCATATTGGAATCTCTTTGTCGTTGCCAAGTACTAACAACAGATGCATCCCTGGAGAGCAAACCTAGATTCTAGTCGTACAGTAAAAGGTCTGTGGAGGAGAGACCATCTCTCCTGGCATATCATCTGTGGCGTTTACGTTCACGTCCACTTTACAAACTGGTGCACCAAATCCCCCTGTGTTCCCAAGGGAAGTTGCTGTCACTAAGGGCAGTTCAAATCGCTGGGACACAAAATATGGGAGCAGGTATCCTGTCAAAGCGGTGGAGCAGATATGGGAGATGTTCGGATAGGCACAAGTTGATCTGTTTGCGTCTCAAGGCACAAGTGGATCTGTTTGCGTCTCAAGGCACATTCTTGTTTTTCCTGTCTCATTCAGCTCCTCTCGGACTAGATGCTATGTCTCAGAAGTGGCCGAGGCTACCCCTGTATGCTTTATTATGAGCCCAGCTCATAAACTCTGGTTTCTCAACTGAGGTTGTTAAGATTGTTCTCTGCTCCAGGGCAGACATCCTTTCAAGGAATGAAATGGCCTCTAAAGAGTCTATCACATCCAACTCCTCTGGCCTGGAAGCTTTGGCTCAAACTCGACCGAGGCTTTGTCTGTACTTAAAGAATTACCCAATCTTTTAGCTCCCAGGAGCTCTAGAGATAGTACTGTGGAGTGTAAGGCTTGGCCTCTGAGGGGGCCCAGCTAATAACTTTGGTCTTTCAACTGAGGTTGTTGAGACCAATCTAGTCTAGAGCTCCCGCAATGAGGAGACTATGCCTTGAAGTAAGCTTCATTATGCGGTGGTCGGCTGCTTGACCCAGTTAACTGCCCGGATGATACAGTGCTGGAGTTCCTGCAACACTGACTCACTGCTGTATCTTCAGGCTTTGGACGCTTTGACCAATTGTTCATATTTTTTTAGGTCCGCTAAACAAAACAAAAAATGGTTTGACTGCATCCAAGAAGAGTTTGAGTGAGTGGATAGCCGAGGCTCTGTCACTAGATTATGGAGTGTTGTTTAGCACTCCTTTTTTGGTGCTACTTTTTTCCCCCTCCGGCGCCGCCTGACCTGCCGGCTTTGCCTGAGTCCACCTGGCTCACCCCTCCGGCGCCGCCGGACCCGCTGGTATGGACGCCAGGTGGAGTCCCTTTAGAGGGGGGGGGGGGGGGGGTAGTGTCACAGCTCTGTCATTATAGTTGGGTCTCTTCGAGTGTCTGTTGACGGAGCCTGACACTACCCCTTTAATGGTGTCTTGTCCTTGTGAACCCCGCCCATCTTGTTACCTCGTTCCCTTAAGTGTTGTCAGCTCTTCACAGCTCGTTACCCTTCCTCATGTGTTCCTTAAATACCCTTCAGTGTTTGCTGTCCGGGGTTGCGTCATTGTCATTAGTTTGTTATTTCTGGATGTCATTCTTGTGCCTGTTCCCTGGATGTTATTTGTGCAGTGTTCTTGGTTTGTTTTACGTTTATGTCAAGTATCTGGTTATCGTGTTCAGTTAATGATTTCCCCCTCGTGGGTTGTTCTTTTGTGTATATTTATTGTTAAATAAATCCTTATTTTTCCCTGCTCTTGAGTCCTCCCCTTCCCATTCTGTGATATATGAAAATAAATTGTAGGCGTTATCATAGATGATAAATTATGCTGTAAACCACATATTAATCATGTAAAAAGAAAAATGTCACAATCCATTGCAATATTGCATAAAACTAAACATATTTTGACTGCAAACTCATTATATATTTTGTATTGTGCAGTCAGTACCATACATGGCTTATTGTGTGGAGGTTTGGGGACATGAATATAAAACTAATATAAATCCAATATATATTTTACAAAAAAGAGCAATAAGGATTGTAAAAAATGTTGACTATTACGAACCAACCAATCAACTTTAGTAATTTAAATGCTTTAAAATGTTTTGATATAGTCAATTTCTATACTGTACAGACAACATATAAGGTCTATAATAATTTTCTTTCAAACTGTATCCAGAGGCTGTTTGAATTAAGAGAAAGTCAGTATAAATCAAGAGGATTGCATGCATTTAAAAAATAAGGGCAAGAAATAATTTAAAAAAAAGATGCATATCTGTCAAAGGGGTTAATTTATGGAATAACTTTAATGAGGATTTAAAATTATGTAGTTCACCTTGTCAAGAAAATGTTTAAAAACAAGGTAGTAAATAATTATTTAATTCAATGTGTATAATTTTTATTTGTATTGTTTTGTTTTTGTTTTGTTCTTTTCTCTTTTCTCTTTTTCCTTCTTTTCTCTTGTTTTATATTAATTTATACCCGTGAAAAAGTGATGCTCTTTTGATTGGAAATTATGTACAAAGGGTAGGCTTAAGCAGAGGCTTCAGCCTACACCTTTTTCGGTTATTAGATATAGTTTAAATTTTTGAGTGATTATGAGTGACTATCTGTGACAACCGAAATAAAATCGTATCTCTCTCTGACTGGGTGCAAGATGATGTTGTATTGAAGTGTCCCATTGTTGCATCGCAACACCCTGCTCAACATGTCCATGACCTCTTCAATAAGGCCTATTTAATGGTTTCTTAACCATTAGTTTAGTTTGGCTTGAACTACGCTTCCACATGCTGGAAAGAAATTATAAGATCAGCGTAGACCATTTTGATCAAGGCTGGAGGCTCAGAGTTTACAATTGTCAAGTCCCCTTTATTGATATAGCGCTTTTTACAATAGAGCTTGTCTCAAAGCCACTATACAGTTGTCACAGGAAAACAAGAAAAACAAAGTTTGTTTTGGCTGTACAGCAATTCTAGAAGAGCAAGCCAATCACTAATATTGATGAATATTAAATGTTAAGTTTACCCTACTAAGCATGCCAGTGTCTACAGTATCAAGGAACTAAATCTCCAGCAGGTGACAGAATGAAGAACAGAATGGAGAAAAAAACCTAAGTAGAAACCATTCTCAGTCGGGAGACCAGTTATCCTTAGGCCAACAGACAAATACTGCGTGATTATTATATTAACAATTTTAGGTCAAAATATTAAACCCAATTTGGTCTGGTTGGAGATTGGGTTCATGAGGCCTTCACAGAGGAGAGTCTAGTAGAGTCAAGGTCTCTGCAGACACTTCAGGGCTGTGTTGTGATCACTTCAAGGTGCAGGTCCTTCATCTGGTCTGGATATGGCCTGGATCTGACTGACCATGACCATAAACAGATTAATATTAAAAGATTAATATCCGCGTACACATCATTTTTCTTATGGTATGGGAAGTGTTTCTGCATGGCCTAAATTATGCAGCCTAAGAATCATTTTGCAAGATTTGAATATAAATAATAATAAACACACACACACACACATATATATATATATATACAGTGAAGTTCACTCGGTTAACTTGCCAACCCTATTATGTTGACATTTTTTAAGTAGAACCGCCAAACTCCCTATTTGTCTTAGAATTGTCTTTTCAGTTATGCCCATTATTTTATGTCGCCGAAACGTAATATCTCGAGCACAAAAGAGGGACAAATTCGACACTTCACATGGTTATCTCGTGACTATTCACTGCGCATGCACAGAGTTTGCGTTGCGTGTGGATCACGGTCCACTTACTTTGTCTCTGTCAGTGACGCTTTACTGCTGTGCAGCCACAGAAAAACTTGTGGAAGTAGAGAGTCAAAGGAGTTCAATATTGTATACTGATAAGTATCTGCTGTTAGTTGGTACACATATGCCTTTTGTTGTTACCAAACATACCAAACACGAGCGCAAGCGAGACTGTTCAAACGTCTCCATAGTCACATCGCCACAGCCGCTTGCAGCAGCTCACGGACCGGTCCGCGAATGCGCTCCGCGGCCCGGTACCATTTCATCGACGGACCGGTCTGCGAAATCGCTGGGGGGTTGGAGACCACTGCCCTAAAGTACCAGACTACAATTACCATGCACCCACTTTCCTGGACTGATTACCTGCCATGCATTCTCACAGACTATTTAAACCCTGGATACTCAATATCTCATTGCGAAGTCTTGTTTGCCCCAGCAACATGTCTGAGTGTTATTTCCTTCTGTGTTACCCTTGCCTGTGTTCTGACTCGGTCTAGTTCATAGTTTTCGATTCTCTGCCGGCTGCCTCATTTATTGTTTATCTGCATTCTCGACTCTGATAATTTGCTCCGTATCCTGACCTTCTGCCTGTCATGACCATTCCCTCTGCCTTGCCCTTGACATTGCTGTGCTGCCCGTGATTCAACATCAGCCTGTTTGTACCTTGATACTGTCTAACCTAAATAAACTGCAGATGGATCTTAACTCGATAAGAGTTACATAAATATGCACAGTATATATTTCCATTGGGTGATCCAATGAAACAGAGCAAAGGTACTTGTTGGGATCAATGGAAGTCATTTATGCTCTGTGTAGGTCAAGCTATCTGAGCTCACACCCCTAGTAGGACTCAAACTGGGGCTCCAGCTCCGGGCTGATGGTTGACGATCTCCTTTTCTTCTGGGAATCTGGCTCACTCATCGCGGTGGTATTATATTATGGTATAATTGTATTATAATGCATTAAGAATAGCCTTATAATGCATTGTAGAGGCTTCATAGAAAAAAAAAAATATATATATATATACAGGGGTGCACATAACTGGTACGCAGGTACGCATGCGCAACAAAAATCAGAAATGCGTAAGCCCACTTGAGTCACTAAGCGCCTTTGCGTACTTAACCGATCTTCTCATCTCATCGTACACAACCTTACAGTAAGAGATGTCCAAAAAGCAACAGACATTAAGCAGCTTTTTTGGCGTTTCACCACCTTCAAAGAAACGCCAACTGAAGCCTGAGCCGAAAAGTTAACGATGAGCGCACTGAAGTGCATATCATTCACGTGGAGGGGGCACGCAGAGAGCATCGCTCACGCCAGGGGTCGGAAACCTATGGCTCGCGAGCCATATATGGCTCTTTTGATGGCTGCATATGGCTCTTTTGACGCCGCCCCCCGTCGACAGATCGATCGCTCCGCTACTTCCGCGTTCGCGAAGGACAGGTAGATCGCTCCGCACCCCCCAACAGATCGATCACCCAGCTACTGAAGACAGTGGATGCGACAGTGAAGAGGACAGTGATGGCAACACGGTGGAGGACAGTGAGACAGACTGCACTTATTAAGACAATGCTACATATGTGAGTACCAGGGGCGTAGCCAGAAATTTATTTTTGAGGGGGCCTGAGCATAACGTATTCGGCTGGATTCGAACCTGCGCGAGGACAAAGCAACGGATCTCTAATCCATCGCCTTAACCTCGCAGCGTGCTATTCTTGACTTTGGGGGTGCGTTGCGATCATCTTGTGCGGCGGGCGATATGTTTTTTCACTTTAGTTTTCACAGTCGCGATTTTAAACAATTGAAAATCTGAGGGGGCCGGACATGTAAATGAGGGGGCCCAGGCCCCCCCGTGGCTACGCCACTGGTGAGTACCAAACACAATCTCCTGGTACTCACCTGAGTAACTCACTGAAAAAGTTATGTGCACCCCTGTATATATATATATATATATATATATATATATATATATATATATATATATATATATATATATATTTTTTTTTTTTTTTTTTTTTTATCAAAAGCCATTGCTAATCTCATGTCAGGTCTTCAATGATAATTGACTAATTTAAGAGTTTATATTTACACAGGCTGGGTGGATTTGATCGGTCCAGTCAACCTGTGTGCCTCAAAGTTCCTTTTTTCATTTCTGACATGTCTAATAAACAAAGTAACTGTCACTAACTTTGATTAAGGGAAAAGTGAAATAAAGCGAGAATCTGGAAAGAACCTGTCACTCTATAAATTGTCTTGATTGGCTGTCGAATTCTCCCAATGAGTGTCGCCCCATTACAACATTCATATTTTATGTTTATGGACACTCCAATCTGCTTAAATGATGGGAACACTGATTGCTCACCTGTGACACACCTTGTTGCTCTATGGAGGCAGCAGATGTGTGCATTAATTAAAAAAAAAAATAGCTTTGGCCTCATGCTCGTCATGCCATCCACAGCAAAAGGTTGACTTTGCGCAACGCTCTCTTAACTGATGCTCTGAGTGCCATTATGTCAGGTGCTGCGCTTCACTTATTAATGAAATGAGTCTCTTGGCATACCCTGTGATTTAAACTGCCAACTGGAATCCCATTCAATCTCAGGGACTGTTGTAGATCGAAAACAGTCAAAGCCACTTCAGACAAAACTGCATATCTCATTTAGTTGGTCATGGACTAACACTCACACTGTGGGAACTGTAGTCTTTCAGCACATTCTTTGGAGAAGGTGTTTTGAAGAAATTTTACATTTGAGCTATTACCATTCTTATATCTATATAGAATAAATGATTATAATTATAATATTATAACTATATTATTTTCTACAATTTTCTCTAATTATATTTTAACTAAATTATATATTTTATGAAAATACAAAAATTATAAATATAAATTATAATATAATTTTTACAAATAAGCCACAATTGTTGGCTCCATGCACTCCCAGCCCCAAAATATGGTATTTTGGTAAAAAATACAAACATTTCTGTTTCTATTTTCAAAATATTTAATGTTTTTAGTTACACATTTTTCTGACTAGCAATATGGACAGTTGTTCATTTGGACATCAAAATTATTTTAAATAATTACAGATTAATTCCTACTCATATTTTATATGTAGTTGTAATCGTCATATTCATTGTAATTTTATTTTTTAAAAATGTATTGTCATCACCCTAATCGAGATTGCGTATTCGCTTAGTGTTGTACCACAAAGACTTACTAAAATTCGGATTAAATTACATTAATATTAATTGACAAATATGGTTTCAAAATAGCTGAAACATGATTCTTGTCGCCTGAAACAGAGATTAACACTGTGGGGTTCCGACGTAGAAATTATAGCAGAATCAACTCTGCAAATGAGTAACATCTGGTTTGAAATGTAAAAGGTTCATGAAATGCTGTGTCTAAAAGAAACAACCCGACTGTGAGTGCATTTATGTGTCCTCAGGAGACCATCAAAGATGCAGTTTTCCAAATCAGCACTCTCCGGGACACAATTGAAATTTAAAGCAGATAAAATCACAACAAAATGAATGTGGAGGGTCAAACAGAGAAGCCAAATGAATACAAAGTTTAGAGTTTGAAACTGACAGAGAAATACTTAACACCCTCAGTTTAGTAAATCCTTGTGTTCTTTCATTAGTAAAAAAAAGCCTTCATGCTACAATACTTGCACAATTTCAAAACATTGCAATAGATTAGCAAAACTGATTTTGTATAAAATATATTTCAAATAGTAGTTATACCAAATATTGTATTTTCTTATTAATGATATTACAATGAAAAATCCGTATTCTAGGTGCAACAATTGATTTGATTAAACTACTACATGCAAATTAACTAATCAAATTAAATTAATACAATGTGCATCCATTGTGTTGCATCTTACTATTTTTCATCATCTCAAACATTTTCTCAGAATCAAAATGGTCCAAAAGTGTAGATTGAAAACACATTTTCTGATTGCCTGCCGGCAGCATTTTTCCTTTGTGTTAAATTATTATTTGTCAAAGAAAACCACATATCAGCATGTGAGCAATACAGTTTACATAAGCACATACAATGCATTTTAAACACTGATTACCTACGCATTCATACCCAAAAAGGAATAAAAGTCAAATCAGACTGAATACTTTCAGTTAGACTCAACAAACGTGCACACACACCTGTCATTGCCGGTGTGAACTGAAGCATAAGCAGCTGCAATTACCAGGAACCAGCCTCCTCTGCCCCCTGTCGTCAGAGGCTAGCCATAATTGGCGTACGAGTGAAAGGAAAATTGCGTGGGCGCGCCGCGGTGTCACTGAGTGTCACGTGGTGAAATTACTCGTGAGGAACTGCTCAGACTGCCTGTTATTGGGCCTGTCAGCAATTTAGTGTTGTTTTAAGACTGACAATACAAGTATTTGTGTGTGTTTGTGTGTGCTGAAAAACTTTTGAATGCCTTTTGCATCTCATATTTTAACCTCAGCATTTAAGAAAAAAAACCTGCATCTTAGAAAATTTTTATTATCTTCATTGCTAGCAAATTAGTAAATTGGAAAAACGATTAGTCCTGTAGAATTCAGCAAAATGTCTAACTAAAAACCAAGCTTCATCATAAGTTTTATTTGAGGAATCTAAGGGGACAGTTTTTTTTTTGAGTTTATAAATCATATCAAGACATGAAATTAAGACAATATAATGCCATGTTATTTTTTTACTTCAACAAATCAATTGGGTTTCTTTATTCATTTTTTACATAAAGGTATAATAATTATAATAAGAGTGTTGGTAGAGTATTAGTTGAGTGGTTAGTTGACATGTAGTTTCAAAGTTATGTACTGTTAGGATCGTCACAATAAGTTAAAGATTAAGCAGAGAGTCTGCTAATACTCTAATGAGAGTTAGACTTCCAAAACAAAAAGCTGCTCAGAGCTTCTGATGCTCTGCATAGAGTCCACATAAACACGCAGTGTTCGAATTTCACATAGCAACACAAGGGCTGGGCTTGCAAGTTTACCACCTTGTTCCAGAAGGCAGTGGTGGGAACTTTGGCCAAGGATCCAATCCGGGGCCTCAGCTCAACGCAAGAAATGGCTGGCCGGAATTTAAGGCACGAGTCGCTGACAGATGAAGGAAGTGAACAGTCAAGAGAACTGTCTTGAAAGAAAGGAGTTTGAGCTAAACTCACTCCAGGGGCTCGAAGGAAGCTCAGAGAAGTCACAGGAGGGAAAGAGGCATGGTCTGAGAGGTTTTACGCTCCAGGCACCTCTCAGGAACCTGATGACCAGGTTGTGCTTTCCGAGTGCCATCATTAACAGGAACGTGATGTACTGCAATGCTCCAAATTGCCTTGAAGGAAAGCGCAGAACTAAACTGAGTGCAAGTTCTGGGAACCAGGTGCGGTTGGAGCAATATGACAAAACTATCAAGACTTGCTCCTTTTCCTCCCTGACCTTGCACTGTCTGTGCGAGAAGGCTCACTGGGGGAAATGTATATTTGCATAAGCCCTAGGGCCAGCTGTGTGCCAGTGCATCCATGCCGAGAATGCTGTTGATCAGAGAAAAGAACAATTGGCAATGGGAGGACTCCCAGGAGGCAAACAAGTCTACCTGTGCATCCCTGAATTGACTCCAGATCAGCTGAACCACCTGGGGATGGAGTCTCCACTCTTCTAGTAATTTAAGCTGTTTTGAGTGTACGTCGGCTGCACAAATGAGCTCGCCCAGAATATAAATGGTGCGCAGCAACCTGAGCAGTTGCTAACTTCATAGGAGGAGGTGGCGATGAGTTTCAACATGCAACTGAGGCATAGACCACCTTGATGATTGATGTACCCAAAGGTCGACGTCTTTTCCGTGCCGACCAGTACATGTTTGCCATGCAGCAACGGTTGGAACCGGCACATAGCTGTCACGGTTCTGTCAGGTTCAGTTCCGTTTTCAGTGTTTCTAGTGACAGAACCGTGGCACTGCTCCTCCTCCCGTGTCTGTGTCTCGTTAGCGTCTGCCCCGCCTTCTCGTTTCCCGTAATCATTCCCAGCTGTCTCTGATCACTCCTCCCCTCATGTGTCCGATATAGTTCCCTCAGTGTTTGCTGTCTGGTGTGGTGTCATTGTCATTCATGTCTTTGCTTCGTGGTCCTGCTAGTTTGTTGCCTGATCGCCTGTTCTACCCTGTTGATCCTTTATGTTCAGTTTATCAGGTTATGTTATGTTTTCCCCATCGTGGGTTTTTCTTTGTATTTTGTCTTTTTGTTACTTAAATTTAATTCCCCCCTGCATTTGAGTCCTCCCTGAACGATCCGTGACAATAGCAAAATGTACTGCTAGCAACTCTAGGGAATTGATATGCCACTGCAGATCGGGTCCTGTACAGAAGCCCGAGGCAGTATACCTGTTGCCAGCCAGTGTTGGAGGTATCTGTTGTGAGATCAACATGCCTGTATACTTGTCCTAGGGGCACTCTGACCTGTACAAAGGCTAGGTCAGAACAAGGGCTGAATCCCACCTCAGGACTCGTTCACTTAGTCAACATTGATGCGGTCTCATATGCTTCAATCCGAGTGGTGTTAAAGCAGCTGTGGATGCCATATGCCCAAGTAGCCTCTGAAAATGTTTCAGTGTGATCATTGTTTTCTGCCTGCCCATATTCAAACCATCACTTTCTGACTGGTGAGACGTGCCGTCAGAGTTGCACAGGAGGTCAGGAAGCAGGTTAGGAAGCAGACAAACTGGCTAAACTGACCACCTGCTAGCGCTCTCACGTCACAGAGGTCACATAAATTAACACACTTAATGCAAAACACTTTTGGATATTGGTTACCGCTACACTGATCTGTTTCAGGATACTTTCACCAATCCTCTGTGGCCACCTGAGATTCGCCAGAACGCCGAGTTGTACAATGGCCACTTGAGTCGAAGCCGAAAATTAAAAAAGACATTGAGTGAAACTTGCTGGGATTCGCAATAGACTGAGGAAAAGAGCATTCAGCCCTCCTTTCCCGAGCATTCTGCTCGCAAATGACCAATCCTTGGAAAATAAGATGGACGATCTTAGAGCCAGGATAAGTTTTCAACGGGACTTGAGAGACGTACATCTATTGTTTGTCCGAAACATGGCTCACACCAGCTGTGAAGCCGTCTGAGAACTTCTGTTTTTGGGTTGGACAGAACAGCCGAAGCCGGGAAATTCAAAGGCGGTGGAGTCTGTTTCATGATCAACAAGAAATGGTGTGATCCTAGGAACATCTCCATTCCATTGGATCTCCATTGGATCACTGCTATTTTCTTTTTAAGAATGCCTACAAGGCTTGTTCACTTCCAGCCTTTGGCAATTCGGACCATGCCGCCATTTTCCTCACACCTGAGTACAAACAAAGGCTCGTTCAGGAACCCCCGGTGAGGCGGGAAGTTAAACGCTGGTCACCCCATTCAGAGATCATGCTACTGGCAGCTCTCGATGACTTCAACTGGGACATGTTCTGGGCGAGTTCACTGATGTGGTGCTCTGCTTTATCAAAACTCTGACAGAGCAAGCCACACAAACAATAACATTCATCCATGGAATGGACCCGTTTACATTTCACTGACGGTTGTATATTCTGTATATAACTGTGTATGTGACAAATAAAACTCTTGAATCTTGATTCTTGAAATGTACATACTAAAAAGCAAGAGACTCAAAACATATCCATAGGGAACTCCAAACTGAACTGCCTTAGCTTTGTATCTGCATCCGTCCAGGGACACAAACTGCCTTCGGTCTGAGAGGAAAGATTTAAACAAGTTTAATACTGTGTCAGTAACACCAAAAAATGTTTCCAAATGTTTGAATAAAAGAAAAATTATCAACTGTGTCAAAAGCTGTGCTAAGATCGAGAAGAATTATAATTGAAAGACAGCCAGAGTCAGATTAGCAGGTCATTTGTGACCTTAACTAATTCCGTTTCTCTGCAATGTAGTTTGGGAAAGCCAAATTGGAGAGGCTCAAAAGATTACTGACAGAGAGGTGATCGTATAAATGAGAAGCCATAGTTCATTCAAGAAATTTTGCAAGAAATGGGAGATTTGAGATGGGACATTGGTGCGTTGGTCTTTTTTGGTATTGGTGTTACAGAAGTCATTTTTAGTGCAGCAGGCACTAACACCCATGCGCAGTGAATCTTTTACTACACTCGGGACAACAGGGCATAAAGAAGCAAAACATGATTTAAACAAATCACACGGTATGGGATCAACTATGGAAGTGGTAGATTTCAATTTTGAAACCTTTCCAAAGGAAACAAAGTCATGTGATAAAAAAATTGAGAAAAAGGATCTCTAAGGATCTCAAAATTTCTAGCATGTTGGTGTCTGAGCATAACGAAGTCGGTCTGGATTCGAAACTGAGCGGGGAAACCCCAATGGATTTCTCAAATCTATCTACCTTAACCACTCGGCCACGACTAGTTGTGTTGCAGTGCGCAAGCGCGCCTTTCTTGACTTTGGGGGTGCGTTGCGATCGTCTTGTGCGGCGGACGATATGTGCTTTCACTTTCGTTTTCACAGTCGCGATTTTAAACAATTGAAAATCTGAGGGGGTCGGACATGTAAATGAGGGGCCCAGGCCCACCCGTGGCTACGCCACTGTGATCAAGCACAAAATTCTTTGTTAATGATGCCAGTCCTACCTGGATTCAGACGCCCAATATCTTGAGTACCTCACACAGTCCGCCCAACAGAAGTGTAGCTACCCACACGTGCCACAGTGTCCAGGTCACGCACAGTCCTATCGCTTTCAGTGAATGATCATTCTTCAGAAGTCATACAACCGATTATCAAAACTTTATTTCACCCCACTGCCAGCGAAGGCCTGGAGTCACAGTAATCTGCAGTGAAGTTTTTCCTTTCGGCAGTGGCCTAGTGAAGATTTGCTTGTAGTGGATGCATAGCCTGGGCACAGCTGATGAACAAGAATGAGTTCCAGAGTACACTTGTCGGTAGTGCCGCCGGCACAGCGCTAACGTTGACAAATAACTATTTGTCCGATTATTCCTCCAACTGCTCGCTTTGTTGTTTTGCTCTATGTTTGTCCATCCAGTTTTCTTTCACTCTTTATCTCAGACTTCCCGCCAAACCCTTGGACACCTGTCGTTTTAATCAACTCCCCATGTCACTCTACTTCCTTCCATGTCACAGGAACTCCTCCCATTTAGTATATTGCATTTTGGGTATTGAAGTTCTCTGATTTCTGTCACACTACCTTTGGGTGCAATTACAGTCAAATTACAACATATGAGTCATTCTACGAAATGGGCGCCATTTCCATGTTGCAATTTTCAAAAATTTCATTAAGAGCAAACTTGAAAACTTGAAAACTACAACTTGATAGATATCTTAATCTTCCCAAATAACATACTTTCCCACCTCAGGAACACAATTCGTATTAATATTATCCTTTTTATTTATGCAATGGAGCCTTTCCTATACCACCCCATCACGGACAATATGTAGCTACACCATTAGAGTAGTAATTTTTTTAATGCTAATGTTTTCCTAATATTAAAATGTCCCTTTTTTGGAAATCAAAAATAAAAACTGTAATTTTATCTAATTTTTTATTTTTAGGTTTTTAATCTTGAAATATGAATTTGACATTTCAGTGACCTCATTGTTTGTATTGAAAAAAACAAATTAAATTTAAAAAAAAATTAAACAAAATGACCCTGTGATGGGGTGGTACACTGTGATGGGGGTATGGACAGTGTTTCTGTGATCTGCTGTTTTTAAACTTTAAAAACTGGGGTAGGGGAGACTTGCACTTGTTCGTAATCAAAAACTCACTTAAACAGGACCTGCCTGACAAAGTGAAGTAGACCAAAATATATTCAAAAGCTAGACATCATGCTGAGGCCCAAAGAAATTCAAATGAACAAATGAGAAAGTAATTGAGACCTATAAGTGTGGAAAAGGTTGTAAAGCCATGTGTGTGTACAATTAGATGTGGAGTAAAAGTAACACCCCATTTCAGAAAAAAGAACATCTTACCAACAGTAAAACATGGTGGTGATAGTGTGATGGTCTGGGGCCGTTTTGCTAATTCAGGACCTGGAAGAATTGCTGTGATAAATGGAACAATGAATTTTGCTGTTCTCCCATCAAGTTATTGGGTTTGGGGCACAATCATTTTTTTTTTTTCACACAGGGCCATGCAGGTTTGGACTTTTTTTCTTTAATAATAGCAACAACCTTCATTTAAAAACTGCATTTTGTGTTTATTTCCTGATTAAAGTAGGGAATCTGTTTATTTACAATGAGGCAGACAGCTGGTATGTGAATGGTCAGAAGATAAGGTGATGAAGACATGAAACAACAATGTTTTTGGAGCAAGTAGCAAAGGTAATCCATGATGACGGAGGAGTCTTGGTAACAGTAACGAGACCAGACAACAAGTGCATGTGGGGTGGTGGCTTATGAAAGGAGTGTGCTGAATGGATGCAGGTGTGAGTGTTCAGAACTCAGGGGATAGTGAGTGAGTAGGTGGAGTGCAGGAGTCTAGTCCTGAGGGTTTGAATCACACTGTGACAGTTCACTTGTGTTATCTTTGGCTAATATTTAAATTTGTTTAATGATCTGAAACATTCAAGTGTGACAAACATGAAAAAAATTAAGAAATCAGGAAGGGGGCTGAACTCTTTTTTGCACCACTATATATATATTAAACATTCATGTGTCATTCTATTTCCACTTTACTTTTGTTTTAATTCTAATTCTAATTAATGTGAACAGCTCTATGTGAAACAAACAAAATAAACTATCAAAATAGTATCTTGGTTATTGTTAATTTATTTCAACCGATGCGTTAACAAAAATAAACTTACTGTTCAACCAATGATATTGCGTGCTATTCAATTCTAAGACTACATTTTCAGATTTCTTAAAACTGGATGAAACTGAGATAATTAACTAATTTCTATTCTACATCATGGAATTTCAGAATACTTTAAGTAAAAATTTTGCACCTACTGCCCAAGAGTAATCAGAAATCTGCCTGAAAAACAAAGTATGAGGATTCTGATTGTTATTTCAATTTCCGAATATATTCCATCATGCAGATATAGTAAACAATCAAATTCACATGATGATACTTTGAAGTCTCTTGAGTGTGTTTAATTTTTCATGTTGTCTTTTTTTGTTTTTTCATTGTTGTCCACCCCACACATTTTTTGTCATTCTTTTTTAATGAGTACTTTAACAAAAACAATCTTTGTTTAAAGGGTTGATTAAAACACAACAATATTCTCTGTTTTGAATCATCTGAATCATATTGATTGTTGTAATGCACCTGAAATGTGACTGATGTCTAGTTTCCCTGTATTAAAGTCGATAATAGCATACAATCAGCCAGTCAAATCAATAACAGCCTTCCTTAAGTTTAAATCACTTTATTGCAGTTTTTGAAATCTTTTTCCAAGTTACAACTGCATGATAATCTTCAGATGGAGAAATATCACAGAAGAAAATCAGAGCTGATGGTTTGTATAAACTCCATGAATAAGTTTACATTTCCTCATGAAGGTGTGTTGTTATTTATCTTGTAAAAAAAAAGAGTCTTTGTAAAGTCTTCTCTACAAAACTGAAAAACTGGATAAACACCTTTCATGTAATAGAAAACCCAAATAATTACAGTCTCAGTCAGAACAGCTCCATCTTGTTGTTTCACACTTGGATAAAAAAAAGTTCCCAATTATCATTGTTTTTGGCTAGTGTCTAAATATCGAAGGCGCACCCTGAAAGCCCCCTTTCCCGTGGCGTCCATGTTTCAGGCTCGCGATGATTGCCAATTAGAGCAGAAATCAATTTACAGTCTTCATTGCTTAATTGATATCATTATATTTACTGTAGAATGAATGATTGAATATTGTATCATTACATCAAAATGTAGTCGTGCATGAAGCGGGCTCGGCAGGTAGCCGCTGCTGAGAGCTTTTCTTGTTAAAAAGCAGTGATTGCTGATAATTAAGGGTTATCATTATATTCCTACTTCCCCAAATGGTGGCATTAGACATTCAACCTTCTAAGCTCAGCCAAACAAAAATAAAAATAATGTAGAACCACTAACAGCTTCAAACATGAAATATGAATCAAAACGAAATCAACGTGTCTTCTGGAACAAAACATTTATTTGAGAAGAAATAACTTTAGATTTTAAATATTTACCACAAAAAGCTCTTAGCGGATATGATAAATAAATTACCAGTTGACTATAAATTCATAAATAAACAGACATAATTATGCATGTATTGGCTAAAGCCTGTCTACATAGACTTGTGTCAGTATCTAAGCTGTTCTCCAGGTGATTTTGAAAGGCTTTTCAATGGTGTGAGATTGCGATGTTACATCAATCAGCAACTCCTGAACCTGAAGGAGAGGAAGAGAGAGTTATTCGAACAGAAAAGGGGTTTGATGCAATTTTTCAGATGAAATAAAAGCTAAACTGCATTCTCATGGTCAACAGTTACTGCACAAATCCTCTTTTGTGAACTCATGTGTGGTTACAGACTAATTCCATCAAATGATCTCAGAATGTTATGATGAAGAAAAATAAATGGTGTTCGAGCGAATCGTTGGGAAATGCCACCTCTGATCTGACATACTCCGCTAAGGGCAAACGCACGCATGGAGACAGATGGAGCTGCCTCGCCTATTTTAGACTTATTATGCAGTCAGGAAATACTAAGAAAGATAAATGATTTGGTGTAGGCTGGAACACTAGTTATTCAGATTCACATGAGCACGGTTTCTTTGTCATTTCCCTCCCCTTCGATTCTTCCTATGGCTGGTATAAATCTCAGTCTCTGGAGCTCATGCCTGCATTCTTATTAATAGAAACAGTGCGGTCGATGCGCACACAACTTTTAAAAGGCATCTCTTTTTAATCAGCCTGGGAGAATGTAAACTTCTCTCTGTATTTCATCAAGCTCAAGGCGCAGGGTGAAGGTATGGAAGACTAGAAGAGCCACTTGCAAAATAAAAGGAGTAATCAATTAGGTGGATGCATTCAGATATTTAGTTTTTTAAATATTCTTAGCTATTTTAGTGATTCTCATTCTCATTACCTTAATAAAAAAAAAAAAAAAAAAAAAAAAAAAAATATATATATATATATATATATTTACTAAAATAATTAATAAAAATTATAGATATTATATTAATTTAAAAAAAAATATTTAATTTTAAGTAGCACATCTTATCCTCATAATTGTATCTGTGGTTCTGACGCTAAAGTGTGTTTGCATAAAGAACCTTACCACAGCATCATATGTGACTTCCAAGCGGACATCAGGCTTCCCATTCACAGTCAAGGTAGCCTCAGTGATGGGCGCTGTTACACCCCACACCTTCACAATACCCAGGGTCAACCTGTCCACCTCGGCCAGACCATCCGTGGGAACTGTGCTAGTAAGAACACCCTATACAGATAAACACACAGCACATCTGTTACACAAGAAGCACATAAAAGCATATTCGTATTCAAATTGTGTTCTTTTGGTATTAATGTTGCATCTGTGCTGAAACAACTCAAACTAGCTGAGTTTGACCTCATTTTACAAACAGTTCCCAACTCCATAGGGCCGTGTTTTCCCCACCGCTCAAGTAATCTCACCACATATGACATCAAACCCAAAGGAAGTCCAGAGAGCTCTGACCTGGGCCAAGTGGCCTTGAGCTGCTACAGCATGAAATAGTTTTGGATCTGGATTTTGTTTCGAAAGAGACAGTGGCCACAGATGTTTGGCTTCAAGTGAGATGGACAATCTTGGATTCCCTATAGGATTTACTGGCAACTGTGCTCAACCACAATTCAAATAAATCCTAAATAATTGAACACATAGCTTTACTTAAAACATGTGAACATACCGAAGACACTTCAAAATTTGTTAAGAGGAAATGCATGCTCGGAACAGTATCTGTAAGGAGAGAGAAGGGGAAAAAAAGAAGATTAAGAGAGGAACAAGTAAGGGTCATTTTAAAAACCCTGATAAAAATACAGGGTATTTGGACTATGAAAAACACACAAAAACTAATATATAAAGATACATATTAATGTCAGTTGTATTGCTTTTAATGCTGATGACACTAAAGTTTAAAATGTCATCAGTAATGGTATTTACTATGAGGATAAGGTAATAAATCCAACCTAAACTCATAGGAATAACAAATGTCTTCTGCACCAACCTTTTTCGAAAATCTACAAAAACACGTAGTAAAACACGAAGTAAAACACTAACTTTCATACCTTTACGCACAAATTATAATTTCAGGGACAGATTATTTTTTAATAAAGACTTTTTTAGTTGTTCCTTACTATGTTATGATGACCTCAACATTATTTGTACATGTGATATTTGCATCACATAACCAGCTTTAGTGAAAACATGCGTTTATGTCTCACGTTTTCTTTTTTTTACAACCACTGAACTGAATGCACTTTTAGAGCCACTGACTGGGCATTGTATCTTTGAAAGTGCTGCAAAATGATGCAAGAATGCATTTTGTAGAAATGTTGCCAGAGACACGCTTGTTCAGTCATTAATGGAAAAAATACATATTAATGGAACTGGAATTATCAAGTTAATTCAAAAATATTAAATTCCTCACAATTCCCACACACACACACACACAAACAAACATAACCCACCGATTCCCTCTCCATCATCCCAGAACAGGGATCCATGTGCTGAACCTGCATCATCGAGAGCAACAAGCAGACCCAGAGGATTCAGACGACTACAAGAAAAAACACAAAACAAAATAGTGAGTTAGAACATAACCATAAACATATAAACACCTTAATTTACATATTAATACTTATTCGGTGTTCAGAATCTTGTTTATCTTGATAACCAACAATGGCTGCATTTACACTTCCAAAAAAAGAAGATGTTTTTTGTTCATCACATAGATTTGGTGCACACTTATAAACAGAGAACAATTAAAATTTGCATGTATTCTGAGCAACTTCCAAATGTGATTTTAAGAGCAGACACATATCCAGTATATTTCAATTATAATATCTGAACTTCTGACCTAAATCTAAACATATATTATATTACCCTTGGAATTCCAATTAATTATTAGAATTATTGTAGTATGTCCATTCAAAATCTGAAGGTCAACCATGTTGCAAAGTGAAGCGATCAGCAACAGACAACACTGTGCAACTACAGATTACACATTACAACAAATCTTAATACAAATTCAGGATAGCTTCTCCACCTGTAATGTGTGTTGTTTTCTGGTTTCTGCCAGGGCAGTATGTAGCCTCCTCTCACGTGTAGGTTAATTTTTTCTAATGGTGCATCCAAATCCAAAAACTGTCCTCGCACTCCAACAACTTTACCCTGGATGATAAATTGCATACAAGCTGATAAGAAACCCCAATATACAGAGGACAAAGTACCACAAGTTGAAATTGTTTGGAAGCTAGCTGCATTATGACAGGTTGTATAATTGTCATGCTAATAAAATTGTGCTAATAAAGATTTAAATGCATGCAAATAAAATGCTTACCGTGTGGTAATCGTACCAGCGGGCATTTGGCACGTAGCCCCTGACCACAGTAACGCCCTTCGCAAAACAAAATAAATGAGAGCAAAATTAAAAATAACAACAAAAATAACACTAAGAACTGTCAATCTCTCTTTACTGACTGAATATTGTGCTATGTGATAGTGAGTGACTTATATTATTAAAAGGCGTATGTTTCCTACAAAACATTTAATATTAATTTTGCTTATTAATGTGACTTAAATATATTAATTTAATTTATATTTAACTTAAATCAAATGTAATAATTACAGTATATACATATACACACAATTTAAAACATATTTTAACAATCATTTTATCAGTTCAGGCGGCTTTTTTTTACATACCTCATCCAAAGCAGGTGTGATTAGAAGAGCGGGACCCCAGAGGAACTGTTTGTCAATGTCCCACGTGTTTTCATCATTGACAAACCTACATTATAGTACACAGATCATGATAGAAAAGGGAGGAAGTGAAGAAAAGAGAGGGAGGTTGAAATAAAAACAGATCAAAATAGGTACACAGAACATCCAGTTCAATAGATCAGGCTGCTGAAAACAGAGTGGAAGAGGAAGGTTATACAGGACGACAGGAAAGTGAAGAGCAACAATATCAAAGCAGGCTAAAATATATAATAATAATTTGATACAGATAATATGGCTCGAGTTCTGATTAGTCATTACTTTGATGGAGATGTAATTGATAGAGGATGGAATGAAAATAGTGTCAGAAAGAAAAGGTGTTGTAATGAAGATATATTTAGGGGAAAACTGAGAAGAACATGAAGGTCTTAAAGTGATAGTTCACACAAAAATGGAAGATCGTTTTTCTTACAGACATCTTCAAATTTACATTTATTGCAAGGAAAAATAATAGCATGAACATTCTGGTAAAGACTGTGGTTTTGAAATAGCATGAGGGTGAGCAAATGATGACAAAATTATTTTTAGTTTTGGGTGAAAAAGTACTGGTATACACTCACTCGTGCAGCATGGGTCTGACCACAGTGCTTCCGTGAGCATGAGCCTCATACATCAGTGTGTACAAATATGGCAGGAGGGTATAGCGAATATTTAGCACATCACGAGACATATTAGCAAACTCCGTTCCCCAGGCCACGGGATCCTGCCTCTGTGAAAGATTACAAAAATTTCAGATTATAAATGTCCAATATTACTCTGAAGAAAACTGTATCACCAAAATGTTTGACAGCTTGTTAGATTATTACTCAGTGATTGCCTGGGTATTCTGCTTGGTTACAGGTGCATTACAGTATTTTGTTCTTCAATAAAGGTTATTTGCTGGTGTCTATGATTCCATGAAGAACCTTTAACATCCATGTAACCTTTCCATTTCACAAAAGGTTCTTTATAGCAGAAAAGAGTTCTGTAGTTTGCAAAAAAACAAACACTGAAAGGTTCTTGAAGGTTTCCTGAATTGCTAAAATAATTGTTATTTATTGGTAACATTTTCATATATTTAACCTGTTTTACCTTAAGCATGTTCTATAATTTTTTTTATGTTGTTGTTGCGTTAAAATATATTATTATCATAGTCATTTTGTGTCATTTTACTTCCTGTTTCCTTCTGTGTGATCCCATTGTAACTCCCTTCACCTGTCATGTCAGCTCCCCTTCTTAGTCTTGTCACCTGTTCCCCATTATCCTTTGTAAAAAAGTCCTCTTTTAACCTTTGTCTTTGTCGGTTGTTGTTCCAAAATGTGTGGAAGTGCTCTGTGTTTTCCGTATTTTCCTAGTTCTCCGTGTTATCTTCTGTATTTTTCCACAAGTATGCCCTTTTGTTCACATTTAAAGTGTTTTTGTTCATTAAAGAGAATTTTCGGTTGAACCCTGCTCTCCATGCCTTTCGTCATCCTGCACCAACGGCCATTAAAATTATAGCTACCATTACCATATTTTAAGAATCTAATGTTCAAATACCTCTGGAATATACAGCAATAGAAATGTAACCAATACGAGTTAATATAAAATTTTCAGTAAAGATTTGCATTCTCTCAATAATTAATTAATTCATGATCCAGCTGAAAACATAGACCAGAACGCCACATTTCCTGCATTATCCATTATGACACCATGGGAATACATACTTTGGCCCAAAACTATATTTGCATGATCCAAATCCGTACAGCTGTGTCCTGCTGAATCCAGACATAACCTTACACCACACTGAGCATCTGTGCCTGTGTGTGTGTGAGCATCTGATATACAGGCAGAATGTTAATTTTCTGCTAGACAGAGAATCAGTTTGCCCTCTCAGTGCCCTGTACACAGGTCTAGTGCGCACAAAGAGTGGTGTTAAGAGTGGTGGGTGTGAGTTAATGTGCTTGCAGATATAAAGGTGAACCAGATCTGATAATTATTTCTCAAGTACCACACATTCACAGGGGGGTTAGAATTAGGCTTATATCAGATAGCGGCTTCAATAAGAGGGGTGGTAACAATTTGCAAGGGACTCAAAATTCGGCACAACATCAGCAATCCATGTTTTTACTAGGGAGAGCTATTACGTATCTTCTGAAATAATACAGAACCTCCGGATTAAAAAACAAGCAAAGAAGCAGCAGAAACAAGCTTTAGAAGCTTATGCAAAAGTAAACAAACACGATCATCAATATAATCAATATATGTATTCAGCATATAAATCAAAACTAGAACATAGAACACAAGAGGAGGTATAGAACTATCTATAATATAATTAATCAATATAATATGATTAATATAATCTATTAAATCTGTTTATCATCGCTCCAAAAACATGATTTTATCCGCTTTTTTTTTTCTTCTAAATGTTTTTTTTTTTTTTTTTAAATGAAACTTGCCCACATTTAAGTGCTGATAAAAAAAGAAAAAGAAAAAAACTATAAAGCTAGAATAAAACGCTTGTGCTTGCTGGAAATTAAAACAAATGCTGGCAGTGTTTTTTTATGAAGTAAGAACTCCTCAGAGTTTCTGCATGCTATAAAAAGGCTAAAAACCAACAGTTCATGTCCCTATAAATATTCTAAACAAGATGCATTTACCTGGTAAGCAAAACTGTTTGAGATATTAAAACTTATAATAATAATTGTATTTAATTGTGTTATATTGACAGATTTGTCTTCTACATGCTCATGTTTCGAAGTGAAAAAGTGTGTCAATGCCTCAAGATAAAATAGAGAGAAAAATAAAGATAAATGAAAACATGCTTTAATATCTTATGCAGTTTTTCTTCTTATATAAATACATCATGTTTCAAGGATATTTAAAACTGGGTTATAAACAACAAAAAAATATTGAAATTGATTTTTGCATGTGAACTAAATTTAAAACTTAAGTTAAAGTTAAATATATAAAAAAGTTTAAATAATTTTTTTAGCAAAATACACAAATTAGACATTTGTAGGACAAGGGTTTTTAAACTAAAACCATAAAAATAGTATATTACATTAACTAACAGAAAATATAAAAAATAAAAAAGAATTTAAATTATCGATAAAAGTTACAAAAGTATCTCAATTATACTAAACTAACAGTGTGTGGGACATATTCTAAATGTCATTGGTTCAAAAGACCTAACATTAACTATTAAGAAATAGGAATAATAGTGATGCTAGCCTTAGAGGACACTGAATCCTGTAGGCTTATATTTTTCTTGCCTTTTTGACATGTAGAAACTATAGTATTTTCTCCGGCACAGAGGAAAAACTCGTCCTAATGTAATGGGAAAAGCTAATATCTCTGTGCTAAAGTGTTTGAATGAACTATACCTTCCTCCTATTAGAGCTAACTGCTGCTCGCAGACAAAAAGCCAAATTATTCCAAATGTACTGCCCTCTGACTCCATTAGCATGTGACTTAGTGTGATGGAGAGACAGCCGAACTTGGAAGCCTTGGCAGGAGTCTAAGAATGATTGCCCTTACTGCAGAAGCTGGTCTTTCTCTCTCTCTCTCTCTCTAGCAGCTGGCACCACAAAAACATTTGCACAGGCAACTGACTTTTTCCAGATATTTTAAGTAAATAAGGTTCTCTTAACTCCTTTCGTCATCTGTTCATTTGATAACTCCCACCTCTTTTGTTTTAAGTTTTGTTTTTGTTTTATTTATGTCTGCAACCATGCTACTTTTTAGGATTAACCTATTTTACTCACTTGAGCAAACACATTTTGGAAATTTTGAAGTGCACATCCTTTTTTTTATAGCTAGTAAGCTTCAGTTTACATCATAGTCACAAGCCATATTTGTTATTAATTATTTGTCATTAACATTAGTCAATTTCTTCTGAAAGAATAACTTAAAATGATTAAAATAACTTCTGTAAGTACATTGAGTACAATAAGTACATTTATTCAACTTTAAAGAGTACACTGCCATATAGATGATGAGCTTAGACACAGATTCAAAATGATAAAACCTCCCTTTTTTATTTCATTAAGTGTATCCGTCTCTTATTCACTATCCGACATGTCTTTCTCTCTATCACTTTGTAATTCAGGCCACCTTGACACCCTCCATCCTTTGCCGTTTTCTCTGGATGACCTTCCATTCGCCTCCATAGCCATATTAAAGCTAATGACATCTTGGAGGGGTAATTACAGCACCAAGGGGACGTGCAGGGATAAACACGTCCGGGCACGGGGGTAAGGGCGAGCTGAGGACAGTTTCTTATTGGAACTGTCATTGAGACACACAGAGGGCACATCCGCAAGTGAATGACTTGGCAGAATAAAAGCGGGGAAAAATATGCAGACATGCTATCTTGCAAGCGCTGCTGTGCACTTTTGTTTTAATAAAGCGCTTTAAATTTCCTGGTCACTGTCAAAGCGTGTCTAACACTAGAATTAATACAAATCATGTCATTTTAAAAGCATTTTGGTTAGCATTTTTACTTTTGCAGGTTCTCTTTTTCAGACTCCAGCCAAAGGACACATATAATGTTGCAAAAATATATTTATTTGTCTAATGCCTCTTTGTCATTTTTATTAAAGAGGTCATGACATGGTTCAATAAAGTCGGCACTACATAATCTTTTATTTTCAGTCTCTCTTAAAAGTATGCATCAAACTGTGTCTTGTTTAAAAATTAATCAGAAGTAAAATTAAGCGAGCAAACAAAGCAAAATGGAACTCATTTAAAAAAATGAAAGCAAATCAATGCTTTCTTAACCCATAAATGTATGAGTGATTTACTAATTATTATTACATATTTGGTTCTTTAGTGACCCGGATCTATATCCAACACGACAGATCTCAATAATATAAAATTATCTTGATATTAGAGCAACAACTTCAGTAGAATAAAATAAAGCATATTGTGTTAACCTTTGGAGCTTGGAAGGGTTTAGTTTGAGTAGATTATTCAATTATTGTATACTTACACACCTCGGGTCATTAGCGACCCTACATAATTTTTGTAAAATTATGCAAAACACCTTGCAATCCTTGGTTTGGTATCTATATGGTTGTATTGCTGGAGTAATCCTGTGTTTTAAGGAAGTTTTAAGTTCTAAAAATGAAAGTATATTTTTATAGTACAATGACCTCTTACCTTTTATTTGACTTTTTTCTTGATCAAATGATCAAAGATCAATTATTAACAGAAATAGGAAAAACATAGGGAGTAGATAGCAAATTTGATGTTTCCAACAATCTAATTTGTATTATAATTTGAATCATATCCTGAAGGATTCTAATCTGAAGATCCCAATATCTTGTTCACACAAGATCTGTCATAATTACCAACAGGATAAAAAGATGTAGCAAAATAGAAAAAAGAAATGTACATTTTACAAACTGTTTTACTCATCCCACAGCTTCTTTAAATGTACAGTAAAAAGACATTCCAACACAATAAGATACTTTTCTGGCAAAAAAACAACAACCTAAAAACAAACAAAAATAAGATCTGCAGTGATTTTCTATTTATCTAATATAATTGTATTTGATTCCCATTATTATTATATTTACAAGTATTCAATCAATCAATAAAAAAAAAAAAAATAAATAAATAAAAAAAAAAAAAAAAAATATATATATATATATATATATATATATATATATATTTGTCACATGCAGTTCTGTGTTGAGCTGAATAACTGAGGTACAGAATCCTTTAGGGCATTCTGTGCACAATCCTTTAGGAATTTTAGACTACGCTTCCAGTCCAAATTCTATTTCTGTTTGTTCCTCCTTTGATTAATCACCCATTAGCAAAGCCATTTTAAAATGATTGAAGGCCAGAAGGGTTCTAGATAACTTTAAGCATTTAATTATAGCCACAAATGTATCTGTTAGCAACAAAGCTGCCACGTCCACTCACTGAAGAATTTTCCCCACGCCATATCGATCCTACTCACTCCCTGGGCTTATTGGATTTTTGTGACAGGTCCC
Source organism: Rhodeus uyekii (assembly GCA_037043235.1). Taxonomy (NCBI): domain Eukaryota; kingdom Metazoa; phylum Chordata; class Actinopteri; order Cypriniformes; family Acheilognathidae; genus Rhodeus; species Rhodeus uyekii. The sequence continues at coordinate 3,115,200 of JAWRVZ010000064.1, forward strand.
AGCACTTGCAAAGGTCACATTTTAAACAAGTGCCAGAGTGAATACCTGACTGACCACCTGTCTACACATCCCAGATATTAATCAGGAGCCCATGTAGGGAGGGGCCTTTTCAAGTGCCACCATGTCTTTAGGGGAGTCGTGACGGAATATTGTCTGTCTCATGGATTCAGAGATCATTTTCATGCTCCCTATGGGCATCATACAGACAAGCATGCATGTAGGACTTTGTCATGGCTGTTCATACAATAACTCAATTTTGATGCCTGTCACTCAATGTCAGTGATTATCAGGCTTAAATTGTTTTTACAAATTTTAAATTAAAGGTCCGTTTCAAGGTCTGCTGAAAAATGGTCCCACCCACACGTCCACTGCTACGTCAGGCCACATTTCTGTGATTAGACCAAAATAAAACCTAAATCAAAAATGTCAAAATGAAACCCAAAACCAAAAGTGATTGTTGATGGTAAAGTACAATTACCACATAGTAAAGGCAACAATTTAATATAATAAGCATATAGATTATTTAAAGTTTGAAAATCAAGAAGATATTAATAAATGTTAGTATGGTAAATGTTACTAATTATTATTATTATTATTATTATTATTATTGTTATAATTTCTTTTAATCTATTTGCAATGAAATATTACAATTGTAGCATTTCTTATTTTGCTTAATACTAGTACTACTACATTTACTACTAATAATAATAATAATGAGAAGAAGAAATTACATTATTTTTTTTTTTTATATAGTTACACTGATATATAAATCACAATTATTTTGGCCAAATGCTGCTGCCCTACAAACAAGCACAACAAACCCTATGAATTTTATATTGCCATTTTATTCATAATAATTACAATAATAGTTTCTCAAAACTGCAGCCCTACAATTTTTTGTCGCAAATGTTTTTGTTTGTTTTACGTTATTATAAAGTGATGAAAAGGTGCTGTGTGTGTTCTTACTGGCATGTTTATGGTGTTGTGGTTTCTGGAGAATGGGTAGAAAGCTCCAAGCTGCATCCAACGCATGCACATCCCATATTCGGCAGGGTTAAAGAATCCACAGATATCAGCACCGGTCTGGAACACAAGCAGAAGGGGAGAATGAGAAGGGGGAGAAAAAAAAAATTATAGAGAGAGAGAGAGAGAGAGAGAGAGAGAGAGAGAGAGACAATTGTACGTCTCTGTAATAACATGGCCAACTCAAAAACTTTAATAAACTCTAGAGTCAGTGTACTGACTGCATGCTAGTGTAATGCACCTAAATTAACTAAAACATTGTTTGATAGGAAATAAAGCGCAAATGAAAAATCAATAGCAAGTGCTGCGGTAGGATGAAAAAGGCACTTACATAAGAGATGCCAAATATGCTGAACTCCATCATGCCTGAAAATACAGAAAGAGAGAAAGGGAGATTGGTTTTCAGTTTATACATGTACTGTATGTACTGTAAAGTAGACATTGTTCAACACTTTTGTCCAACAAAAAACATTGGAGATTGAATTGTGGTGGGTCACTAATCAAAGACAATAAAGATGTTTATATATTCTGAAGAAAATGAGTGCTGCTTGCAGTAAAAACAACTATTGTGAAATTCTATTACAACTCAAAATGATTAACTGGCAAACTTAAACTAAACAAATTAGTTCAATCAAACTCATTTACTTTCTTTTGAGTTCACAAAAGGAACACATTATGCGTAATCGGAATTGTTTAATTGTTTTGAGTTTTATGAACTTGTTTCTTTTAATTTAGACAAACTTAAATGTAATTTAAAAAGCGTCAGGGCTTCTATTTTTGGATTACCATCATGGTGATGTGTGGAGTATGAAATTGATTTGAGGTCAAGTATATATTGAATATTACGTACTGCCTTACTCATTCAGCTAGTACTATGCTATGCTAATGCTATCAAAGCACTGTGTTAAGCAAGTTAAGCCTTTTCAGTGTTCCATAGCCGTGACTTAGTTTTATTTTTATTGACTTGAACAAATACTTGATTCACAACTCATAAACTGGAGATTGAAGTGGCGAGTCTTCATTTCCAGCCTCGATGCTGACAACATCACTTCTCTGACAGGTCTATTTGCGAACCCCAGGATGATATGAGCATATTTGTAAATACAGCCAGCGTCCTCAAACGCTCACCATGCATGCTGAACAAACAACACAAAGATTGTGTGCATCCCTGTTAGTGATTGTAGCAAGGCCAGGGAGAAACCCACAATCTAAAATGCTGTTCACTGTCCATAGTTTGTACCTAGTGTGGTGTGGGATTCCCTGTTCATTTAAAACTAGCTGAGGATCTTTTAAACACACACACTGCCAACAACATTCACTTTTTCAACCGTTTCACAGCGCTTGCTAAAGACACTAAAGCTGCCACTTCTGGCACAACTTTATTCTCCTGGTCAATGACGTGATCATCCCGCGATGTGCTTTCAAGGGACCAATTCGATTGTACTTCACAAGACAATCACGCTAAAGCATTCCCATAGCGTTTTGACGCAGCACAAGTTTGCTTGAAAGGTACATATTTTTAAGAAACTGTCTTTTCAGGATTCTTTGTAGAAGAAAAAATCTTCTCAATAACAAAACACGTATAAACTCATACCTATGATGGACTTCAGAAGCTGGTCCCAAGCAGAGTAGTTGTCTCCCAGCCAATGTCCTGCCCAACGACCACTAGATGGGTACGTTGAACGGGTAACTACGACACCTCTCTTGCCAGTGGCACTAAGCAAAGCACTGTGACAAACACACACACAAATCAAGGCTCATTCCAGAACAACCAAGACAAAAATGCATTAGCAAATTAACAGAAAACTCACTTATAGGTGGGTTCCGTGTGAGACCAGCCGTACAAGTTGTGTACATCATAATGTCTGACACGTGTGCCATCAGCAAGGATCTGCTGGCTGTTCATGCATAAAGTCTTATGGTTCAGGCCCCTGTGCATAGACTCCAGTGCTGGGAGTAAGTGTTAACATTGAGCAAATTAATTTCAGATGCACAATGATAAATACAGGTTTAAATGACCATCTATATTGTAAAATCTATCTAACCAAGTATACATCAGGGTGCACTCATTGGAACTTACGGGGCATATATGGAGGATTTTCCAAATCAACATTGCCTAGACAATTTCCTCCAACGGTGCCATGCACGAAACTGGCTGGCTCATTCATGTCCTTTAGAAGGGAGAATCACAATGTCAAGGAAGGCACATGAGAAAACAGTGATTATGGACAGCGAGTGTCGCCATGATAAACCTTCACTCATTGCATGCTTACCATGACTATCAAATAGGACGTTTATCTTTGTCAACACCCTTGTTGGAATTTCAAAACATTCTTATAAATGTAATATTCCACATTTGATTTTACATTGAATTGTTATGGCTTGGATTATTGTTGTTTCAAGAGCGATACGTTTTTGTGGCAAAAACACGTCCCATTTGTGAACAAAGATGTCCTCAAAAAATATCTTGCACAATTGTAATTACTGAAATTGCTTAACTTTGCATTATAACATTAAAAATAAAAAAGACAAAGCACTCACAATCCAAAGACCATCGAACTTTACGGTGTTGTTGTAAAAGTCTTTAATCTGATCCTGCCACCACTGTGCTGTGCTTTTCTTGAAGAAATCAGGGAATGCCACAAAAGCTCTGAATAGCTGAAAGTTGATGAAATGAAAAATTATTATTTTTTAAATATACATTATCACTACACTTCGACAAAGTGCTTCAACCATTGCTACTGTATATGCTGATTAGATATACAAGATAATTTATTGAAATACTAGCATGCCAATTCACTTTATAGCAGTGGGTCTGCTATGTTCTGATAGGCTGAAATTAGTTTGTTTACTACATGTTGATTGGCTGATATACTAGTAGAAGCACGAATAGAAGTACAATGTGCTCATTGGGAGATAATGTGTCTTCCACATGCCGATTGGCTGAACATATTTTAAAATGTCACACTCATCTCTCCTGACTGCATTTGCAATTATAGTCCATTGTACTGATGATTTCAGTACAATAGAATTGAATATGCAGCAACAAGAGAAAAGATGTCTGGTTCTCTGATTAAAGGGAGATAGAGAGATAGAGAAACAGAGAGAGAGAGATAGACATACCTCTACTTGAGTATCCCAGTCCAAAGAATTGTTCACAATGACATTGGGATAGTCAGGCCACACCTATGGTAGACAGAAACAACAGCTAAAATCTGTGTCTCAGGTTAGTCTAATATAAAATGGTCATTCCTGCATGAAGTACAGACTATATCATCATACAATGTTAAAACATTAAATAAACAGATTCTCAATAGTTAAAATGTTATAAACAAATCAATATTTCAATATGGGTTAATTCTGTGAGCAATTTATAAAACAATTCCTGAAATTTATTCACTATCACTTAAATTTAAAAAAAATTGAAATAATTTGAAATTTCCATTCAGTTTCCCGACAACTTGTAACTGTGAAATCTGTATTCTTCCAACAACACTTGAAAATAATAAACGGGAGTTTGGAGATAACATTTATTCATTGTCAGTGGGATTCATTAATAGAATAGAATTCATGAACATTAATTCATTAATGTTATTCCAGTGGTTATTTCCAATTAGTAGTTAAATTTATGTTTAGGACTTGCGGAATGCAGCATAACAAAATAATCACATTATCCTCTAGGAAGTGACATCTTTTTGTAAAAAAACAAAACAACAACATCACAGACATGAGTAAAAATAAGGAACTGTGAATTTTTGTGCTTTTTTGGTATTATTTGGTTTATTTCACTGTAAAGCATCCATTCTGTTTGAGAAATTGGTTTGATAATATTATCTAAAAATTGTTTTTATTTAAGCTAATGGTTAAACCGTCACTGAGCAGTGGCAAACTGTGACACAGAATCAATACACTTTCCTCTTTCTCTTTGCGTCTGTCATACCTTTCCCCACACAATGTCACTGCTGAGCTCAGGAGGCCATTTGATGAAAACATCTTGTTCCATCCCGAGACGGAACGCAGGGTAGTCTTCTGTCTCATTGGCTGCTATAGCCGGGTCCTGAAACACACAAAGCATGCAGTTCTGACAAGGTACAGATTCACTGCATGCACCTGGCAAGAATATGAAGAACAGACTAATGTCAAGCCTACATCAGTCCATATGTATGATCTCTGCTCTGCTTACAGTTAAATGTCCATTACTACTTTATAATAACAACTTTGTTTTTCCAGTAATTGAGAACTGTTCGAACCAAAATGAAGATGAAGCGCATGCCCTCAGCTCTCATGTTGTCCACCAGAGCAGGCAGTCCCTTGAAGTTCTTTTGGTCCAGAGTAAAGTCCATCTGCCGCTCCATGTAGTCAATGTCCGCATATTGCACATCCTTTAAGGGACAGAAGGTCAAATTAGATCATTAAACTTGAATGTAACAATCCAAGTTAAATATTAGATCTATTAGAAAAGATAAGAATTCAGTGTAAAAATAGCCATTCTTTCGTTTGAAACATGGCTTGTAACTTTATTGCAAATGCAGGCAGTATAATTCTATGCAGTTGCTAGTTGGTTACTCACAAGCCTATGTCAAAGATCAATTGGACATTTTCCCAATTGTATCGTATGACTTACAAAGATTGCCTTGTAGAAGAAACAGAAGACTTCTAAACAAGCCAAAAGTTTGTCGTATTATTCATTTTTTTGTGTTCAGGAGGAAACTGAAAGACACATATGCACACATTAAAAGTTGAGATTGCTCACATAAGGAATTTTAGCGGCTTTCATGTCATTGTAAAGATCTGAGATTTCTTCATCATTGGCATAGCCGTAGCGACAAAGCTGGAATCCAAGTGACCAATAGGCTGGAAGAACCGGACGGCCGATTATCTGTCAGACAAAGGAGAGAGAATTTTGTTTTAAATATTTTATGCAAATACAGTTTAGAGCATACATATTCAAGTGGCTTAAGATAATCTAATGGCTCCTTCTGTCTATGTGACAAGCAAGATTCTTTTAGATAAATATTTATATATTTCATTCATGCATGTGAGTTTTTGGATATTATTTTCGTGTGTGTGTTTAGATTGAGTACACTGTGGGCAATGAGGCAGAGAGATTCCAGCTGCTAACCCTCATCAAGCCAGGAATAACACAAACACACACACACACACCTCAGTGTACTGCTGAACCACAACTTCTGGAGTAGGTCCTACCACCATGTAGAAGTCCAAGATACCTCCGATAGTGCGGTAGGTCAGAGAAGGAATAGGCTGGAAGGACACATCTAAAAAAACAATAATAAAACAAACATAAAGAGAGAGACAGAGAGAGAGAGAGAGAGAGAGAGAGAGAGAGTTCAGCTTTGTAATTCTTTGTTACTGTAATTTTTTACCCACCTACGCTTAACAACAATAAATTCACCCAAAAATGTAAATTCTCGTTCTCGTTTTCATTTTACATCAAAATAGGATATTTTGAAGAATATCCGTAACCAACCAGTTGATGGGACCCATTGACTTCCTATGTTGTCCATATTATAGAATTCATTGGGCCCATCAACTGTTTGGTTACCCATATTCTTCAAAATATCTTGAAAAATGTAATTTATACAGGTTTGGAGCAACTTGAGAGCAAGTAAATGATGACAGACTTTTACTTTTTAGGTGAACTGTCCCTTTAAGTTCATGTCAATTTGGGTTGATCTCACAAAAACAAAACAAAAAATTCAAAACAGGACAAAAAATGTGCAATTATATTTTGGTTGAGGAAAAGGAAGTTTGTTTGTAACAGTGTTCATAATATATTTTTGTAATTCCCATCATTATCAATAATGATTCCCATTGTAATACAAATTGCAATACATAATGATTTGTTTTATTCAATTAACATAAATAATAAATACAAATACTACCGATTGAACGTCTAGGTTACTATTGTAACCTCCGTTCCCTGAAGGAGGGAACGGAGACGTTACGTCAAACTGACGTCATGGGGTCTCGCTTGGGAGCCCAATCACCTCCCAGTATAACTAAACGCACCAATGAACATTGGCTAGTGAGATTTGCATGCCGAATCCCGTCCCGCCCCCGGCTTCCGGGTATAAAAGGACCGGCATCGCTCACTTCAGTTATATTTTGCTGAGGAGCCGAGAGTGTATCCCGGGGTCAGCGGTGGCTCAGGCCTGTGGCCGGGGGACGTAACGTGACGTAAGTCGGACTGACGTCATGGGGTCCCTATGGAAAGCGCCACAGGCACTGGCCGTGTTACAACCCTCGAACGCAAAGCGAAGGAACGGTCTGTGACGAGGGAGTATCGAGACATGAAAGTACGCGTCCTTCAGGTCGATTGCTGCAAACCAGTCCTGGGAGCAGACGCATGTGAGGATACGTCTCTGCGTTAACATTTTGAATGGAAGCCTGTGTAGGGTCCGATTCAAGACACGCAGGTCCAGAATAGGCCGTAACCCCCCGCCTTTCTTGGGAATGATGAAGTAGGGGCTGTAAAACCCCGACTCCATCTCAGCTGGAGGGACAGGCTCGATCGCGATCGCGCCCTATCACGGTGACCTCCTCATACAAAGGAAACATGTCAACACAGGCAAGAAAACCTTTAAACCATTACAGAGGTCATTATAGCTCCTTTAATGTCCATTTCTGCATTATTTATGCAGTGAGGTATTAAACACATCTACATTCAAATTAAAGGGCACTACTTTGAACTTCTTTGATGAAGTGAACCACATCAAAGCTATTCTTCAGCTGCAGTTTTCATGATGCTCATTTACTCGACTGCGTGTGTGTTTATGTAAGAATTAAAAAGTCTGTGTGAGCATTTGTGAAACAGCAGTTGAATGCAGAACACTTTCTAAGAGCACAACTTGGTTAAAAGCTACGCTGCAGCTCCTCCATTAAGTGAAAATAGCTCAAGAGAAAGTCCTGCAATAAGCATAACCATTTCTCACACAAAAGCTCAATGACAGCCTCTCGCCTCTGATAAACAGCACCTGCTTTAATCGTGATCTCAAGACCTGCTGATAAACTCCTGTCAGTGTTGGAGCCAGTGAGCGACAAATTTATTTGTTCCAATACTAAAGATGGAGCTAGTAGCTGACCGGCTGAGTTTAGACTCATAAATAGACAATATAAGCATTGTTCCCGGACATACATAGTGCCCTTTACATCTAGATAAATGTGAAGGGGACATAAAATGATGTTTTCCACAGCTTAATTGCTGTGGTTAATACATTAAGAACAATTCAATTAGGAACTTTGGGATGTTTATCTCGATTCGTCTCAATGAATTGTGGGATTGTTTTCTCAATCATATATATTACAGCATCATAATGCTACTGCAGATCATTTGAAAAAGATTTTGGAGCATGTCTATTATGCCTTACAATTCCGGAGGAACAGAGTTTATATCTCTATCCATCCACCAATCTCATTTTACTTCTAATTTGCACTTGAAACAACAACAACAACAAAAACTAGTCTTGTTTGGTGCTTTTAAATGGAAACAATTAGATCAGATTAAACTTGCAAACAATCTTAAAAAAATACAGATTGTGTCTGTTGGGTCCAAGTGGAACCATTGGCTCCAAGTGTGTGTAGTGTGTACTCACCCATGGCATTGCTGTTGAGCAGGAGGACACCATGTGCATTTTTTGATTTTTCCAGACCCATGTAGAAGGGATGGACACCATAACTGTTCAGCTTATTCTATAGATGAGGAGAAAGAGATTAGAGTTTGTGATACAATTTCAGTTGTTCTCAGTGTTAAACAAGACAATTACGTGTTAATGAGAGATTTTTATTTGGCTTAAAGGAATGAACCTTGCAAATCCCATCTCTCTGTTTTCATTAGCCTAATTACATCTCTCTCGTTTCCTTAATGTAGCTTTCTCTTTTGCTTCTCTTTCTCTGGGCATTGTGTCATGAAGTGAGTCAGAGAATAAGGCTGTCAGCATGTCCAGAATGGACAAATGACAACCAATAACTGTCATGTTTTGCAGAGTGGCTTTCCAACATGCACTTCTCAGGAAATACATACAAATAGCCTTTAATGAACAAGGTTAATACTCAGGAGATCCATAGATGAATGACACACACTGTAACCAAAGATGAGAACTTACAAATACAACTGAAAAATTAGGGCTATTTATACACACTAGACACAGGTTAAACTAATTTGTAACTGAAACAAACAAGGGCCTAATAAATAACCAAGGAAACAGAACTGAACTTCAATGAAGCACAAGAAATAGAAACACAGAAATTATCCCTGTGACTGTGAAAAAATTGAATACTTCCTTACTATACAGAATGCAAAAAACAGAATTCCAAAAGAGTAGAATGTCTGAATACATGGTATTCGTAAAACATTGGCCGAAAAGTCCCTGGACGATCTAGTACTATCCCATGAAGCCACCGGAGTAGATTTATGAACGGAAGTGAAGCGACGCAACTGACGCTGATAGGTCACGTGATGGAAACAACATGACTAAATCAAATTTTAACAAACAATTATTTACAAAAGAAATTTAGCTTAATTTATTATAACAGAACTTCTTGAGTTTGTGAATATTGTTAATCATTATAAAGGAAACACCCTTTGCACGCTTTCTATTGCTTTCTATTTTCTTGAGGCTTTGCTGTAGCTCAAACAGTAGAGCATGGTGCTTGCAATGCTAAGGTCATGGGTTTGATTCCCAGGGAAACCAAGAACTGATTAGAATGTCAATGTGTTTCTTGAAAACAATGTAAGTCGCTTTGGAGAAAAGCATCTACCAAATACATAAATGTAAATGCCATGTCAAATCCTGCAGAAATAATCTGTTAAATGAACAGTGGTTTGTGAATGTAGATACTTTGATAAACAATTTATCAGCAGTGTTTATTTTGGGATGTGTGTGCAGTAACTTTAAACTATTTCAAGAAAATCTCTTTACATATATAGAAGACATGGAACTTGAATAGAAAATTGAAAGTCTGTTTCTCAGATAGTGAAAAATGTGCGCCCCCCCCCCCCCCCCCCCCCCAAAAAAAAAAAAATTGAAATGACAACCCAATTCTATATGTTCTGGTGATCACCCTGTGCAGGAACGCTTGTAAAACATCACCGGTGGTTCTGACACTTACCCCTGGAGGCTGGTCTTTCGCAAACAGGCCATATTTGTTAAAGTTGAGGTCATGTTTGTAGCTGGAGTGCTCCGTTTCACCAAAACCATAGATATAGTCAGAGGGAAGAAGTGTGGAGATCTGAAGGAACTGGTCGGAGAATGTGAACCCTGGCACAGCAGAGTCCCATCTACAGAAAGAATGAGATTTAACAAAACATTGATAACACTCAAGATGTTTTCTGTCTTATGAAAAACAAGTTCCTTTCATTAAGAAAGCAAACTGCACTTTTATAGTTCTAAAAGACTCTGAAAACCCTAAAAGTGCATCATCAGCACTGCTATTTCAGCACAAAACTCCTGTGGTCTTCTACAAAACTGCCTCTTTGTTGCTCTCTCTAATTAATTTGCAGCTGCAATATCTTTGGGAACTTTGACAAGCTTCTTCTAAATTTATTTGAAATAGCATTTAGCTCATTAGTTTATATGCATGCTTTTCGACTAATATACACATTTTTATTTATTTAAAATACAATTTAATATATACAAATATGTAGGTTAATGCATCTATTTAACTCAAACAGTGGGCTAGCAAAACCAAGGTCATGGATTAATTTCCTAGGAAATGCATGATATATTAATACAAACCTACCTTATTACTGTCCAAAGAACTTTTTACCAAAGTAATTCAGTGGTGTTACTCACATTTTTTCTCCAGTGATTTTTCTGATCACTTTGATCCCAAATGGCTTGTCACCGATTTCAACACGATACAGTCTCTTGTTTTCCTCTTTCTCAGGTGTGGCTGGCAGATTGAGGGGAATGGGAACCTCGTAGCGTGGATTGTTTGGGTCAAAGATCTAGATTAACAGGACGAAGAGAAGACAAAAAATCAATCTTGGTCTTAATCTCACTCTTCAATAAAAAATACTTAAGAATATTCCTGTAGCTCAAACAATAGAGCATGGTTACACCAAGGTTATGCATTCAATACCAGAGGGAATGCATGAACAAAGTACAGTAAATCTTGATTGCAATTTATGCTTTTTGAGGTTATAGAGTCTGCCAAATGCTTATATTTAAATTGTATGTTTAATCATTGTCTTGGTCCTACCTTCCAACGTAGGCTGTGTTCACTAAGGTATGTGATTTCCACACGGAGCTGGCTGATGTCTTTAGATAGAGAACGCTGACTTGGGGATTCTGTGTTGAGGTCAATATCTAGAATGATGCCACTTTCAGTCTCATTCAATTTGTTGACGATGTAGCCATGGGTCTCAGCATAATAACACATGGGATTATTTGAAGGCTATAAAAGAGAATAAAAACATGGAGCAATTACATTAAAGCAAACGCAAAAAAAGTATAAATTCACAGTCGTAACAGGGAAAACTATAGCCTTTCTGCATATAAACTTCAGACCAATCAATTTTTGAACATTGAATATCATCTCTTTCTGACCTCCCAGATGCAGCCACGGTCTTTGCATTTGGCCTCGTCAACATCACCTTCAGGATAACAATCAAAACTTGGGGCTTCCCAGACGACTGTGTAGTTCTTCCCAAGTTCCAGCTCCAGATTCCTCAGATGCATCACCTAACAGACCGCAAACACACAATGGTTTATATTACACAAAAAAACAGCAGGTGTATTCATGTCAGAATATTAGCTGACGCAAATGACAAATTCTGTTGCATTTTGCAAAGTTAATTTGTATTAATTGCTGAATGTGTCATAAATTACAGCAGCTGACATTAATGTCATGCAGCTTTGGATGGCAGCTATTACCCTGTAGCCCAAGACTGGATGCCCACTATCTGGATGGGAAACCTCCAGAGCAAACTAGGTTACTGCTGGAAGAGGTGTCAGTGACGCCACGAGGGGTTGCTCACGTTATAATCTATGTGGATTCTAACACCCCAATATAGTGATAGGGACACTACTGTCAAAAACAACCATCCTTCAGATGAGACATTAAACCGAGGTCCTGACTCTCTGTGGTCATTAAAATCCAGGATGTCTTTCGCACACCTAGGGGTGTACCCTGGCATCCAAGCCAGATTTTCCCATTGACCTCTATCGATCATCATGGCCTCCTAATCATCCCCAAATATACAGTCTCCTCTCCACCAATAAGCTAGTGTGTGGTGGGCATCCTGGCACAATATATCTGCCTGAGGGGATTTCCTCTTCCATATGTAAAGATTTGAGAGTAAAACTTTTGAGTACACAGAAAGCGCTACATAAATGTAACAAATTATTCTAAATTGTAATTATAATGTGTAATGCACTTTAAAAGTGAAGTACACAAGTCCTTGTGTTGTCACTCAGGACCTTGAGCTCTGGGAGAAAGCAATGCCCTTTATCATAGCCTAATATGCATTTGCTTTTGAGATCCCTGACAAATTCAATAACAGGTCCATGAGCATCACTGGACACTCACTTGGAATGACAGGGCCTCTCCTGGTACCCTAGGGAATCCTACTCCTCATTAAACAGAAGTCAGACTATTTTCTGGACATGGTTTGTTGGACTGGCTCACGGTTTTAATTTGTGCATGTTATGTCCACAGTGATTTTATTTATATAGTTTCATATGTTCACTTCATTTAGAGGTATTTTACTAATTTCAAATTAGCGAATACATTTTTTAGAATTATGTAAAGCCCTTTGAAGGACATCTGTTTTCAGAAGTATTTTTATTGAGAAAACCTTGGCTTTTAATGGAAGCATTAGATGCATTAGATTATTTATCACCGTAAAGCATGGATGGATGGATAGATAGATTACCTGCTTGGTAGAATCGTAGTGAACCTGGGACTCAGACAGATCATTAGTAGTGGTACCGTTTGACACACGCACGGTAGCAGGAACAGTTTCCACTCCCATCACTGTGATGTACTCAAAATTCAAGTTGTTTGGATCCATATATCCATTGTGGACAACTTGCATTGACAAGACACCCTGAACCAGCAGAAAAATATCAGATATTAATACAGATTAAAATAGACACTATGTCATCTAAAAATAAACAAACAATAAAACAAATTGATGTTAGGATGACCTACATTATCCACTGAAAACTTGTAAAGAATGTGGGAGCCAGATGAAACGGTATCTAAGAAAGAGAAGTTTCAGTATAAGAGACACATACTTAAATATGAGTCATACAAGAGTTATCTGGGTTTTTCACTAAACATTTGAGTAAATCTAATAATTTATCATAGGGCTGAACAATAAGGATAAACCTAATTTAATGTGTTGCTTTTTTAATACATCTTAAGTTTGTTGCTCTCATTCATGTCTTTGTGTGCCTTGTAAACTCTAACATTTGTTTGTCTTTAAACTGATCATTTATTGCACAATTTTTGATGTTGCTGATTCTGCTGATGTAAAAACAAAGGTAACCTAAGATAAGGTCTTATATTATTATATTAATATTATTTTACTGTATGCATTTATATTTGTCATGGGGTTACATTAAATCACTTTTAATGAAATAGAAATATATTTTGTTTTGACAAAAAAAGCAAAAAATACCATAATTATTAAGTGTAAACATATAACTAGAAATCTGAACTTAAATCTGGCGTAAATGGGTTTGCAGAAAAACATCAATTTTATTGAGCCCTTTATAAGTTTGATTTTTGTTTCTTACAGTGAACTGGAGGAGAAAAAAGGCAATAACTTTTAATTAATAGCAAGTCCCTTGAAAATACCTCGAGAATCTCCGTCATCCCAAAATAGCTCGCCTGACGCAGCCTTGTTGTCATCGAGAGCGATGATCAGTCCCATGGGATGACGTCGGCTGAGGGAACACATAACTTTCATCACACAAAAGTACATTTTTTTTTTACCAGACACTGAAGAGTAGATAGAAAATGGATCCTTTGAAGTTCAGATGGGATTCTTGTTTGTGAAGAACACGTCACAGAGACCATACAGCAAAGCAGGATGAATTTTAAACAAGTTGTACTTCACCTTGTAATTTGGAAGTATTAACATATTACCCCTAATTTATGTGCAAGTGCACCCTAAAAGGTACTTTGAGAGATAAAGTACATTCTATTGTTGAAGGTGTAATATATTCAGAGGTAAATAAAAGCACTATAAAATAAATTGTTGAGCACAGAGAGACAATTCAAACAATTGTCCTAATGTCCAATGGAAACTCAGGCCTCATGCAGATGAACAGGAGTGAGATGAATGAAAACACAGAACTATCTCTGAGATAAAATAAGTAAATAAATGCTTGAAACTAGTAAAAAAATACTAAACATAAATAAATTGGTATGATAAACAGTTTAATTATAATTGTATGTTGATGTTGTGAATTATGCTATGGTGTTAGCTTTCATTTTCAATAATTATCTATTTTTATGCTATAGTAGCATGATAAATGAACAAAACTAAAAAAAAAAAATTAAAATTCATAAAAAATTAAAATAAATATGGACACTATTGTAATGAGTGTCAGACGTGTTTGATAAAAGTGGGTGGGGCTAAATTCTTGCTGAAAGATAATTGGCTGTATTTTCATGGATGATAATATGAGTTCTTTAGACACTTGATGCAATATGTGTGTTTTTTTTTTTTTGAGCTTCCTGTCAATACCTGTATGTGGTGGTGACATTCGGTGTTTGAACAGGCAGAATGGCGCCACCTCTCAGGTGTAAACCAAGTTTATCTTCAGGCAGGTTCATTTGAATTTTTTCTTTGCGTTCTGTAATCACCATCTCCTACAAAACAAATCAAAACATTATACTGTGTGTATGTATGTATGTATATATGTATGTATGTATGTGTGTATATATATATATATATATATATACTTTATTATTATTATTATCATTTATACAGTACATAAACATATTATTTTCTTCTTTAATTTGTTCACAGGGATTTCAACAAGAATCATACACTAAAAACGTAATTCAAAATATATGTCTACCGTCTAAAATTCTGGGATCAATATATATATATATATATATATATATATATATATATATATATATATATATATATATATATATATATATATATATATATATATATATATATATATATATATATATATATATATATATTTATTTATTATGAATTATGAATTAATCATTTTTAATGGATCCCATATTTGCATCTTGTATTTTTTAGTATTAATAATATATCACCCTTGATTTATGGGCAAGTACACCCTAAAAGATACTTTGAGAGAAATAGTACATTCTAGGTAATGGATTTTAATGGATCAGGTTTCCACAAAAATATTAAGCAGGGCAACTGATTACACATTTAATAATAAGAAGAAATGCTTTATTCTTATCAAATCCATTTGAATGGTAGTGTTTTAATTATCATCAAAATATTGTAATTATTATTATTTGTCCCTGAAGTACAGTGTCAGCAATTAAATCAGTTTGAATAAAATGTTTAAATATATATATTTTTATAGTCATAAAAGTATTTTTTAAAACAATCCAACAAACAAAACATATTATGGTAACACTGATTGCAGCTGAAATTGACATCTAACTTTAAAATCAAGATATTTTCATACATTTCATGCATTTTAGAATCAACAAATCATTAGAATTAGGATCAGAGTCATAGTTTCTGCCTAACCTCACTTGGTATTCATCACTACTTTCATAAAAATGCCACAAAATGACAAAGATAATCCGAAAACTTTGTACACTGTTTGACAGAGATCCCATATAAATAAATTATTGATTTCACAGTAATAACAATAACTGTAATCACAGTAATATTTCACCAGAAACTGAGCAAAACATACTTATTTTCGGGTTTTCATTGTTGTTAATTCATCTTACACTGCCTGAAAGACCCTTCACCCCTCTTTCTGACTGTGTGACTAGGTCAATGCCAATACAGACATTGAGTCTCCGCTCTTTCCATAAGTAATTTCAGATCCAATCAGGTTTTCAGTGTAGCTCCTCTCCATCAGACTCTCTCTTCCTCTGTCAGGGTCATTCAAGACCTGATTTGCCAATCATGGCTTCTGTAATCGACCCATTCTGAGACGCACAACAGATAGACGCAAGGGACCAATCCTATCAGTGATCTGATCAGTGGTAGTTTATCTGGCTAGCCACTAACCAGACTCAAGAGGGGCTTAAATGAAAACCTCTCCCTCTGATTATTAGGAGTAACAAATCTGTAGTTTTAAGCACAGATTTTACTGGAATAATTTACCCAGAAATGTATATTTTGCCATTATTTACTGAAGCAAGACGATGGTCTTACCGTCTCAAAGTCATACCAGACGGCATCTGGGATATAAGCATCCACAGTTGTAACACCCTAAAAAAGAAGAATCAGTTGTGTTTAATAATTAGCATTATTCATATAATTATAAATAAACTCAAACTATAAATACTATAAATAAGCTCAAACACACACACGCACACTATGACTCGTAAAATATAGTAAAAACAGTAATACAGTAGTACCTCAAGATACGAAAGGCTCAACTTACGAAAAATCCAAGTTACGAAAGCAAAGACGAAAAATTGCACTGCACTACACACGAAAAGTTTTCAAGATACGAAAGGTTTCTGAAAGTCCGAGATTCGCCCCATAACAATTTTGAAACTCGCGCCGCACGCCGCCATCTTAGTTATTGTAGACTCGCCACCATCCTCCTGCTCTCCCATTGGTTCCTGATGCTAGCCAAGCCATGAGATCCTTCTCTCTAATTGGACAGCATCCCTCCCATCATGCATCTTCTATACGTACATGCTGGGGTGCTTTAGCTCAGCCACTTCGCACCCGAAACGTTACATTTTTTATGTGTTTTCGTAAAGTTAAGTGTACGTACGTACATACATTATCTGCCGTTTGTCCTCCTCCTCCTCTGACGCCACTTTCGGAGATAGCCTCACTCGAAAGGTAAGCGTCAACATTTTACGTTATTTCATTGTTTATAGGTCATTTTAACTTTATTATGAAATTTAATGGAGTGTTTTTGGAGGGCTTGGAACGGATTAGCCATTTTACATGTAAAATGTGTTCCAAGATACGAAAAACTCATTATACGAAGGCCGCCTCGGAACGGATTAATTTCGTATCTTGAGGTACCACTGTATTGTGAGATATTAAAATAAGTGTTTCCTATTTGAATATAGTTTAAAATATAATTTATTCCTGTGATGGCAAAACCATATTTTGCCAAATAGTTTTACAATTCTAAATAATTATTTTCTATTGTGATACGTTTTAAGATACAAACATTTATGCATGTGATTTAAAACCGTCACATGATATTTTATAAACCATTCAAATAGTTTCCTTTTGAAAGCAGTTTTGCAGGAGATTTTTGAAGCTCACCAATATACTTGACTCTTTAATTGAGAGAGCAAAGATAAGCAAGAACATTTGAGGACTTAAACAAGGGTACACAAGATGACACAAATTCTGAAGATGGGAATAGATCTCCCTGGTCAAAACCCATGTTGAGAAGATCAAAGATCCACTTATCTAGCAAGTTAGATGCAAGATGTCATTAAATGAATGCTTGTGAGATGATAAACAACAGCCATTTTTCTTCCCTGCAACTTGTTATAGCACCTAACAACTTTTTTTTTTTCAAACCACATGGTCCAGTAATTATCATAATCTTTCATGCCTCTGATGCATATGGATTTTTCCGCTGATTGAAGTGTTTACATCACACAAACTCCCTAAAGATTTGAATAACCACAACACATGCGTCTCTTGACGAATGCGCATCAAACTTTCTCAAAACGGGCCTGTTGCCATGTTCTCATGGGAAGCTCTTTGAACATGAAGAGTTTCAGTCATATTCTTGATAAAATGCACAAAGCCTGTTCAAACAATTCATCACCCATTTTCACATGGCCGCAATCTATATTAAGTTCTAATTTCTTCATAATGAGGTCAACGAACTCATTAGAAAGAGAGAAAAGCAGGCGATGGAAATGAAAAGAGTGAGAAAAAGTTCCATCTTCCTCGCATTTGTCCCAGAGGAGGTCATCTGCATGGGCCCACAGGAAGTCTTATAATACAGTGTGAGTGAGTGTGAGTGTGAGTGTGTGCATGTGCGTGTGTGTGTGCGTGTTCACTCACAGGATCCAACACAGGTGTGATGAGAAGGTGTGCTCCCCACAAGAACTGGTTGTGCACCGCCCAGGTTTCAATGTCAGAATAGAACCTGCAGAGCAACAAAACAAGAATTTATTTCTTCAGACATTTTTTGATGAATGAAAAATTCATAAGAAAAGCTTTTATTTAAAATATAAATATTTTATTTATGTAATAGTCTCCACTGTCACTTTTGTTCAATTTAATCCTTACTGAATACAATTTTCCTTTAAAAAACTTTTGAACAGTTGTTTATTTAAAATAATTCAGTTGATTAATTCAACTCAAAAAGGCATTCACTGCATTAGTTTTACGTTCTACACAAACCTCTTTTTTTCATTGAGAGCTGTCATATAGAAATACGTGAAGCGCTTTGACGCAGCGTCTCGTTCCCTCTCAGGGAACTATGGTTACATATGTAACCTGAGACGTTCCCTTTCTAGGGAACTCGAGCTGCGTCAAAGTGCTATGGGAACACTTTAGGGCTTTGACGCAGCGTCTCGTTCCCTTTCAGGGAACTATGGTTACATATGTAACCTGAGATGTTAATAAACACAGAACAAAAAGTTTATTGTTGAGGCTGACACTATTGCGCTGCTGTTTGTACATGCGAACAAACTCACTCATGCATCAGGGGACGCACTACGGTCTCTCCATTAACATGGGCCTTGTAGAACAATGTGTAGAGGTATGGCAGAAGGGTGTATCGGATATTAAGGTAATGCCTGGAGGAGTTCAACAAGAGGGAGTCAGCGCCGTATGCTGCAGGGTCCTGGTCCTGTTGGAAAAGGGACATAAAACTAGTCATGGAGAGTAAGCTGAAGAGCAAAGAGAGGGAAATGGATTTTACTGTGTGGATACTGATAATATGTTCATCATGGCAGAGAGCCATCGGTCCTAGAGACAGCCGTGGAATGATTACTCTCCGTCTAAAAGGTCAAATCTTATTCATCTAATTTCACCAAGAATATCATTTTCCATTCATCCTCATTTGCCCTCTCAAACTCTCGCTCTGGAGGTCTGATTGCTTCTCTCACGCCAATCCCACAATGATGATTAGAGAAATAAATCTTCTACAAATAGCATTTAAAGAGAGAGAACACGTTTGTAATTCAGAGCGTTGCCACTGGGCTAGAAACATAGAGCAGAGATGTTTGAAGAAGAAGATGCTTTGTACACTTAGAATTAATATTTGTTAGTATTTAGAGGGCGAGACGTACTGCGTAACCTTGTGCGTTGTGGTTACGGCTGAAGGGGTAGAAGGCACCGACTTGCATCCATCGTCTGCAAAGCTCCTCTGTTGAGTTGTCGAAGAACCCACAGATGTCCGCACCAATCTGCCAAATAAAAGATAAAGATTCAAAATCTCTCCAGAGGAGGGGAAAAAACTAATCTTAGTGAGAACACCAAAACAGTGAGGCGATTAAATGGAGATCAACTGGCGATTCCAGGATTACATTTTTTTTTAATATGAAAAAGAGACCGGTCAACTCTAAAACATCTTCCTAGAGTTTAAGAAAATACCTAAAAAATATGCTTCTTTTTGCAAAAATACCAAATTCTTCTATTAAAAGCTTCAAATATGACCTTGTCCCAAAGGCCGAATTGTTTCGTTTGTGTTCATTTTTGAATCTCAATAGAAAAGAGTTATTAGTTTAGAGTTATTAATTTAGACATTCTACTATGCAATTTTGCAACTACATTAAACAGTAATTACTCAACTCTCATTAGAGTAATACTAGACTAAGTTAGTTTTATTGCTAGGGTTAGTAGAATAAATTGAGATGTACTTGCAAAGCATTAACAAATATTACTTCTAAATATTACTTCTATTAATTAGCGACTTATTTGTGTCTATTTTTAACAGCCTTATGGACTTTTTAGAGATACGTAAAATAAGTTACTTAAATCAATCTCCTGATCTTTAAAATAAAAATGCTTTCTGAGATGAGATTAAATAGAGAGTTTCCTAGTTCTAAGATGTTTCTCATTAAAATAAATACTCGCAAATCTTCATAGGAACTCTTAACAGTCTCAAACTGTACTCAGATTTACAAAAGTGAGAAATCTCAATATGAACAAATATTTATCATCAAGCCCAACTTATCCTAGTTGCTCTCCATGGTCATGTTTTTGTTTTGTTTTTTGTTTTTTTGCTTTATACTCTTATAATTAAGTTTAATTAAGTTAATTTGGCATTTATGAGAAATATATGAGAAATTGTAGATACTTGAATAAAAATGCAATATACTTTAAGTGAGAACTCACAAGTTATGAAATATCAACATCTGGCCAATACGGGCCAGTTATGTACTGTTATAATGACAAATAAAAAATAAATGGTTTAAAAACGATTTACCACAAAGTACAAATCACTGTAATTTTTTTGATCAGATAATATTGTGCAACACCTGCTTTAAATGCAGCAGTAGCAAGAGATGTTTACATCATCCACCCTATGATGAATTCATTGGATCTGACTGTTGAGTTTGCCAGTCAATGTTAACTCAATTCAACCTGAACACTGAGTCCAAATGCCCATTCAATTTCGCATTGCATTTCATGGAAACCCAATCGAAACCAAAAGCTTTCTCTAAACACTTTCCATGTGTCTCAGTGGGGCTGTTGTGTTATGAAGAAAGTCTGGCGTCTATCATCAATTACCCTTGTTTGAAAAGTCATTTTATTTGGACACTTAAACTGAGTCCACTTACGTAAGGGACTCCAAAGAGGTTAAACTCCAGCATGCCTGGTATGGCCCACTTAATGTCATTCCAGTTGGCGCCATTGTCGCCCAACCAGTGCCCAGCGTATTTGCCCACCCCGGGGAAGGAAGAACGGGTAAAGACCATAGAACGGTTGTTCCCAAACACTGCCTTCGACGCTCTGGAAGCAGAAACACAATTTACGAGCTAAAGGGAATGCTGGCACAAGAATAAAACAACATAAGAGAAGGCACTTAAAAGACACAACACCAAGCAGGGTGGCCCAGGAAATCATAAAAATGAAAAACATACAAGCAGGAGTTAAGTGGGAGTTAAGCTGAATGAGAGAGGGGGAGTAGAGGAACGAGAGTGGAACAAATCAATGATGTAGAAATTACAAGATGAGTAAAACAGATTTCCTGCTGAAAATAAAAAGAGCAAGCATGATACATTCAACCCCTCGAGGAAAACATTCTGCCATATGACAATACTTGTAAAAGATTTGTCCACATTCATCAAATCATCATTTCAAAACTGAAGAAAATGTACATTTACAAATTACATTGTATATATTTTTTTAGTAAATTCTTTGAAAAGAAAGTTTGGAAAGAACACACAACAAGATTATTTATTTATCATCATTTTAAATGTGACGTAAATACTAACATAGTAGATAAAGATATCAATCATAATAAAGAAACAAATAGAAATAATATTGGATAACTGACATATCCACAGTAATCATATATATTCATGCAATGTTGAATATAACATATTTTAACAATTTCCCATAATATATTAATCATTTATATGACTCCAGCTGTTTTCAAATATTTACTCGCAAAGAAATGGGAATCGTATATCAAAAGTCAGTTCTTCAGAGCAAAAATATGCATCCTTCACAGAGTATCATCCTAAAATGACATTGAAGATGTATTGTGATCAAGAAAGATTATTTTATTGGTTAATATTGTTGTTTTATTTCCTACTTAAAAAAGGTGCTGGCAACATTGTGCAATAGAGGGTTAAATACATTTTTGTAAAAAAAAAAAAAACATGAAGTTGATATATAGACCTTA
This sequence comes from Rhodeus uyekii, assembly GCA_037043235.1. Classification (NCBI taxonomy): domain Eukaryota; kingdom Metazoa; phylum Chordata; class Actinopteri; order Cypriniformes; family Acheilognathidae; genus Rhodeus; species Rhodeus uyekii. The sequence continues at coordinate 3,137,234 of JAWRVZ010000064.1, forward strand.
CATTCACAATATAAACCTCCCTCCCACAATCACCCAGAACATTTATGAAAACAAAGTGTAAACATAACATGACATAAACTGTTATAGTAATGCGGTCACACCCATGAGCACATTAACATATGACCATCCACTGGTAAATATGACATTGTGTTGATGTTCACCGACATTAATCATTTTGATAAGATTTGAAAGCAGGAACAGTCTATCATAAGAGAGATCATTTGCATATAGAGTGTGGAAAAAAAACAACACTAACTTCTCAGTGGCCAGGACCATAGAGTACCCATAGAGACTGTGGACATCATAGTGGTTCCCCCATTTGTGTTTAGCATCCATGCATAAGGTCTTACTGTACATCAGGTCATCAAGGATTTCTTTATAGTCAAATGGAAATAAAGAATACAGATGTTTACAGATGGTGAGGAAATGCATAGCTGACATATATCTGATATGAATAAATCTAGTGGTAGATGCATTTCAGACTCACGTGGAGTGAATGGAGGATAGTTGAGTTTGTTATCAGCACAGCCTTTGATGCCTCCCTTCACAAAATTGGCCACCTCATTCATATCCTTAGAAATAAAACAGCAGTTAGTTTGTCACTCCCCAATTCAGGCAGCTAATTATCTTGAAATTAAAGCATCACCCTTTAGGGAGGCTATAAAGTCAACATGAAATGGCTTTCGCAATCATTTTAAAAACAAAGTAAATGAAACAATTTTTTAAATAAAACAAGTTTGAATATTCAGTTTTGAAGCATTGGACCATTAAGCTTTGACTTCTACCATTGGTAGCACTTGTGGTCGCAAATATTATAATACAAAAATACAAGATTAAATAATACAAAAATGATTTGAATAAATGAATATTTGTTATATTTTATAATAAAAATAACTCAACATTAAAGTGGCCATAGCATTCAGTGAGACAAAAAAATGTGTGAGAAGGTCTTGACCTGATCAACCAGGAATGTATTGGATGGCATAAAATGTGTCTTCACTGACTTCTTGAAAGTATTGTTTTTAAAAATGTATTTTCTATAAAGCTGCTTTGAAACGATGTGTCCTATAAATAGCGTTACACAAATATTCATGAATTGAAATTTGATTTCATGTTGACTTTAAAGCTTTTGCAGTTTATACTGTACTGCAGTGGTCCCCAACCCCCGGGCAAATGGTACCGGGCCGTGGATCGGATCGCAGACAAATGGTCATATATCAAATGGTCAAATGGTATCAAATGGTATCAGCCCTCCCAAGGGATTTTTTTTTTTCCAATTGGAGTTGAGTGACTGCAAGCGGCTGTGGCGCTGTAGCTGTGGTGTAGAGGAGGTGTGTGCTCGTACCCCACCTTAGAAGCTGAGCTGAGTATCGCTACAACCCCCCCCCCCCCCCCCCCCCCCCCATCAGAGGCTGAGTTGACTATCGTTCTCCCCACCCGGTCCGAGGTAAAATTATCAAACGTTGTCCGATCCGTGGCGCAAAAAAGGTTGGGGACCACTGCTGTACTGTATAGATGGAGTTTGAAATATCACAGTGATGTTTATAGAGCTATGCTATGCTCGAATATCGTGATTAATACAAACAGAGTCAGTGACATATATAATATTGATTTGGAGACTCAGTGGGAAGTTGAAGATCAGAATCAGAACATTTTTCATGACCTTTCATGACCTTTCCATCCAGTCATGAAATGATCAAGTTCAATATTTGGTCAGGGGTAATGATCTCTGCGGGTTACTTACAATCCAGAGAGCATCATGCTTGACTTCTTTGTAAAATCGCGAAATTTCATCAACCCACCAATCAATGCAAGCCTCATTAGTGTAGTCAGGAAACAAGGTTTCCCCTGGCCAAACCTGTGACAAGACAGAGAGTAGGAAAATATTCTTAATTTTGATGAAAACAATGAATGAATACATAAATATGTATTTATTTAAAAAATGCATGCTATTTGTGTAAAATCCCCCTGCTTTGTCCCCCAACCAAAAAAAATAAAAAAAAATAAAAGATCTGTCTTTTTGTTTTAAAGCCACTGGCGTTTATATTTCCTCTTGTGTTCTTTACTTTTCCTCATCTTACATGGCTCTGAGCGGCATGAAAGCGTGATATTAAACCCTAATGCAAAATCAATCCACACACTGACCTGAAATAAAACTATAAAAAAGCAATTAGCATCTGCCTGTGCCTAATCGACTAAATAATCACAAGTGATATTATTGCCATGTGATATGTGTCTTGTTGCCCTGAGGGGTGGTTGATGTATGATCTAACTCAAGGTTACAGCTGTTAAATTAATGGTCTTTCTCATGGTAATAACATGGCAACTTCAGATGTCCCTCATTAAATACTTCACTTATTGCAATTGCAATTTCTATTCTGATTTTTACATGAGGTTCAATTTTGTTTTTACAATTTTAAATGACACCACACGATTAGTTCCTTAACTAAGTTAGAAAAAAACAACGGTTAGGCATGTTGAGGATGGGGAAGGCACGGAACCAGGAGGAATCAACTGAAACTTTCTTTAATCATGACCTCAGCAAAAAAACTTTAAAAGCAAATGATAAATAATAGTCCAACGGAAAATGTCTCAGCAGAAACACAACATCCATTGTTAGCGACAACAAACGAAGAGTGAATGACACACCGGGTAGATATATACAAGGGAATAATTAGACACAGGTGACAAGACTGACAAAGTGATTGATTACGAGACAGGTGGATGGAATGACACCGGGAGGAGCACAGAAGGAAACAGGAAGTAGACAGAGATATGACAGATACGTAACAACAACATAATCATTTCAAAAAATTAATCATGGTTAATGGATAAAAATGTCCATTATATATATATATATATATATATATATATATGTGTGTATTTGTATATATTTGAAATACAAAAAAATTGTATTTTACTTCATTATTTTTATTACCAGTAAACCAAAAATAAGTCAAAATCAGCAGGCAATCCAATATTTGATCTTCCCACATCACTGTGAAAATTGAGATGTCCAAAAACAATTACATCTACATTTGACAGACACTTTTATCTAAAGCGACTTACATTGTATTTAAGGAACACATTGACATTCTAATCAGTTATTTTAATTACAATTACTCATGGATGACATTCAGTTCAGCAAGTTTTAGAAAAAAATGGTTGTTCTCAATTCAATACCTAGAAACAATTAACCAGCTTAATACCATGATAAGGAGTATCTTTGGAGTATCATACCTCTCCTAGTAAAGGTGTTTCCCCATCTGATTCAGTGACAAAAACTTTAGCTTCTTGTCCCCTTTCAAGTGGCTCATAGGGTCCATTTATCCTTTTAGCTGTAGACACAGCAGGATCCTACCAAAAAGAAAATGTTTTTTTAGGAACTCAACTAAACACACTCCATAAAACACTGAAAACACTGAAATGTATAATTCATAACTTGCTATGGGCTACTGTCCAAACGTAATCCAAAACTAACTTTCCACAACTCTACACCTTAGCATAAATGTAATTTTTATAGCAATGGCTCACCAGTATGATGATGTATTTCTGCCCTTTGTCATGCATGTAGTCAGCAAACTGAGGCAGCTCCTTAAATTTATCCATATCATAGGTGAATATTTTTTTCTCCTCCATGTAGTCAATATCAGTGTATTGGACGTCCTGGAAGACAAAACATATGGATATGGTGTGTAAATATGATGTGTGGATATGGTGTGTAAATGGTAAATAATGGTGTGGCATTGAGTTTCTTAAAAACAAAGTTGTCTTCTCTCATTGAATATGCTGTTTCACTTCATATTTGTGTCAAGCTATTCTCGTTCTACCAGCACAATGGCACTGAAGTCTTGTCCTTAACTTCTCCTTTAGAATTAGCTCATTCAGCCTTTATGAAGGCGTATGCCTCTTTTGCATACCAACATTGTCCATTCATTGTTGTCTGTTTGGGTTTTTGAAGGCTTGACTTCCATCAAACCATAGCAGATGGTGAGATTTTCCTGCCAGTAATTTGCTAATGCTAATCAGGCGAAGATGCAATATCCTGACATGCTAATGCCCTCTTTGTTCGAATTACATCAAACATTGAACTTCAATACATCTACCTCCAATTAAAACCCTACCATAAGGTGCTAAATGTTTCTAACTGCACATACAGGTGAAAACATACGTGAAGTTATTATTTATAAAGCTATTTTCCGTGCTCTCAATCGTGGCTTTGAAGTGTTAGGTGGAATCAAGTTTTGTAGAACAAAGCGAGGACCCTCCTTCTGTTCCTGCCACTTACATACGGAATGCCGGCCTCTCTGTTCCTTTCCACGACTTTCTTCACCTCGTCCAGACTGCCGTAGTCCCAGCGTGAGAGCTGAAAGCCCAGAGACCAGTATGGGGGGATGAAAGGCCTGCCAATCAGCTGGAGATACATAAAGCAATGTTAAACACGCTGAACATCACAGGACTCCCTCAGGCTAAAGTTTCATCTTGGCCTATATGATTTTGCTTCAACCTTCAGCATGAGTTAACATCCATCAGCAACATCACCAGCAAGAATAAAGTTTTGGTTAGAAGTTCATGGTGTTTTTTTTTATTTTTATAACATACTTTTTGTATCTGTATTAATATGAGGTCAGAGCGTCTGTGTATCTTGCATGGCTGTGCATGCATCAGACACACACTGAAACATGCTCTCGCATACACACATAGCACTTTCTGGAATTGCGCAAGGCTCATGTGACGGAGGCTATTAGGAGGATGGTTGCAGATGGTGGGCTTTCACTGATAGAGCTAGGTGCCACAGAGTACTGGCAAACTTTTTTTTAACAGACATGGCGGTGCACATGGAAACGTACTGTCTTCGGATGTAAATAGACATGGCAGCGCCCATGGAACCGCGGTAACTTCGGAAGTAAACAGACATGGCGGCGCCCTCAGAGCTGCACTGCTTCCCGATATGAAATGACAGTTGACTGTTAAAACCCCGGAATACTCAGGTAAAGCTGATTGGGATGCTTTTCATGCACAGTTCGAATGGAAGAGAAGAGTCTGTGGTTGTGGTGGGACGAACATGTGTAAGTGATTTTTGTCATGTGCCAATTTTGGTGGAAGGGTTTCCATGTTTAGCATTGGTGGATATGGGATCAGCTGTGACCGTTAAAAGACCAGGGTTAGTTCCAGCCAGTGTAAGTCTGAAACCCACCACTGTTTGACTATGCACAGTAACTGGGGAACTGGTGCCAATAAAGGGTAAAGGCATTGTGGGGAAAACTGTAGGAGGAAAGTGCATCATTCAATTTGGCTAGCTGCAATCCATGTCTCTGGAATTCTTGGTCTGGAATTCATTAGAATTGCAAGTTGCCAGTTAGACCTGAGAGATGGCCTACTTCGTTTTGAAGGGGGTCCTGAGATTGTCATGTCAACTGGAAGTAACCTTGATATGTCTTCTACAGGCCTGTTGGATGTAGTAGCTTCTCTAGATTAGCATAAGTTGGAGCACCATTGAGACTGAGAATGCCATGCCCATTAGGCTGCAGCCCCGAAGTCTCTCATTTCACTCTTTCTCGTTAGCCATGCTTAGCAGACAAGTATCAGTACTGTGAAAAAGTGGAGGCTGTGGATAGAGAGCTAGAGAACCCAGATACCAATGGTGCTTCCTTGGGTTGTAACCATGGCAGAACGCCGCCGTGGGGACAGAAGAAGTAGAGGACTAGAGGCGACAGCAAAAGGAAGATGCAGACCTGCAGCCAGTAATTAATTGGGTCCAAACCCAGCAACAACCTTTTTGGGAGGAAGTGGCCATTCTCTTTTTTGTACGGATGGATGTAATGGGTCCTTTTCCACTTTCAGAGGGAACTAACATGTTTTTGCTGATGGCTATGGATTATTTCACTAAATAGCCAGAAGCTTACGTACAACCTGGCTAAGAAGCCGAGACAGTGGTGAATGCATTGGTAGATGGCATGTTTAGCCGGTTCAGGACACTTAATAGGACACTGGCAGATGTGTCTGCAAAGCATCAGCGAAATTGGGATACACACTTGCCATTTGTCCCAATGGCATGTCGATCCACAGTGCAAGACTCAACCTCTTGCACATCTGCCCTCTTAATATTGGGGCAGAAGATCAGAACTCATGGGGAAATGGCATTTGGAAGGCCACCCGATGAGTCTGCTGTGCCATCAGGCCTGGAGAAAGCTAGAAAGCTTCAGGACCCATTGGAAGCTGCTCATAATTTTGCAAGTAAACAGTTGTTAAAAGCAAGGACCCGGCAGAACACCGGTGTGGGTGTATAGTCTTCAGAGAAAGAATGACAGGTGGCCTAAACTTGATTACCAGTGGGTTAGGCCGTGCAGAGTTCTGGAAAGAATTGGTAAAGTAGTTTACCGAGTTCAGTTGCTTCCTAGGGGTAGAAAGGTGGCTGTGCACTGAGACAGATTGCCACCTTATCGAGGAAGTGCCACTGCAGACTCAGCACCAGCCTCCTCTACAGCTGTGCCTATGCCAGAGTGCAGGCCAGCTCCCCAGAGGAGCACTTTCAGTCCACTGGCACACCAGCTCTAGAGACGCAAACATTACATTTACATAGCCCTGCTTCAGTTTCACAAGGCCAGCAGCGGCCTTAGAGAGCCAGGAGGCTGCCAAGACGGTTCAGGGGCTTTGCTCATTCCCTTGAGGTCGAGGAGTTTTGTGAAGGGTGAGTGTTCTATTTTCTATTTTCAGGTGTGGTCTAAGTGCATATATGTACTTTTCCTCTGTTATGTGTTCTGTGAATGTGTGGCTTTAAGGGGTGGGGTGTTCATCGGAAGAACGAGCCCACAGTGTTCTGGGGGAGGGCTTCAGAAAAAAGGGAGTGTTTTGTTTGAGGGGTTGCATTTCGGCCTGAAGTGAGGAGCATTGGATGTACATAGGTGCTCATGTTAAGAAAGAAACCTGTTGAAAAGGTTTGTTAAACCTGTTAAAACCATTGAGAGGTTTATTGTTTTTCTGTTCGCTACAATACTATTAATATAAAATGTAAATAATTTTTTTAAAAAGACTGCAAAATACCATTTTTTTTGCATAATAAAATATTTCAAATATTTCCACAGTAAAAAATACATAAAATATGAATTAATGAACAATCTTTAAAATAAATTATTGTGCAAAATTTGATACATTCAGCTTCTGACTCTGTTTTAAAATTATGTTTTTTTTCTTTTATGTTTACACTTTATACCTATAAGCCACTTTATACCTATAAGCCACTTTTTTACTAACCATAAATAATACATTTATTGTAAATAGTAAATAAATAGTATTTTATTTTTTATTTTTATTTTTTTTGCTTTTAATCAGATTGAAAAGAGGAGAAATGACAGGAAATATGGTGAAGATCAGGACATAACATGACCCGGGTTGCCCACACACTGTGCTTACACTTTGCCACGTCCTACTATGTGTATTGCCCACCATGCCATGTATCTATCTAACATACAAAAGCATTTCCAAAATCTTTACAATTTCTCCCACAAGTGTTGTTAGTGTTTCTATTTATATCTGACAGGACCGCTCACCTTCGTGAACTCATCCACCACTGCCTCCGGTGTATCTCCAACCAGTATATAGAAGTCCAAAACCCCTCCAATAGTCCGGAAGGTTACAGCTGGAGCAGGCTGGATAGTCACCTCTGCACACAGACATAAACAAATTGCTCTAATTTGATAACCTTAAGCAAAAGCAGCCACTTCAAACACACAAGCACATCAAGACACACTATATATGCTATGCACACACATTCTAAATTATGTTGTTAAAAACTATGATTTTAGCCAATGGCAAAGCTCATGTTTCTGACCAGCAATGCAAAAAAAAGTAAAGGCAATGACAAATTGAAATGACTGTTTACCCATAGCATTGCTGTTCATGAGGAAAACGCCGATGGATTGACCACTTTCATCTTCCAGACATGTGAAATAGGGGTAGTGGCCGTACAAGTTGTGTGTTCCCTGGGGTAGGAAAAGGCATTCAGGTTTGTAATGGCAAATTTCAACCTTTTAATACATTTTTGAGACAATTTAGATTATGCCACATGATCTTGAACACAAATGCTAAGCTGAAGTTCTCCACTCTAAAAATGTTTACATGTTTTACATGTATCCAGTGACTTACATTGCATTCAAGAAATACATTGCCATTAATGTTTTGTTGAGTAACATAAAAATATGCTTCAGGTATAATATATTTTAATTATTTTATTCATGCTAATCTGACAAAATGAATCTGATTATATTGGGTAATACCAACAAAAGTGATTTATAAGAATCAGATAAGTTAGAAATAGCTCATTAAAGGAAAAAATATTGGAATGTGGTGCAACGAGACAAGACCGTGAAACTATTATGATTTTGCATTCTTTTTGAACCTGACATCCTCAGTTCTTAATTTCAGAGTGGCCAGGATATTCTTCAAAACTTTGCCTAAATAATTGTATTCCAGTAAATACAGTAAGTCATACTGGTTCGGAATAGTAAGAATGTTATGACTCACGCCATTGGGAAAAGCATCTCTTGTGAAGATAGGCCAGGTCTTCCAGTTGGTGTCATGGCGAAAGGTCTGATGGACATGCTCTCCAAATCCATAAATATTGTGAGAGGGGAGTTTAGCCGAAATCTGAAGGTACTGATCAGCAAAAATCAGAGGTCCAAGGGTTGTATCAAACCTGATGGAAATATTGTAAAGGTTTTATATAAATCCTGCATCAGAATTCAGTTTGTGGGTGAATCACATGAAATCTGTCAAGAACATGTCTATGTACAGATTCACAATGGTCACATAAAAGTAAATGTGGCTTTTGTTGACTGTGGTTCCATATTCTTTGGAAATAAGGTCCATTCCTCAATGGGCAATCATGCTACTGAAAGTTTTAATAAAGAAAGCAATATCTAATTTGATGTGCATTTAAGGCCTTGCATCTGCAGTTTCACAGCGTAAAACAGAACTGTAGCTTTGTAATGGAAGTAAAATGATGATAGATTACTACACTGAGTATTTCCTTATATATTTCCTTTTAGTATAACTGCCAAAAAATATTAAATGGCTGTCAGTTTATTGATAACTAATATACTTTTTATTGTAATCTACCTTTTTTAAATAGAAATTAATTAAGCATCATAGTGTGCATGTCTATACACACTGCAAAAATGTATATATTGAAAGTATAAATGGCATTCTCACTCAGTTTCAGTATATGGTGCGCAATAAAACCTTGCACTTGCAATGCTGCTTCTGTGATTTTCTCTTTTTCAAAATGAAAGAGTTCTGCTTTGTTTATTGTTTTTATTGCTCATGTGATAGAAGCAACATGCATGAAGCAGGCCTGGTAGTCACTGTGACTTACAAATGATCAAATCCGACTTGAACACGTGTAAGAACTAGGAATAAGGACTGGCCATTTACTTGTCTGTCACTTTCAACAGTGCACAGAAACACACAGATGATGACAGAAAATAAAAAAAGGAAACAATTTCCATCAACAGCATGTAGATAGTGAGACGAATACCGGCTCCTGTACAAAAAGCTTGTTTGCATGGAATAAACCTTCTTTCACACCTATTCGGATTCCCTCATTCTGTTCATGGCTCTAGTTTCTCTAGTTTTTGTTTTTTTTTTGGTTGTGATTGCTCTTCATTTAGTCAACGAAACACTTTATTATTATTCTGTGCTGCATTGTTAGAAGTTTAAAAAGAGTCAACTTAACATAAGAGAAAAGACAAAAAGTTATCAAGTGGACGGCTCTCACAAGATTTTTTCAGGAGATGTTCTCCAAACTCTCAGTCCAAAGGGCTTTTGGATGAGCTCCAGTCTGTATTTTAGGGTTCCGGTGGGAGGGCTGGAAGGGAGATTCTGTACATGCTCATGAGGAACCTCATACCTGCCTTGGTTTGCATCAGTGATCTGGTAACAAAGAATGTTGAACACAATTATACACCTTTACACTAACATGATGGTGTGGCTATCTGCGTCAGTTTGTAAACAGACCTTTAATCGAAGGCGGTTTTCTGTCTGCATTTCAGCATAGAAGGTCAACTCTTTAATATCATCTCCAAATAGAGATGGAGCATCCATTCTCACCAGCTTGGCCTCGATATCTACATCAAAACATTTTCCAGTGAAGTCTTAGTGAATTATCTGCTCAACTTGCAACATGGTCAAATACAAACTTTTCAAAGTACACTGAAGAAAACATTTGCTAGTAAATTTCACAAATAATTAGAAAGAAATGGGAAATAAACACTGAGTGAAACAACACAATTTTAAAGTAGATTAACTGAAACAATATTTTCTATAATTTTTTTTACAATACACTCTCATTTGTTAGCATTAGTGAATGTTTTAATTTACATTAACTAACAGTGAGCAATGTATTTTTTACACCATTTATTAATGTTGCACACATTAACAATCCAAATGATTTGAGGTACCATTTTATGTCCAGAGCACAATTTTTTAGTTGTGAAGTTGTTATTTAAAGCCTTGAATAATTTATCTGAATAAAATGTAATCTTTATTTAACACCACAAGACTAATGTCTAATTTGATTAACACAATATCGGCATATAATGTAATTTACCCAAGTGTACAATAACTAGCTCCTGACAAAATTCATAATACAAAGACTTATCTTAAACCCAATGATACGTGTCATATTGTTTTATTACAGCAATCTCTTGATTCAGGCTGAACTCACGTGTGCTGTCCGGCTTGTTTTCGCTGATCACACTGTAGCCGTGGTTTTTGGAGAAGAAGCACCATGGAACGTTAGTCTCATTCAGGGGGCTCCAACAGCATGCTCTTTCTGAACATTTTTGCTGTACGGACACACAGGAAAAATCAGAAAAGCATGCTGGGAGTTTTTATGGAATGTAGGCCATGTTCTCTGCACTTTACCTGGGAAGCACCACCATCTGGAAAACAATCCACTCTCTCTCCATCTGGAATTTTGGGACATTCCGGGATGATGTCTACAGGTGGATCTGTTCCTGAATTTGAAGTCAAAGAAAACCCATGTCACACCCTTGTGATCTCATTCCACTGTTGTAGACAATCACATTTAAAGTTCTAAAGCTGGCTTTAAGGACTGCCGCTGGAAAAGCTCCAATTCTTGCTTAAACAGTTTCTTCCTGAAACATTAACCGTTGTAAAATAACTAGTAACCAAACTATGGTTTATTGCCATAACACATAAATATACAAGGTCTCAGTTCTTCAAACGTGCATATTACATAATCAGACAGATATCGTTGTGTAATCACTGATCAGTACGCAATATCATAATCATATATTGATACCACTTTAAATCTTAAGTTTTATTAGTTAACATTAGCTAACTACTTTATTTAACATTAACTAAGAATGAAAATTACTTCTAAAGAATGTATTAATCTTGTTGTTAGTTCAGATCCATTATTAAAATCAAACATATTTGTTAACATTAGTAAAGGCACTGTGAACTAACTTGAAAAAAACAACGAACAGCTGAATTTTTATTATCTAAAATTAACAAAGATTTAAAAATACTGTAACAAAAGTGTTGGTCATTGTTAGTTCATGTTAGTTAATACATTAATATTAAAAAATGAGACCTTATTGCAAAGTGTTACCCACAAATCAAACACCATATTTATCTCGTTTAGTTGTCCAGAAATGTATTATGTATGATTTTATTTTTTATTTTTTTTATCTCCCTGTACCCCTAAAACAAGTTCAAATGCATGAAACCGTAAAACCACCCATCCAGCTGTCCTAGGCTCTATTTTTTCCCCTTTAAATATAAACCACTTGACCAAGATCAGGGAGGTAAACTGAAATTGAGAGTGACAGCTGTCATAATAAACCTGTCTGTATTTGCTTGAGTCCTTGTACTCTGTCTCTGCTTTTGGTTTTCTCACTGCTGAGTGTCCTTGATAACAATCAGGCTGGGCATACTTGTTTTACTTTAGAGAAACATCAAAGACTGGCTGTCCTTGATGAGGTGGGCACAGTTTTTTGTCATTAATAAACTAGTCCTCAAGAGGTGCAGTCCCACTGGACAGTGTTTTCCCACAGTCACAATGCTTTACTGAGGCAGTAATTTGTGCCTGATGCCTCTATTAAACATTATACATGTAATTTTCACAAAATTTAATAAAATATTTATAAAGAGTGTAATTGTGGTCGTTATTTTGTCACAATATCACAATTAATTGAACATAGGGTGAACTTTTACTTCTTTCTTTTTTTAATCCACGCATATTTTATGAATTCGTATTTGTGTCTCTGCGTAAGTGTACAATATGTCGCCATACAAAGAGATAGCGTTGACATCTGATCACCTACCATCTTTGATCACTCCTGGCTCTCCAATGGCCAGTACAACGATCAATGCGACAGCGACCACCAGCACCAATGAAAATAACACCATCAGGGTCAGCTCCAACCCTGAGAAGTGCCGCTTTCCCATCTGATTAACACACACACACACACACACAAACAACTATAAACATCCTGTTATAATCTTTCTGTACATGTTTTACCTACACAGTACATGTTCTTGTGTCTGTGTCTAAAATTCACTGGCTTATGTTGGTAAGAATGCTAACCAGACAGTTGACAGTAGTCATTGACTTCCATAATGGCTACTGCCAACTGTTATTCAAAATGTGGAACTACATTCTGCACCAGTAACAAACTGTTCCCAATTTAATTTTAGCCAAAGAATACGGGTACAATCTACATTTTATAATGTCTATTATAATATTTTCTTTGAACCCAACTTGGACCTTTTCCACAAAACACCAGATCTTTGAGTATTTAACAAAAGATTGCTCATTTGAACAGATTCACATGACAAAATAGCCATGTAATTGTTCTTATGGATCAAACATTCTCAATTTAATTTCAGTACTTCAAAGTTAAATGGATTGGTTTTCATTTTCACAGCAGCTTGTGGAGTGAAACAATCCTATCAAGATCAAATGTTTGGAAAGCATTCTTGTCTAGCTAAACAACTGAACATTCGCACGTGCGGGAAATGGCCTATGAAGCCTCATAAACGTCAAGATAATAAAAATGATCTTTCAACAACAATATATTTCAGCTGAACATATACAAGGACATTTAAAAATATGTTGTCCTACCTTCACTGTTGTTAGTTGCTGTTGTTCTACTGTTAATTCCTTCTTTTCCAGCTCTGAGTGCAGATGAAGTCAGAGCACACTAAAGAAGAGTAGATCTGGATTGTATGTTTTATGTCGCAAATGAACAAATTTAAAATACTGAGTGGGAGTGTTTATTGTTTTACAGCTTTACAACCAGGATTTGTCTTATGTGATAGCTCACTATCAGAGGTCATGGTTATGAGGCAGTGCTCCTTGAGACAAGTGTATGTGTATTCATTCAGGAATCATTCACAGACAATGGCTTAACCAGATGTTTCTCATGCTGTTCTGTTTGCTCATGTAAGGCATGACAAAGCATTTTGTGTTGGATGCACATGTATCCATGTATCTTATCCATCTGAAATTCTATTAATGGGCACTTTATTATTACATTGTTTACCAGTACATTTTGCAATCCCCAAGCTGAATTTAGCAGTCAGATTAATGAGTTGTTACGGAAAGTCTTTAGCACCACATCTGTCTTGAATAAAAATCATTTCGCAAGATATTTTCTGTTGCAAAAATATTTTATGAACTCTTTCAAACTGCTTCAAAGAAGCAATTAGATGAGACTAGCTACATGAGACGTTCAGATTTTACTGAAATGTGCGATTTCCTTTCAGGGATGTGTTGGATGAGAGATTAGAGACGTACAATTATTCTCGGACTAATAAGTATATTTTAATGAAGCAATTACATGTGTCATTTATGGGCCTCTTTAAGACTTTACTAAGTTGGATTGTTTTATGTTCTGAGGATTGATCTTTGACCTGAAAGAAATGAGTGATACAATTTTTTTTTTAATCTGTTTCGTTACTTTCTGTCTGAAACAGACAGAGAGAGAGAGAGAGAGAGAGATAGATAGATAGATAGATAGATAGATAGATAGATAGATAGATAGATAGACAGATATAGATAGAGACATTGTGTGACAGGGATCTCCTTAACCCAACGCGTAGAGTCTATTGCATGCTTTAGCACTTGAAACTGAAGCAAACTCTCGGGTGTAATAGCTCACTTTCACCTGACTGAAAACTACTTGGTGGTGATGATACCACTAGAGTCAGAGCTAGTGCTGACTGCATCATGCTTTCTCTAACGCCAGCACAATGAGCCACAATGAGCTAGCATAGCGATTTCTCCAGATGTGCCTATACGCCTGCAGTCAGGCTTTGATGGCCATATCAGGTTAAGAGCAACGCAAGCAGTTATCAGAGCTGAGAGCTGGTCCCAACTGAAGGAATCAATACCTTGGGATTGAATTGCCAGTTTTACTTTCAGGTACAAGAATTGGATTGGAGCTGCAGCTCCAATATGTGAGAGAATAGATTTTGAGGCTGTGGGAAAATGTATGCGGAGCAAAACTGAAACAGATCCACAATTCACAAATCCAGCCAAATTGCATTGAGAATGGAGACTGTAGTGGATAATAATGTAAAATGACAAGATAGAATCCCTAAGTATAAAAAAATATAATTCACATACAACTGATTACAAATGATAAATCAGACACACATATAATCATTACTAGTTAAAACAACAACAACATTAAAATACAGAACGATGCATTAATTTAATATCACATGAAAAAAAAACCACATATATATATATATATATATATATATATTGCAAAAAAAAAGATTCTGTGTATAGCAAAAGTACAGATCAAATATTTTATAATAATGACAGAATCAACTAGAGATAATTTATTTCAAAATATATAAGAACTCAAGCAGGGATAACCACTAACCACAGTAAACCATAAACGAAAATCAACAGAAATGCAACGTGAACGTGCTGAAAGTCAGGTGTATATCATAAGTAACCGCAGAAACAAAAAGCAAGAGGCTGTGTTCGAAATCACCTTGTATACACTCATTCACTATTCCCTACATTAGTCCAAGAACATAAAACCATTACAGTGGTACCTCAAGATACGAAATTAATCCGTTCCGAGGCGGCCTTCGTATAATGAGTTTTTCGTATCTTGGAACACATTTTACATGTAAAATGGCTAATCCGTTCCAAGCCCTCCAAAAACACCCCATTAAATTTCATAATAAAGCTAAATTGACCTATAAACAATGAAATAACGTAAAATGTCCAAGCTTACCTTTCAAGTGAGGCTATCTCCGAAAGTGGCGGCAGAGGAGGAGGACAAACGGCAGATAAGTAAAGTTTCGGGTGCGGAGTGGCTGAGCTAAAGCACGCCAGCACGTACGTATAGAAGATGCATGATGGGAGGGATGCTGTCCAATTAGAGAAAAGGATCTCATGGCTTGGCTAGCATCAGGAAACAATGGGAGAGCAGGAGGATGGTGGCGAGTCTACAATAACTAAGATGGCAGCGTGTGGTGTGAGTTTTAAAATTGTTATAGGGCGAATCTCGGACTTTCAGAAACCTTTCGTATCTTGAAAACTTTACGTATATAGAGCAGTAAAATTATTCGTCTTTGCTTTCGTAACTTGGATTTTTCGTAAGTTGAGCCTTTCGTATCTCGAGGTACCACTGTACTTGAAGGAATGAAGGAAAACAAATAAGTGTAATCGGAGACTGAATGCACCAGAAGAGGTGCTGTTTTTGCATAGTTTGCACCTGCTGGTAAATAATCATTTGAAACTAAGCAAACTGGCAGCTCCAGTAGTAATGATAAGATTTAGCTTGAACTCTGTCATCAAAACTATGTAAAAAAAAAACTTTAATTAAAAATATCATGCTGTAGACACATTAGACCAGAGGTTTGGGAAATGGATGGATGGTTGTGGCTGAAGGTGTCCGTCACAGTGCATTGTGGGTATTATTTAGACGTTGAGTGTACATCGGTAGTACACTTGTTATTGTGGTGCATTGTGGGATTCAATGAGTGCACCCAATAATGTCCAGTATGATTTCAGAGACCACTACAAATGCCTGTCCACTAACATATTTAAAGGTGTTGGATGCTATTTCTGACACAGCGAAGGACATAATCAGTGACCCAGGAAAATAAAAAATTAACAGAGCAGTCGGTTCTTCTATAACAATGTGGTAAGTATGCTTGAATCAAAATCAACAAGATAGTCTTTATTTCAAAATATAAAGGAAACAATGCAAGGAAAACAGCTAACCACATTATGAACTTGACTGATATGTTCATATCACTGCCTAATCTTAATTGTACATGCATAAACACCTACACGGTTCCTTATTAGCCCATGATAAAACAATAGTGCTAGTGCTTATAATAGTACAACGTGTGTGATATAGCACAATAAAATCACATGCAAGCCACCATTCCAAAGTTGATCTTGGACTCTGTCACATTCACATTCACAGAGTGGCTGTGCCGGTCATTTGTGAGGGAAATAAATTAATCTAGTATATTTTGATAATAAAAGAAAAAGAGACCTGCTAAGGGGATTAATAATTACTCTCACTTTCAGATGATAGCTGCAGTGGGCAAAAGTCATCCACGGTGGACTCTGCACATTTGCAAATATTTATGGACAATCACATGAGCATGTTGACAACTTGACAGGAGAAAATAGCAAAGTACACACAGATGAGAATCTGAGAAGTAAGTCGGGATAAGTATAAAAGAATAGTTTTATTCTGTAAGGATGGATTACACAGACCAAATGTGATAGTAAAGACTTTAATAATTTTACAGAAGATTATTAATACAAATAAAGGTTTTTGTGTTGTTGAATATAACTTTCTTGAGCACTAAATCAGCATAGAGTAATATGATACGAGCGTATTCTGAGTATTCAAGCCTTCAAGCAATTTTTTTGCTTTGCGATATGAGTAAATATTTGAAATACGAGCAGCTTACAGATGCCACCGCTAGGTGATTGAGCACTCGGAGCAGCCAAAGCTGCATAATGTATGAGGTAATTGCATATGATCTCCACCAGAGGGGCACCTTGGTTTTACAGCGGGAGGTTACCAGGAGCGACGAGTGATTCACAGTATTATCCTGGGAGCAGCACGAGTTATGTGTTCAGTAATAATAAATATGAGATTCTGAGGCTACCCAATACACTACATGGAAAGAAACACTACACTTCCGTATTGTGTTTCCATTATCTACAATATCCCTCCCTCCTCCTCCTCCTCCTCCTCCTCCACACATACCGCCATTAGCTGCTACTGTATCCTCTGTCTCGAAGATAAGAACTCATAATTAAAACCACATTTTAGCCACAGGAATCATAATATACTATAATTTGTGTGTGTGTGCATGTCTCTATAGCAATTAAAAACATGTTTTTCCATTGTTATTTGCTTTTTGGGAACTCCTTCCCTTCACATAATTTCTGAAACCTTTTAGGGTCATGTCAGTTGACAACTGGCCAATTGTCACACGATATGGCTCTAGCTGACAGACTATATAAATAGCATAAGAGCGGCAATTCCATCAATTCCATTGCATTACTGAAACCTCTGGAATTTATGCGGGGAGGACCAGCCTGTCATAGCTCAAACATAAGCAAGGGAGACCCCTGCAAGAAAGCTGTACAGGCAGCCACACTGGATTGGGCATGGACCCTTACAGAGAAGGAAATCCGACTGACTCCTAAGCCAGATAGATAGCCTAAGCTATAGATCTGCTGAAAGTAATTTAGATGCCGGGGCCAACTCGAGAGTCCCAGAAGAAGAAAAGCTAGTCAGTCCTATGCCACAGAGAGACCTAGTGGACATAAGGGTCCAGTGCTCACACTGGAATGACCTTGTTCTTCAATCCTGCCAATGATCACCAAAGGGGGAGAGGGGACAGAAGCCTCAAGCCACGAAGGAAACAAGTAATGAGCACAAGTCACCCGGAGGTACGTGGCAAGCAAGGCAGACACATAAACCCCTTGGTGGAAGAAGAGAACCCTGAGTGAAGTGTCCCGCAGGAAACAACATGACTTAGGGGTGTACAGTTTCCATGTTGTGGGGGCTCTGGAGAGGTTAGTGGTCTCAGCAACCTTGGTTGAGAGACCAGAAACTATGTGCTAGACCCCCTCGGAGACCAAGCACAGAGATAGTCACTCTCTCCAGAACACAGACGATGGGAAGGAATAGACGTTGCCTCGGCAACCTCCGAAACCCATTATCCAGCCCAAAAGAGTGTCTGGAAGAAAGAGGGGAATACCGCAGAGAAAAGCGAAAAATACTTGGCCTTGCCCCCTACCTCAAAAGGACGCCTACTCCCATGTGATAGGTGACCACCGCCATGTTGCCGGATTATGGACAACCATTTGACCCCTATGTCTGCCTTGCAGAACCCATTTGGAGACCTCTGGTAGGCGTAGGTATGTGACCAGCGACTCTCCAAAGGGAAACCACTCCCAAACCATAAAGGAGTTGATAGCATATGGGTCGACAAAGAGCATAAGTTATGGGTCCTAGAGACTAGAACCTGCTAGAAACTCTAGGAGGGTTGACTCCCCAAAGCAACCCAACTTGGAGGCGGCAGATGAGGAGGATCAACAATGTGAGGTCGGACACCTTGGGGTCAGGACCTATACTCATAGCCTTCTTAGCAGAGGAGGTGGTCCTCAGATCCGTCCCCATGCCAGAGGGCTGAGCCTGAGAGTGTCAGCCCGACTGCCCAGTTTTTAGGGAAGGGTAGTGGGTAACAACTCTCTGTTTGGGCAGAGTGACCCTTCAGGATCACTCCCCATCTCTAAAGGACAAATCCGTCATGAGGCGGAGCTCCGATACGGGTCCTAGAATCAGGGTCCCAACACTATAAAAGGTGCGTAGGCATTCCTCATGACCTTAGTAGTGCGAAACTGGGGTTACTCCTTGGAGAACACGACCCCCCCCCCCCCCTGCCCTGTGATCCAGTGCTAGTAGTAGGTGCCTGGCCAATTGTAAGCTTTATACGGCTAAAAAGGTGGCATCGATGTGTATGGGGGGAACCATGCTGACATCGAAACAGATCTAGAGAAGACACACTCCTCTAAGTTCAGCCTCAACCTCAACATTTCAAGAGAGCAAGAACGACATCTTGATGTTGAACGGCTAGTCTGGTGACTGGAGAGATAGCCAGTAATCAAGGGATGTTGTTAGAACGCGCTGTGTCAGCAAAGGGTGACATGTGGGGTGACAGAGCTAGGCCAAAGAAGAAGCCTTCGAAACAGGAACACCAGAGGTTAACCTGCAGAGCTTTGTGGATAGAAATGTGAAAATACTTTTTGTTCCATGACCAGACTCTGCTGGGGCCTACCACTGTGTGTAGAACTCCTGAGAAACTGGGCGGAGGATCCCCGAATTGAATGCCATATCCTGTGGATACTATGCGCAGGACCCAGCGAGAGATACTTGGCAGATGTGGCCAGAAACTCTACAAAGGGAACCAGCTCTTGAGATTGGCATCTGGTACAAAAAGAACATCCACCACAGGGCCCTTTATTGGGGGGGGGGGGGGGGCACCTGGGTTGAATGCTCTAGGAGGGGGCAACTCCCCCAGAGCAACCAGATTTAGGGGCTGCAGTTGGTGAAGATAGCCTAAGCACAAGCGTCAGATTCTCGTGCTCTGCTTAGCAGCGAGGATGGTCCTCAGATCCGTCCTCATGCCAGAGGCTGAGCCTGAGAGCGTCGGCCCAACCCTTCGGTTCTCTTGAGGGGGCAATAGGTGGCGATACCTGACTTGAGGCGGCCCTAGGAGAGGAGCTGTGTGTGTGCAGCTTGAAGGCAGCAGAGCAAAACTTCCTAAATGCCACCTGCTGTGCAAAGCCCCCGTGAACCTCTTGACGACAGATCCTCAAACCAAATAGCGAAAAGACTCGAAGGTGACAGAGGGACATCAGGATGATGGTGAAACTCTCCAGCCTCGACACTAACACGTCCAACTCCTCAGAGCTGGATCATTGCAGCGTCAGTGTGCACCTTCCTGGTCAGAAGAAAGCACGCTAAAGCATTGTTTCACACACACAGATCAACCAGCTTTCCCACAAACACAACCGACAAAGAGCTTTGCTGACGACAAAGAGCTTTGCTGCCCTTTTGTGATCCTGGATCATTACATCCCCCACCCGCGACGATCTTCCCGTGATCGCGTAATCGGTTTCACGGTGCTTCACGAGACTACATGCCTAGGCATTCCCCTAGCGTTTTCGACAGAGCTTGAGTACCCATGAAAAGGAACTGCACACCTGGTCAAGCGGAAAAAAGCGGTTAGTGCAATGTCTAATTCCCATCTCTCAGGGAACCGAGGTTACTATAGTAACCAGAGAAGTTCCCTTTCAGCAGCCATATCACCCTGTAGCCTAAGACTGGTTGCCCACTGAAGCTAAGCAGGGTTGAGCCTGGTCAGTACCTGGATGGGAGACCTCCTGGGAAAAACTAGGTTGCTGCTGGAAGTGGTGTTAGGAGGCCAGCAGGGGGTGCTCACCCTGCGGTCTGTGTGGGTCCTAATGCCCCAGTATAGTGACGGGGACACTGTACTGCAACAAGCACCGTCTTTCGAATGAGACGTTAAACCGAGGTCCTGACTCTCTGTGGTCATTAAAAATCCCAGGATGTCTTTCGCAAGAGTAGGGGTGTAACCCTGGCATCCTGGCCAAATTTGCCCATTGGCCTTGGTTCATCATGGCCTCCTAATCCCCCCCATACTAATTGGCTTCATCACTCTGTCTCCTCTCCACCAATAAGCTGGTGTGTGGTGAGCGTTCTGGCGCAATATGGCTGCCGTCGCATCATCCAGGTGGGTGCTGCACATTGGTGGTGGTTGAGGAGATTCCTCCGTACTATGTGAAGCGCTTTGAGCTCTGGAAAAGCGCTATATAAATGTAACATTTCTTCTTCTTCTTCTTCTTTCGAGAGTGGGAATGAGACATTGCATTGAAGCATTTGGGTACAGTGTTCAATCCCGCTGTAAAAGAGATGCAGATCAGCCTGAAAACAAGGGGAATCATACACCAATCACAGCAAAGAGGCACACAGCCAATGGAAATGCCATCAGTTGTCCACACTACTGATAGGTGCAGCTAAACCAATGAAATCAGTAGCTGAAGCCTATCAAGATTTGCATATCCTGAAAGCCTGAAAAATAGCGCACTGACACAAGGCAGACACAACTATTCAGAGTGCATTTATAATATTTTGTTGTCCACTTTTTATTAAACACTAATAATAAAATGCACTCACTGTCTCCTTTTCTTTTCTTCGGTCCATTCATTTTTACTGAAGGGCTAGAAGAGTAGAAAGCAACATATCACACTCAAATAAAGGTCATTGTCTTTGGAGTGCACCATCTGTTACAGGAAATTACAGGGAAAGGTAAGATAAAGGTTTAATTATAATAAAATTTAATTCAATAATATAACTTGGAAAAGTTTGATGGGCCAGAATAAAAAGCCCCGCCGGGCCGTAGTTTGCCCTTGTCTGGTCAAAGCCATCTTACATCTTAAACTTGACTACATGGCCAAGGTGCCTTCTAATGTGGCACTCTCTATGTTTCTTCAGGATCCTCCACCAGATGTGTCCACAAGAGGAGAGACTTCAGACCAATCAGACTAATTATGATGTTTTTGGTTGTCCAGCAAGGAATCCCAGGCCTCTAAGCAAAAAACCAGCAATTGGATAACTCAAGCTTTCGTGCCACGTCATGATGCAGCACCAATCAAGATTGGATTAGTTTCAAAAGTGCTTCAGACACTTTCATGCTGAGAGTGTTCTCAAGGAACGAGTGTTACTGTCGTAATACAAGATGTTTTTCATAAACAGAATTGTTAACTTCAAAATTCTTACTCTGAAATTTGAACCATAAAACGTTTCTGGCCAAATTGTAATTTTATGTGCTAGCCGACAACACATTTTACTCACATTTGGCACTTGACAAGGGTTAATTCTAGATCTTGTGTGTTCACAGAATTAAAATAGAGTATGGTTGTGTAGGTGAGAGCTCTTCTCCTGTGTTTATCAGTTCCAGCTGAGAGCAATAATAGACTTTGACAGATAATTATCTCTTGTACTAGTCTCATCATACAGGGATACAATTCCACCCTCTCTCACACACACACACATCTTTGTGGGGACATTTGGTCCTCTCAATATGGGTTAAACAAGAATACACTCTCTCACACACACAGTTTCGCTGTTTTTGGGGGGACTCTCCATAGGCATTATGGTCTACACCAATACAAAATATATACTCTTTTCAACTACCCCTAAACCTATCCATGAAAATGTACTGCAATTTTACACTTTTTACACTACACAAAGAAAATAATTTAGCATGTATATCAATCAATTCCGTCGTGGGGACAGCTGAATGGTCCCGACAATGTAGGGACCTTAAGACCTCAGGCGACAATGTAGTTTCCATGTGGGGAGATGTGTATGGGATCAATTTCCGAAAGTATTTAATTTTTTGTACACGTGTGCATTTCCAAAATTTACTGTTCAAGGTTCATGGAAATTAGGGCGGGTTTAAGCGTCACCTTTAGTCCATTAGTTCTAGATTGACAGTCCTTTTTCCATTCAGAGGAAGAAAGATTGTCACATCAGAGTTGATGTCACTCCAGTGTGACTCACAGTCACTGATGCTTGTACAGGAGAAGTGAACCATCAGCTGTCTATTTCCATACAAAATGTATACTATCTCCCCCTACACCTAAACCTGTCCATGAAATTTACCATCATTTCCTGCTGATATGCTGCAGTTATATAAATAACTGGCTTAAAAACTTTTTGGGATGAAAATAATAACGACTAATACTTTTGCACATAACTGTCTATTCAAATATTTGTTTAGACTTAGATTATAGCATCATATTTCTGACCCTATGTGACTATATTTCAGTTCATTTACCACTTTTAATTTCATAAAAGAGGAATTTGGAGTAACAGATTCTTTTTTTTTCATGGAAGATATGACACTTTATACCTTAAATTATTAAATTATTAGCCTTCAAGAGAAAAAAAAAGTAACTTTATTGAATCAACATTCAGCCCATTCTTGTATCAGGATGGTGGCTAAATATAGATTCACTCTGAACTCTTAATGGTTGTCACCTTATTGTTGTGCATTAGCATGAACTTTGTCACTTCACCAGGTTGTTGTTACTCACGGCACCTAAAGTCAACAACTCTGAAACTGAATGACACTCAATGTCATGTTGATGCTACAAATCACCCCATTGCAAGTTCAGGCAGCCTCCAGCCTTTCTATAGTCTTTTAAAAGAGTGATAAACTATTTGTTTCACACATTGTATATATACATACAGACTAGAACCCAAAAGACTGAAAAATCAAAGAAACAGCCACAAACCAGTACGATGGAGGTGGATCAAAGTGCAACATTTATTTGCTCTTCTGGAGCAAGAGAGATAGAGTGAAACAGCCTGTACTCCACAGCAGCAAGAAACACACACACAGACAGAAATTGCATATGTTCATTCACATTAAATGGCCAACAAATGTACAAAACTACAGCTATGATAAACAACTACATAGAGCAATTACAGCTTTTGTTTTTCAAGAAAAGTACAGATGTAACTTATAAATGAAGATATATTATTTAATTATTTGTTGCATTTTTAGTGTCTGGAGTATTGCTCCCAAATGTTGTTCATGACTTGAGGTCCAGTGAACGAAAAAATGTGTCGAAAGACTCAATATGAATGCTTCGCATGAAAAACACCATGAATACACGTTAGACATGGGCTTACAGCATGAACCAGGAAGTAAGTAGCCACTTAAAAGTGGCAAGGTGTGACAAGGTGACGAAGCGTCTTGTTTTCTCTTCAGGGAACCAAGTTTACATTCGTAACAGAGGCAGTCACCTTCAAGGGAACTCAGGATGCATCAAAAAAATTGAATGGGAATGAGAATACCCACTCTGCTGCAACGACGTGGGCCTGACGAGTGAAATGTAGAGCTCTACATTAGCACTCGGGTTTCTGGAGTGGTATTAAGGTCTTAATGAAGGTGTGCGGGGAGAAATAGCCTGCCACATCACATACTACTGCAAGAGATATTCCTGACAAGGCAGCCACACTCCTAGTTGAGAGGGCCCAGATCGCCATAGGGGAAGGCAACCCAGCTGACTCATAAGCAAGGGAAAGTGAAATCTCAACTATCTACTTGCTCATTCTCTGTTTTGAGGCTGGGGTCCCCTTGGTTGCCCCAAAGCAGACAAATTAATCTGATCTGATTTATGCCACAGGTCAGCTCTCTGGACTTAATAAGTGTCTAGTGCTCGCAGTGGACACAGAAGATTTATTTGCTCCTGGTCATTGCCATCAAAGGGAGGAGGACAGAAGGCCTGGAGTATGATAGGGTGTGCCACTTTAGTTGGTACCTTAGGCACATAGCCTGGTCTAGGGTGAGGAAAGGCCTTCACCATGCTGGCGGCAAATGTTAAGTAAGAGGGTGCAACCGACAATGTTTATTGTTATTATATAATTATTCTTATTATAATAGTGAGGAGGAACAGAGCTTTTAAAGTTAGGAACTTGACTGGAACCTCCTCTATAGGCTCAAAGGAGGCCTTACGTAGGCCCTGGAACACCAAGAACAGATCCCAGGCCGGCACCTTATTGAGTACTGCAGGCCTCAGCCTCGGAGGCGAACTCTCACCAGAACTCCCAGGAGCAAAGCAATCAACGGAGAAGTGTACAGATGTAGCCTTGGCACATCTGAACTATGGCGTCCAGTCTGAGAGGAGCTGGATGCATGAAGGAGAACCATAGTGGAATGAGACGTCTCTCAAGTTTCAAACAGATCCACTTTTGCTTGGCAAAACTTCTCCAATATCTGCTCCACCATATCTGGGTGGAGTCTCCATTTGCCAGGCCTCGGCCTGTCTTGACAGGATGTTTGTTCCTGTGTTTTGGGTCTCATGGATGTATGCTGCCCTGAGCAAGAGCAGTTTCCCTTGGGACAAAAGTTTTCACCTGTTTGCAAAATGGACACGAGTGCAGATGCCCCCTGGTGATTTATATATATGACCACCAATGTGTTAATTGACTGGACAAGAACATGATGAGCTCTAAGGTCTGGGAGGAATACTTTGAGAGCCAGAAGGATAGCTATCATTTCTAGAAGGTTTGTATGCCAAAAAAGCTGGTCTACCCTCCACAAAAAGCCCCCCCAAAAAAATGCTTGTTTGGCTATTGTTGATATTGCACCATTATTAGTCTCTGTTTATTCTGAGGTTACCGTGGTCAGCCATATCCGGGCCATATCCAGATCAGATGAAGGACCTTCTCTTGGACACGAGCACAACACATACCTGAAGTGTCTGCAGAGATCGTGACTCTACTAGACCCTCCCCTGTGAATATCATAAACCCATCTCAAACTGGACCAAACTTGACCAAACTTGTCAATATAATAATCATGCACTGTTTTGCTGTTGGCCAGAGGAGAACGACATCATTTGCATTAGCATTTGCGTGTCTCCAGAGTAAGACATTGATGAATGTTTTTACATCGTTGTACCATAGGCCCTACCCACTTACATTCAGTTGCTTAGCAGTTGAGGGTATATTTACATTAAACAAATGTACTAAAAACAGATGACAACATTGTTAAAACAATCCCCGTTCACATGGATTTGCAAAAATGACTAAAAAGGCTATCCCTTTGTCAAGAAACACCCCGAGAACACATTAAATACATGAGCATGATGTCACTGTTTTTTGGGGGTTTTTTGGCAAGCATAAGGGGAGCGGAATCTCTATCTGTGCTCTGTATAACCAATCTCTCCTTACCACTCTTGCCATAGCCCCTTTTCTACAAATAGATTCCTTATGACCTCAGTAGTCAACACGATTTGCGAACATTCAGGAGCCTCTACAGGGTATTCTCTTCTGAGAGATACTTTCCCCTAGCTGACCAAGTGGAGATCAGGGGAGCAGGGAGGGCCCACTGTTAGGGTTTGTAGGGCTCTTCTCCAACTGCTCGCCCTATAGCTAGGTACTGGCAGGCCGAGTACAGGAAACAGCAGGGTGCACCGAGTGCAAACCTTCCAGATTCTGGATGGCTGCCCCGATTCACTTGTGCACGGTGTGAGCAATGTATTGCCTACAGCTCTCTCGAGGGTTGTGTCAGTGTATTGACCACTCTGTACTCCAGTCTGCATGCAAGGGGACTCAGAGGGAGTTATGCTCCAGCCAAAGCTCAATGGAGCGAAGGGTACAGTTGGTATCAGACTATGGGAAGACTTTTTTTTTGCTTACTTCGCACAGACCTAGCAAGTTGAGCTAAGAAGTGAAGGCCTCAGCCAAAAAGCACTCCTTTTTACTTCACAGGGTTAGGTGAAGTGGCTCGACTGGAGCCACCGACTCTGTTTCTCTTTCGTTTAACCGGGTGGAGCTCATGGGAACTTCTTAGTTTGTTAGCTCTATTAAGCGAGTAAACGTGGGGCCCCTAGGAGCAAGGGCTCCAAAATTGGATAACCTCTATACCAGTGCTCGTCTAACTGCAGCATGGCTAGCTCAGAGAGGTGAGGCCAAACAAACAAAAAAAAACTCTCTGAAGTGAGAACACTCTAAAGGCAGGTTCCAGAGCCTAACAGCAAGGTATCAACCAGTGGAGCGGGGCATTCCAGGAAGCTACCTTGTTCTACCGGGCAAAGGCCAGACACTACTCACCATCACATAATAGGCATAACAGGCATAATAGACATTGCCTGTCATGGTGTACCTGTGAAGAGCATGGCTTTCCCCTTGATCTCCGCACCTCAATGTGGAGCTTGGGGAAAAACCAAAAGGCTGCGCAAGGCTAGCATTTTTTGACTCGTGGGGAAATGCTCATTCAGACTACCAGGGGTGGTCGAATTCCTCGTCTTGAGCCATAACTACCAGCAGCTCATTGTGTGCAGGACAGGCAGGCTGTGAATCATCAGAGAGATCTTGTAAATAAACAGCCCCTACTCGCCTAGGTTTGCGTGGAGTCCGCTCATCCACGAAGAAGAGGGAGAGCTCACATCCTCTTGTGGAAGCTCATTCATGTCAGAGTCTGACGGCTGAGAGAAAAACACTCTCACTAGCTTGCCTGCAAACCCCATCTGCTCACAGATGGTTGTTCCAACTCACTTGTGAGTAGGGACAACCGCGAGCACAGCCTCCTCCTTCTATCATATCGCACATCTCGTGTGTATTTTCAGGTGTCAGAAACCGTTGAAACGGATTAATTCGATGAAAGTGGTTTTGCTGGCCATTGTAGCAGACAATGCTTCAAACAGAAGATAAGAAAGAGGATTAATGCTTCAGACACGTGTCATATGGGTTTTCCCCATAGCGATCCCTAGTTGACACAGCGTTGAGTTCCCTTTCGAAGGGGAACTACATTCTCCACTGTTTGAGGTGCAGGAACGCTATGAACATCAATGAATCAATCCAATAAAATCAGTGGTTCAGGTATGTGTCATAGTCATGCTTCAGTGGGGCTGGATGGACCATACTTCCACACAATACTAATAGGGTTATTTTGTAACCTTTATTTTTAAGAGTGAAGAAAATAATTATATCATATTTATAATCAAAACAACTATTTGTACAGGGATGTCATTGATAAACAAATAAATGCTTTCTCTCCGTGCTTCCGTGCCTCCACATGGAGGTATGCTGAGACATGCTCACACACACGCACACAGACAAGTTGTGTGTGTGCAGCTGTCTTTGGCCTCAAGAGTAAAAAAACCTTGTGCTGACACAGAATTGTGCAAACACACACATCAAAGGATCCCACACTAAAACACTGTGGGAAAAAAAAATAAGTTTTTTCCTGAAATGAAAGGCAAGTGAGGAGAACTAGCGGAAGAGAAAAGCAGATGGTGAGTGAAACACACTTAAACACACACCTCACACACACACACACACACACACAAATGGTTGTAGCCAACAGAGGCGGATCAGTCAGGCAGATCACGGAGGGATCGGTGGGTGCCTGGCTGACCTCACGGCCACAGGCAGCATCGGAAATGTTGGTACGCTGCGTCCAAGCATGCTCAGAAAAGCCTGCTGTCAGGATAAAGAGAGAGAGAGATGGAGAGAGATGGCAGAGGAAGGCTGTCAGAAGGGAAGGCCTGGAGTCATGAATCACCCCAGACCGACACACTCACTGTCCACACACTGATCCCATCAGCCCTTAGACAGAGCCAAAGAGGCAGAGGATGTGAGCTAGATCTGTGCAACCCATAAGCATGACCTGAATAGGCCACCAATATGTAAAAATGACTGAACTAGTGCATAAGGATCACTGAAAATTTAGCAAAGTATTCAACATGTTTTAATGCATTCAATAAATAATTAAACACACAAAAAAAGTCACACAACCTGTGACCAACACTGACATCATAGAGTTTAAAATAAAGGTTCTTTGAAGGACCTTGGGTTTATTGAAAAACCTCTTCGTATTAAGAAGCATTTAATTTTCTATGTAGAGCAGGTCTTTGCAAACTCTTTCTGAATCAAGGACCCCTTTCATATCCTACAATCCCAAAGTGACATGTAACAATAAGAGAAGAAATTGTTACCATGGAAATGGATACCATGCCAGTGACTGCCCCTTTTGTGAAACATTTGGCATGACGTTGCCAAATTTATGAAAGGTCACCATTGAGTTATTCCAGAAATGACTAAGAGTCATTGGCCCAATCCAAGTGGATGGGGGGCAAATTCAGTCATACATGACACAACCTGACAGATGGCTGGTCTAACGTCTGATTTCTGCTCCCATTTCCAGACATTGTGTTGTGAAAACAGACAGTGAATAAGAGCAACATTCGGTAATTGAAACAAGGTAAAATTACATAATCTAGGTGTCAATCACTCAGGCTTGTACACATTTTCTGTCACAAGAATAGGAAATACACACCAAATTATTGTGCAATTGATGGTATGTTTACATAACAATAACGTACTGAAAAGGGAACCTTTTCTTTTGTTCTTTACGCATACAAGCGTCATTATTGTCAAAATGATCCCTGTTCACACGGATCCGCGAAAATGACTGAAGTATACATGCCAGGCCATTAGATGGAGATGTCATTTTGTAAAGAAGCATTATGCATCAATAGACTGAACACGTACGCATGCGCACCGTTTTCACAAATTCTCGTTTTTTTAGTTTACAGAAAGACGATAATGGCATCATTTTCAACAACTTGCACTTTGAAAGTTGTGTTCAAATGTTCACATGTTCATGCCTCCATGGTGCCGTGTAAATGAATGACCATAACGCATAAAAAAATTTTTTGTTGTTGAAAATAGTTTGTAAATGGCCAATAAAACTAAAAATAAACAATGCTGTAATATAAAGCAGTCTCAAAAAGTGTTTGGACATTTAGGCCACTTTTAATGTTTGAATTTCACTGTATTAAATGAATAAATGCAATACAATATGAAAATAAGTGACTGTGTAAGTTAGTTCTGGAGAATGCACCTTGCTTTAATATTTTATCATCTAATGATCTACATCCATATTTTAAGTATGGGTAAAATTTCATTAAATACGTAACACAATATCATATTTTGTTTGTATCTAGTTAAACAATTAAATTGTTCTCAAATTTGCAAAAAATAAATAAATAAATAAAAAATGTCCTAAACTCCAAAAATGGCATGAAAGTCATTTATGAATTCAGTTTAGAAACTGTTGTTTATGGTTTATGAGAGATAACATCTATCGCTCTGGGTAAGAGCCAAGTTCAGTTTGACTTGCATCTGCAACAGTGCTTCAAAACCAGGGAGCTCTGGAAACACTTGACTGTAAGTGCACAACATCCATTTACAGAATTCTGTTGTTTGTACACTTCACACGGATGAAGTCCATGCTGAAAATGGAGGAAAATATTT
Source organism: Rhodeus uyekii (assembly GCA_037043235.1). Lineage (NCBI taxonomy): Eukaryota > Metazoa > Chordata > Actinopteri > Cypriniformes > Acheilognathidae > Rhodeus > Rhodeus uyekii. The sequence continues at coordinate 3,167,187 of JAWRVZ010000064.1, forward strand.
TAGAGCTTGAAAACAGAAAACAAAAGCCATAGCAAACAATAACTATTCAGTTGTTTGTATGAATAGTGTTTTCAACTTCAATGGTGTAAAACTCTTAGTGAGAATATTACAATATACTGTTTAGTGGTACTAAAATCTTCGTGTTAGTTTTGGGAGGGGCAGGGGGAATTAGCAGCTTTGAACAGCTTTGTCATTGTAGCGGCAGCAGGAGAAACCTCGTATACACAAAAGATAACCTTACGTTCTCCCCCAAAACCAGATGCTAATTCGCACTGCTCTTGATAGACTCTGTTAGTCATTATAGAAATGTTCCAGTGTTTTTTTTATTTGCATGTCAGTAGATCATATTCAGAACTTTCCGCTCCCATCTGCACTGGATTGGTTTCACCCTTTCACGCTAATTTGCCCTGTTTAGCAAATTTGAACCAAAATGTTCCTTTCATGTCACCTGCTCTTCAGATGTTTTCAGAAAAACCCTTTAAATAAAACAAAATTGACATTTCCATTAAGTCTCCTGAGATTTCAGAGGGCAGGTGAAATATGAGTATTTCTGTGTTAATTAACCTGCAGGTTATTTTCTGATTTACAGAGCATAACTGTTTGCACTTATGAATCAACTCAATAAAGAACAACATCAATAACATCTGACAGGCTTAGGCTGAACCAGAGCTGATTACACCATAATAATTTAACAGAAAAATATTAAAATAAGCAACATTCAGCTAGCTTCTTATTATTACCCATTTTAGGATTTATGATCCAACACACACAAACAAACATGCATTTCCCCTTCTGGATGATTCATGTCAAGATTATGTCTGAAGTATATCTCACCATAAAATAATAAGACATAAAAACTATGTATTTTTTGTGTATATATATATATATATTGTTTGTTTGTTTGTTCTTTTGTTTTCTTTTATGCATGATGGCAATATTACATTTTTGAGGAAAAAACTACACAGTATATTCAATTATTTCAGTACATTGAAAAACTGAAAACGAAACAAAAAATATTTTTATACTTTTCCTTTTCATTTTAGAATTGAAATATGACCTGGATCTGTATATATAAAGCCACTCAGAGTAAAATTTGAATCTTAAGTGTGTCAAAGAATGATGCAATTTTATTTATTCAATTTCTTATTTCTAGATGTAAAAATCATAAAGCTTCCATTTATTAAGACTAGGTCTCAACTCTTAAATTATTTAAGATTTCTTGAGAGGTAGGGAGGAGGACACCACAAACTTTCTGAAAATATAAAATGTGTTGGAGTTATATGATGAAGGAGACTTAACATATTACAAGCTTGATTGTCAAGCTATTCTTTTTAGGACACATATTAATAGAAAACGATTCCACAGCATCAGTACTTATTCATGATAACTTTCTACAATTCAAAGCAGTGATTTAAAATAAATTAAAATATTAAATGTTTAAGTGTTCAATGATTTTTGTATAATTGCATTATGATTGCTGTCGTGCTGCTGTGACCTCACCTCAACTGGAGGTTGAGAGCGGATATTTTTGGGTTGAAATCATTGTAGACCTTAGTTTTCAACAGTTAAAAGCCCCCTCAGTCACCACGAAATCACCACCCAAGAAAAGGGATCATCATAAACTGCCATTGTGCGTTATTTCTGAAGTGTACCTTATGAATGCGCAGAAAAACACATGCATACAAAATGCACAAGCACACAACACTTCCTCTAGTGCATCTGCTGCATGTCAACAGTTTAGAAGAAGTCAACAGTGCCAGATTGAGGAGGAAACGTCAGCGTTGCAGTTATTAATAATGATGAGGCTAAACAAATGTAAACAAGCGATGCTCTGAAGTGCATAAAGCATGTATTAAAGGGTTCACTGACAAAAGAAAAATCAGTAAATACCTCATGCCTCCATGATTGATGTGGGTTTCATCACCAACCAATGACAGATGATGCAAGTGACCTTGCTCATGCAAAACCTAGAATAGAATGTAGAATCAATTCTGCAACTATGGCTCAAACTATTCAAGCTCATATGCACAGATGCAAGTATTTTCCATCCCCCTCCCACCTATAAGCACTAAAATCACAATAAAGTACACACACACACACACATAGTCATGATCAAGTGCTTGCATAGATATTTCTATCGAGCGGTGGCAAGGCGCTGCCAGCTTGGATCGATACACTCAGCTGTGTCTGTACCGTTCTGAGGTGCATTCTAATAGCTCTGAGAGCCAAAGGAAGTTAACTGCCTGCTACAATACAGTACACAACAACCTCTTTCCAGCATTCACACAAACCTTTCTGATGCCTTATAGCATAAAAACACCTGGTAATGTGATTAAAAACATTTCCAGCAATTTTCACCATCTCGTCTCTCATAAATGAGCCCCTGCTTGTCTTGTCTGTCTTATCTATCTGTCTATCTGTCCATATGTTCATCCCTCCATCCAAGCTGTATTGACTTGGACAAATTTCCATTGGCAGAGCAACAATGACATCATAGGTTGGCCTGTAACAACAGCAGTATCCACGAAAGTATGATGCAGAATGCTTTTACACTGCTGCCGCTGCAGATACACGAGGATGACACCCCCACTTCTCTCCATTTATCTATCTGCTCTCATTCTTTGTCCTACATGCACGAGCTGCAAAGAAAAAAAAAAGGAGACAAAAGAAGAAAAAGAAAACTGCTGTCTGCTCACACCTAAATATCAGCCAGAACACAATGCTGTCTAACACAATACTTGCAATTGCAACAAAATTCAGTGAGATACTTTTTCCACAAGCACAGTATTTATTTCTTTGCCTCCCTCCTACTGTCTCTCTCCTCTTTAAACTAAACTCACACCAGCATAGACATGACATGTGAATTGCTGCTCACATGGGGAGGTTTGGCGTTTATCAACACTAAATTATTGCATCTCTGCACACACACACACACACACACACACACAAAAGAATGGAACTGAATACATTGACTTTAAGCAAACATGGTTTAAATTTACAGTAAATTGGACTGTATTTTATGTAATTAACTTTGCACAAAAGAAATATGCATTATTAATTATGTGTATAATGGGATGCTAAACATTTCAGCCTTCAGTTCATAATTCAGAAGATATAAATGCTCTTTGTTAATGGGAGATGCAAGGGCATTTTTGCAGATACAATTCATACTTTGCAACAGTACAATACGAAGGATAGGGTAAGAGCAGGAGATAATTTCGATTCCTTTTGCATGCAAATTGATTTCAGTACCTTGGACAGCAACCTTCAGCAGCGCCACGAGTCATTAGACATTCTCTATTCCCCCTGGTCTGAAGCCATCTTTACTATTCCGACATCTCTCGAAATGCTAGCAAATACAACAGTAACGGAAAGCATCCATGTTACTCACACTGGACTATACATAAATATAAATGACACTTAAGCCCCACTTAAAATATCTGAATGCCATTGTATTAGGTACTAAATATCAAAGCAAGTGACATGTATTTTAAAGCCAGCATGGATTCACACACTTTAAATAAATTAAAATACAAAAATAAATCAAAAAGTTTTTAAGGTCTTAAATTGTGAAACAATGGATACTGTGGACAATATACAAAACATATGCTCACAGTTTATGTTATTCATTAACGTAATGTTCAGTAAGTAATGTGACTATCTCTGTGGTCACAATGCTGTATGTGCTTACTGTGAACTGACTTAAAATATCCACTAAACATAATCAAAACTCTAGCTTATTAAAAGACATTGAACAGTTATGGAGTTATGAAAAAAAGTAAAATTGGTGAAGGAATAGCCCAGATGTAAATTGCTTTAATACTGTGTAAATCATGTAGACTATTTTATTGTCAGTGGCTTAATTGTCCAAAAACTTTACTGGAGTCATTGTAGAAATATGTCATGCATAGTAATACAAACCCAGAAATGCTTGCATATTGCAAATTGATTCGGCTGCACTCCAACACATATATTTTCAATTGTGGGGACATTCCAGAAGATCTGATACAATCTGATTCTACATGGCTGGCCTGTTTAAATTCAACTCTTTATTCCTCCCCCGTTTCCTTTTTTAATTTTCCCCCTCAATCCACCTCCTTGGGTTTTGATCATTTTTAGCTAATTAAGCCCTTTGAAAAGCCCAAGAACAAACCATCAAGAGGAGGAAAAAGTAAATGAAATTCAGATTCAGTGCTCCATCTCCCAGAATGAATCACAACAACCCCCACAGCAAAGACCACAGCAACAAACAAGCAAGCCAAAGACGGCAGAGAAGGCAGCGATGTCAATGAAACCTCAGGACCAAGCCACAAACAAAACAATGACATCGATGTAGGCAATCACTCGATACTACAAATGAGCTACGTTGTGTCGGCATAAGTCAAGTATAGATTACATAAACCCTAACAATTCAAATTATCATTTACCAGGCACAAAACTAACAACGAGAGATTAACCTCAGGGGAATGTATTCAAATGCAAGATGTGTGAAGAAACATGCAAATAAACACATATGCAAGAAGAGAAACCGTTAAATGTAATAAAGGTCAATAACATGACATGAAAAAAATCTATATGACTATTTTTTTCAGCCCATTTGATCTGGGTATTATGTGTAACTACGGTCATAACATGATCCGGACTTCCCTTAAGTCTTTAAAATGGTGCATTTTGTTATTTAGAGGTAATATCCTTAATTTGTTTTAGAGTTGTATATTATATAGATTAGTCCAGTCAGAAAGGAGGGCAATTAAAAAAATACAAGATAAAGACACAAATGACTGTTCTAATTACATATTTAACCTAGGTCAACTCTTAGGAACATCATTCATTCAAAAAATAACTTTTTTGACACCACCATCATACATCATTAGCTTCTGTACCCTTTAGCAAAAAATAAAAATCATTACGTTGAAATATAGAGACAAGGACAACCTAGACATAATCCACGGCAAGGTGACATTGTCCCTATGACTATTACTGTCCCCTGAGCAGCTCTTCATCACAGTGAAGAATCCAGACAGCAGCTGAAAACATCTTCAGTGAACACCACACAATCTTTACATGACACATTCACTTACGAGAGTTACACCTCACATTCTACAGAAGAATGATTCACAGTACTAAAAAGAATGCACAAAAGAAACAAACCCAGTAAAGACACTGCAGAATAGCATTTGCATGCCCTTTAAGGCACCACACTAAAAATCATTTCTGAATATTTCTCGCAGAGAAGTACTCTTTTTGAACAGAGTATTATTGATGTGAAACAGATTTCCACAAAAGGGAGTGCTGTTAAATATGGACCAAGTAAAATTTATTGAAATATTGACAAAACAGTCTGTGTAAATGATGAATGTAGGGACAAAATATAAATAAACTTCTTGCTTAGTATTGAACAGAGGAAACAGAAGCTACACTAGTCAACTGAATAATAAGAACAAATAAAGAAATACTGTTCTGCATCTTTGACAGCCTCAGGAAAAATAATGATAGTTAAAAGCAGATGAACTGTTTTTCAGAGTTTGTATTAAATTATTATGGATAGAACTTCAAGGTAACTGCCACTGGCAAACAGACACAAAATATTTGGTTTAAAAAATAGCCACTTTGTTGTCAAAGGGGAGTAGAAAATCAGTTTTGTCAGATAGAGCTCTTTCTAGTATGTAATTATGTCATTTGAGCGATGCGTCAACAGAAAAGAAAAAAAAATAGAATTTATAATTGAATGCTCTATGCTTCATGAAGTTGTATATCGTACCTGAACAAAATAAGTGGTGTTCCTCAAATAATAAAACATAAATTCTTTCCATCCGCAGACATGATGCGAGCATGTCTCTCTATCTCTCTCTTGTGGACACACGTAAAAGTGACTTTGCATTAAATGTTGTGTAATTTAGTAAGCAGTGGACAGGTATAAAAACATACCTTACAGAAAGACTCAAATCTAATCCAAGGTCTCCTTTTCTTGTCCAAACCCAACGATGACACATGAGTACAGGCAGGACCATCAGTCTCATGAAGAGACTGTCTCAACTTGACTCTTCTAGCAGCAATGAGACCTTGACAGGTTAATGTGCATTTTAAAAAGCGCCATACCAATACATCAAGTCTATTTCTCACAAACAGTATGCATTGGTACCCTTTTTATTTGATTTAAGACTTTGAATTTTTATTAAGAAGGCTATACCAGACGCATAATCACTATACATTGATTTAACATTACCTTTACAATTAAATCTTTCACTGAAATTACAGAATAAATATATGCACATTTTTTACTTTGTCAAATCTTTGTGTGAGAGAGAAAACATTAAAAGTGCTTCCTAAAAAGCTGTTAGTGATAGTATCCAGAAGCATTTTTCTTAAGAAAGTGCGTTGAACTCCATAAAATCTTGAAGTGTCATTATATATTCACAAATATTGATCCTCAGGTGCGTCCTTGAGATAGAACTCTGTCTTTTGCTGTATAGAAAATTAAATAGACCACTCAACGGGTAATACGTTGCTGTATCTCTATAGCAGGTGAAGTTTTTGATCAATAACCTCCATCTGCAGTCGAATGCATGCAGCAAACTGCAAATATTCTACAAACTGTGCCAGGAGCTCCGGAGGTTCAACAACAAATCTGTTCCATACAAAAATAATGGGTGGTAACATTGCTGGCTACTCTGAAAAAAAGGCACTTCATTGAAAAATCTGAGTATGGCCTTTCCTCCAAAAGCGACTTGGAGGAAATGTGTGTGTGAGTGTGCATGTGTAGGTGTACGTGTGTGAAACATATAATTTTGCCATGCTTCTTTTTTGATAAGTATTCTTTTTGGGTGTGGAGAGGGAGGGGTTGTGAAAGTGAGTTTACTCCTTTTTTCAATTCAATTAGAATCTATACGATTTCTCTAAGACTTCGAGGTAATCCGGCTTGGTTTGGAGTTTCGCCCTTAACTCGAGGTATTCACTTTGAGTTTGCTCAGGGAATCCTTTCCCAGCAGTGAAAAGTAATGTTTCTTTTAATCTGGCGTCTTGCTGTAAATCAGGGTATTGCATTCCGGGGGGATGTGCATGTGCAACGTGCATGTCCTTTAATTTGGGAACGGTGCCGTACAGGCAGTCTACAAAACCAACCGTAGGGGTTGGCCTCTGGCTGTCAATCACAGTAGGGCAAAGCACTCCATTCTCATGAAAGCTTGCCATGTCACCAGACTGATTGATGGTGACAATGGTGTTAAGCTGGGAATTGGAGACCGCCATCGTCCATTCCTTCTCTTTCTCCAGAAGAGTTCGATAATTACTGTTATTTTCCTTGGTTTCTGCAAACTGCTCGCCCTCAATCTCTCCTTCTCGTGGTTTGTAAATGGGATTGTTACACATTTGAGTAACGGGATGGGGGATGTAGTCATAGACGTGACCAGGTGGCTTCTCAGGCGAGGCAGTCTGTCTTTCTTCAAAGATCTTGCACTGCATTTGAATGCCAGTTAGGTCCACTTCCTGTCGCTTCCTGAAGGGAAGTTTCTTTCGCCTCCGTAGGACGAATGCGAACAGACCAGCGGCCACAAACACAGAGGAGATGAAGAGAATCAAAAGGCTGAGAATCAGCACAGAGAGTGGGACAGCTCCTGTTGCTGGTGCTTGTCCTAATTCAGAGCCGCTGGTGGCTGTCATGTCATTGGGGAGAACTGGAGAGGAAGCAGTGAATTTCAATTCGGGGCAGATGACCTCAGCCTCCAGCGTGCGCAGATCCTTACCAAGGGCGAAGTCTGGGGTCTTGCAGATCACTTCCCCAACGACAATGACAGAGCTGAGTTTCTCAATCCATTGCTTGAGTGGGATGATGTCACAAGAGCAGTCCCAAGGATTCTGGTGAAGGTCGATTTGAACGATAGAGTGGAGATGCTCCAGTACTCCGTTCACGGGAAGGTACAGAAAGTAGTTGTTGCGCAGGTTGAGTCTAGCCAGGGAAGTGCCGGCAAAAGCATCCACAGGCAGGGTGCGCAGGAGGTTGTCATTGAGAAAAACCAACTGCAGGTTTGGCATGAGGCTGAAGGCAGCCGGTTGGATCTCTCGAATGACATTGTATTCAAAGTACAGGTAACTAAGTGCCTGCAGACCACGGAACATGCCTGGAGTGAGCCTTTCAATGTCGTTGCCATTCAAATATAAACTTTTTAAATTAGGTAGGTTCATAAACGCACCTTCTTGAACATATGATATCCGATTGTTTCCCAAGTGCAATAAATCCAAGCTAGAGAAGTTCCAAAAGTCCGACCTATAAATTTTCTGAATCAAATTCCCACTTAAATAGAGTTTCTTGGCGTTGAGTGGTCGTGGCAGCAGCTCAGAAATATTGTGGAAGCCTTTCTCTTTGCAATTGACGGTGAGACCCAAGTCATTAATGTGTAAATTGCACGTGCACCCTGTCGGACAAATGATTGGTATAGGGGGTCTGGTCTGGTAGGCAGCAATTGGAGGTTGATTCAGCCCTGGGTAAATGCTACGAGGAGTGGGTGGTGTTTTTGTGGGTCTGGACCGTTTAGTCGGCTTTACGTGTCTCTCTCTGTACTCTACTGAAGAGGCTGTATTATGAAAGGATGACAACATAGATGAAGGCTTCGTGGGCCAGACATTTTCGTTATTAAATGGTAATCTGGGAATGCCATGTTTGGCCTCCAGCTCAGCTTCGGAGAGTAAAGGACAAAGTTCAGTTCTTTTGATTTCACGAAGGTCCTTACCATGCAAATGAAAAGGGTATTCACACGTAATGTCGCCCACCAAAGCTGTGTATGGTATACGCTCCAACCAGGTTTTGAGCTGCACAATGTCACACACACAGTTCCATGGATTTTCCTCTAGCTGAATCTCCATCAAGCTGCGACCAATGTATTCCAAAGTCCCTTTATAGGGTAGAATTTTTAAGCGGTTACCTCGTAAGTCAAGGTGCGTGAGTGATACGGACCTGAATAATAAATTGGGTAGTACAGGTATCAAATTATCATTCAATATAAGTACTCTGAGTTTGTGCAGGTTCCGAAATGCCCCATTCTCTATTCTCTTGATGACGTTGTAATCCGCCTGAAGATACTCAAGGCTCTCCAGCCCCATGAAAGTGTCATTCCTGAACACCTCCAATTTGTTTTCATGCAAAAATAGCTTTTTTAAGATGCTCAGGCCATTGAATGCACCCACATGTATGTCCTGCAGTGCGTTATTCCCCAGATTGAGTGACACAGCATTGTTAAGATGCAAAAAGCTATTAAAATACAGCTTGCGCATGGAGTTCCTCTGCAGATTGAGTATAAAGGGTCTTGTCCACGTCTGAGAGATCTGGCTAACATTTGTAAATCCTTTGCTGTCGCAGTGGACATGGAAAATGCCCTCCCTGACTTCACAGTAACAAGGGTCAAAGCAAGGCTCATCTATTTCTTCCGACTCGTCCAACAGAGGGATCGGCGTAGTCCATCCTAAAGCTATTGTGCTTAGCAGAGTAAACCACAGCATCCTTCCACCAAGTCCTGATGAAGTTAAGGCTGAGAGCCACTTCACAGCACTGTAATAGAACACAGAAAAAGAGAGAGCGTGTGAGATGAGAAGGCTCAGACAGCGAGTGACAGTAGCAATGCTTTGAGCATTTCGCACAATACAAAAACACCTCCTTTGACATCATTGCATGTTTATGAAATCATGCATTATCATAGGTTAAACTGGACATCTCTCACTGATAGCTTACACTACACCCAAAAACGGGACTCAAGGGCATATTCTCCACTAATGTTCCAAACACTGCATGAAAGGAAGCACATCTGAACTGTTTAATGCACTTCAACATTAAAAGCAGTTTGTTTCATATCTCGCTACATCTGTCACACACAAACAACATTTGAAAAATATTACTTGTTACGTTTGAATAATCAGCCTTTTCCATGTTCATGCAAAATTCAAGTACATTAGACAAAAAAAACAAATCAAGAAATAAAATTAAATACATAAATTAAATCAACCACTGCATCCACTTTACATTTAACAAAAACAATGACAGGTGCATCCTGAGACTGTCGCCAAAACGCCAATTAGACCTTTAATGCGTAACGGAGGTTATTTGCTTTCCACAGTCTGAACGCACTTAATTAGCGCAGATGTTATCAGCAGATCAGTGGAGAAACTCAGCCAAATGCTGCTGAGTGTGACACACTCTGCGGATCTCTTGGCTTTCGAAAGAAAAGAAGAAGGAGAAAAACAACAACAACCAAAGGCTCTTGAAAGATCCTTGTTTTCCGTCCAGAAGAGACAGCAATTTTCCATGAATAGCGCACTTTGTATTTTCCTCCCACCCTTCTCCGGTGTCCTGGCTTTAGCAATCAATTCTAATGTCCTTTCATTCCTGAACGTAGCAGATACCTACTCAGTTTTAGCGGTGTCCAACTTTACATCTCCAGGGTTTTGAGACGGGTGGTCCCAGGTTGCCTCTGATGGTTGGCTTAAAAAAGAAAACAAGAATATGGAATGAAATTAATTAATCTGGAATTGTGCTTCATGGAATGAAGCAAAATTGAAAATCTTTTCACATTTTAAACGCAAATAAATATAGTCTAATGTTTAACTAAATCTAGATTTTTTGTATTAGTATTGGTATTTATTTTATTTTTTAGAAACTAATTTTCGTTTGCTAAAGTACCATTTGAAGCTGCTTGATTTGTAAAGCAATCTGCGCAGTTACATCAGAAACAAATCAATGCATCATTTTATCAAACACAGAGATTATGCTGTGGATCACCCAGGTCATCCTCCCATCTCCAAAAGTCTGTGAACATCTGAAACGCTCAAAATTCACCTTTTTAACGGAGCATCCGAAAACGGCCAGTTTAAAGATTTCCTGTGCTTTTCCTTTATCTCTCTCGCTCCCTCTTTCTCTCTCTAAGACCAAGTAGAGAGAAGATGAAGACGTGATTTGAATTAAATCTCCTTTCTTTTTTTTGGTTTTGTTTTGTGATGCCGGTTCGTTCAGTTCTGGAGCTCAGTTCCGTTTGAAGCGGCTCGGTTCGATTTGTCCCAATGCTGTGCTGTTCGTGTCTCTCATCGCGTCGGAGAAAAGCTTCGGATTGTCACGGAAATAAGCTTTAAAAAAAAGCGAACAGGGAGGGAGAGGGCAGAGATTGGAGAGACGGCGTTGGCGGAGAGGGTTGGGATGGAGGAGGCACGAGCTGTTGAGCGCGCTGAGTGCTGCACCGGGAGCGCGCGCGCGCATCAGTGTTCTCTCTCTCTCTCTCTCTCTCTCTCTCTCTCTCTCTCTCTCTCTCTCTCTCTCTCTATCTATCTCTCCGTCAGCGATGTAACGTTATGTTTAAGGGTGATCCGATTCGTGTTCTTAGATAAAAGCCACAGCTTACTTAACACCGAAATTCATCGGTGAACTCTTCTGAGGCTTTCTCATTTCTCATTTTTCTTTCCTTGGATAATGTTACTTCGTTCGTTGGAACTAGAGTACTCGGTTCCTATGCTTAAAAAGGGCGAAATGACAAAAGAAAACTAAGCAATAAATCTATCTTTTCCTCGGTATACATTTAGTTTGGCTTCATCTGCAGTGAAAGCTGCTGAGGTAAATTGTTCCGTAGCGTCCTCGTGTGTGAAGCTCCGCGCGCTTCCGCGCCCTGTCTTCCCGCGCTCTGCCTGCAGCGGGCAATCTAGCTCTGCGCGTGGGCAGTGGCGACGACAGGATACCTTTATTCTGCAAGTTTTCATGGAAATGAAGGAGAGGTTATGGAGTAACACTCTGTAATAAGATTTACTAATAACACTATTAATTTAAATAATCCTAGATATAATTATTATACTGTAGATTCAAATCGATTCAATCAAACATTAGCGTAAAGGGGAACCCGGGACTAGTTGTTGCGCTTTCACTGTGAATATTTCAAATAGTAGGCCTATACGTATTTTTGAAGTTCAGTTTCTGTAGATACATATAGCCTACAGTAACCCAGTGATAGCACAACTTACCACAAAATATATCCATGGAAAATTATGGAAAAGTTATGGAAAACAGGCATTTGGGTTATTTGATTTTCTCCGATATAGCGCTGTCGTGACAACTTCCCTGTGCAAATATAATCAAGGTCTCCCTTATATTTTGTTCCTTATATTTTTCATTTGCACTGAACTGCTGATGTGTAATTATTTAACATTTAATATATGGTTTCAATTACTTAATGAAATATGTCATTTAGTGTTAGGAGTGGCTATATGTTTAAACAAATTTATGCAGGATTTTAAAATGGGATACTTCTGTAATTTTCATCAGTCAAGCTTAATTAGATTGTTCAAGGGTGATAAAAAAATGTTCAGGGTGATGATGATGATGACTACAACTATAATTATAATATCATTTTTGGTTATTACAGATCATATTTGTGATGCTAATCAAAACTGCTTGATGCAGACATAAGGCTGGTAAATCTTTGAGATTGTTTTTCAGTTCCATTCCCCTGTAGTGTTATCACTCACATCTGTCTTTCTGAATAGATAACTTCCTCAAATGGGTGTCCCCAAATCCTTTAAACATACAAAATAATACGCAAGAACATAATCAACATAATCAACACAAATTCAACTGGGCTGAGATTTGATTTAGGTTTAATGTTCAACACACATGCACTGGGTTTTACTGAAATTAGTCGACTCCAGGTTTCCATCTCTTTTCGCTAATATTTGTGTTCCTGTTAAATCAGGGTTATAACTTGAAATCAGCTTGTGTAATCTGTTCAATTTTATAAAATATTGATTATAATATTTGAACTAATGGTATGAAATGGATTGTAAAAACAAAAACATCCACTTACAAAACTGCTGTTTTTATTTTTATATTTCATATTCAGTCAGAATTATTGTAATGTCCTTAGATGTTTCACATGAAGTACTTGAGGTTGTGATGTATTTCTCTGCTCTTGGGTCTTTCCACCCCCTTTCCAAGGCCTCAGTTAAGTTTCCAAGTTTCCAAGGCCTCAAAGGTAATAAGCTGTCACTGCCTAAAGTGCTCTTCACTACTCACGAGGTCTGGCATCCACCTATGTAATTTATTTTCTTATTTAATGTCATTATACAGTGGAACCCGATTATGTCGACGGCCACGGGGGTTGCAACAAAGCGTCGAGATAACCGAGGATCGAGATAACCAAAAGCCAATATGGCGATTTGTTTGATGAAGCGATCGGCATGCTATAAAAATGTACATGCACTGTATATGTTTGCTAACAACAAAAGGCAGATGTGCACCAACTAACAGCAGAGATTGTAACAGCTACTTTATTTATGTTGGAAATGTATCTCTAAGACGGCGTATGTAGTTCTGGGCACACTGTTGTGGCTTAAGCGTGCGGGGAGGAGAATGTTTTTGAGTGAGAGAGATGGATGGATGGATTTTCCTTCTTTTATTTGTGATGTTTGTCGGAGTGTTTTCTTTTTCCTGGTTTGTACTTACGCTCTTTACTTGTTTGAGAAGAGTGTGCTGGTACAAAACCCATCTATAAAGCTTGTTTGACTAGTTTATTTAGCATCTGGGCAGTCGTCAACCACTCTGACAGCTGTTACAAGATTTACCAGTATATAATAAAAACCACCTTCGATTCTCAATACAAACCTTTAAAATATTCTTCAACATTGCAAACACAATTTCGCTCACAGCATAAACACAGTCACAACACACATAAACACATTCGCTCATAACAGTCATTTCGCTCTGACACAGTTCTGAAAATTATTCTACATGCGGTTACAATGGTTTCTTTACAAAGTCTAAAAAGCTTTTTTGCTTTTTGCCTTTAATGGTTTGCTTGAAAACAAATGCTTCTAAGCTTCTATCAGTAACGACGTCTTTGTTGATGTCAATGTAATCTGGGAATTCCTGGACAGTGAAGGTGAACTCCTGTGACTCCTCCTCCAAGATAGCATCTGTAAAGCTTGATTTTTGCGTGAGTTGTTCTGCAGCTGCACAGCACTGTGGCGCAAGAGTGAGTGAAGCGTCATTGGAGTGTGCGACCATATGGACAGTGATGCACGTGCAACGCGAACTCAGCGCATGCGCAGTGAACTCAGTACTATCATTAGTCCCAGGGATCGAGATAACTGATGTGAAGTGGCGACTTTGTCCCTCTGTTGTGCTCGAGATATTACGGTTCGACGACATAAAATAATCAACATAACCGATAAGAAAATGTTAAGAAAAATAGGGAAAAATCGGTTCCACTTCAAAAACGTCGACATAACAGGGTTGGCGAGTTAACCGAGGTCGAGATAAGTGGGTTCCACTCTATATACACAAATTGTGTGTATATATATATATATATATATATAATAAGAATAAATAACTTTAAATGAGGTTTTTACAGTTTATCTTTGACCAAAGATAAATAAATCTAAAACTAAATGTAGTCTCACTTTATTAAAAAATATTTTTTTCTTATCAATCAACAGAAAAGAAAAAGTAAGAGTTCAGCACACCAGAGACCATCAAAATTAAATTTGGAAATTATTACAGTTCTAGGAAATTTTTTAACACAATGCAAAATGATTAAGATTCCAAAGAAGCACTCTTTGGAAGATTCTCAAATTAATGCAGTGCATGTTTTGTTCATGTCAGCTCCACCATCCCTCTCAGAATAACCATTTCGAAATCCATGCACATATTCAATTCAACATTTCACTTAAACTGTTATGCTGATGTAATTTTCAATAAGAAAAATGTGAATGATAAAAATAGCAGGATTTACTGTAGAGGTCTCAAGACTTTTGGACTCCACTGTATTTACTCATATAGCTAGTTGTATTGTGTCTTTGGAATAAACAGAAGATAATTATTTTTTTCTAAATACACCTACTGCTTGGCCCAGAGAGACAAAAACCTCCACTCATCACTATTATTTTATAGTTTGAAAATTCAGAATTCTTTTAAAACATAGACTTTTCTAGTCCTGAATTTAAATTTAACGCAAGAACAAATGTTTCACAATGACCTCGTGGTTATAGAGTCTTTTTGGATGCATAGTTGTTAAAGTTGTTCACCTTTCAGAATGCACTGATGCATGCAACATAAAGCCCCACATAGAGGCCTCTTCTGATTGGCTGGTTAGCATTGGTCATGACAGCACAAGGCGGATTAACGCCTGCAAGAGAAAGAAGAGAAGAAAGAGAGAGAATGAAAGGGTGAGTGAAGAGAAGGTTTAAGAGCAGCATTCTGGTTGGTGTGCAGCAGTGTGTAAAACTGCCAGTCAATCATCTTGTGTGGAAGCCATCTTTCATTTCTGCCTCTGCCAGTCACTTTTAAATCCTCCTTTTTTGTTCTGGTGTTGTGCTCTTATATATCCCAGTGTACTAAATCCAATGTATAACACGTTATTTTTTCTCTTGCTTAATTTGCATGCATTTTCCATCAGTATGCAATTCCCCAATCAGAATTTGCCATTTATAATTACCTCTAATGTCACGTCTTGTATTTAATTAATTCCAAAACACGCATGTTGTAGTGTGGGCAAATGCAAATTCTCACATCCAGCATCCAGTTGTGACAGCTATGCTCTGAGCAATGGTGCTCTCTGCAATCTTGTGCACCAAGTGGTCAACAATAGAGAGCATGCATTTTCTCCATGGGTAAATTTATTTTTTAATGATAACTAATAAACCACTATAAGACAGACCTGTTGTGAGCTCTCTGGTTAATCAATGGTATTTGCGTTTGTTGAAGCCAACAGTTTGCATTGTTTTAAAGCACCAGAAATGGAATATATTTTAACTTAGAACTTCTTAATTAATCATTTTATATTTCTGCATGGGTTTTAATTTACGTAATTAGCAATGTGTCATGGGTTTTTAATTATTTCCCTCGTTAAATTTGCGTGGTACAAATCTGGTACCTTAGTCTTTTTGCCTGATTTACTTCTTTATTTTTTTATTTTTTGGTTTCAAATAAAATGTTTTGATTTACCTCATAAACTGTTGGTTTGGTTCATTGGTTGTAATGCTTTAAAAATCTCTATGGGAAAAAATACATGGAACCAACACCACGGAAAAAGTAAGAGGGCCACTGTTGCAATCTGTATTGTTATAAATATAAAATACAGCAACAAAAGAATATATAGATATTTATTTACAATAATAATATCCACATCACTCATGTGCTGACGAAAACTGACTCAGGTCTTGTAGAGATCCAACATATGTAGAGGAATAAGCATGCCACTTTCATCAAAGCATAATACTTTAAAGAACCTTCCAATGTCAAGTCACTTTACTGTCACTGTGAGTAATGGCTGCTACATTTAAGGCTGGACATGTCAACTACTTTAGTGATATAAGACGAGTTTGTATGTGATTGACATTGCCATATTTTGATGGAAAGATTACAGAGTGGCTGATGAACCATGAAAACACAATAAAAATGTTATTTAAGGCCACCTTGAACATTTATTATTTAATAGTATAAAGATGTTTCACTGGTCATAAGACATTCCTTCTGCTCCTAAATGTATTTATGTATATGTTTTTTTTTTGTTTTTTGTTTTTTCAAAGAAATGTTGACACTAGTTTTCACCCAGCTAAGTACAGTCATGGTCAACAGATTTAATAGATCTCCTGATCTGAGGCAGGTGTCATGTTGTGCTTCAGTTCCCTTTGATGTATCAGGTCACGGATGCACATGAATCTTTGGACAAGCAGTACCCAAAAATAACACCGGGAGCATGAGGCAGTTGGTAGAGCCATGTTTCACAGTGGCAGAAAGCCCAAGCACAGTCTGTGCCACCACTGTGAGCATGCCACATTTGTGCCAAAGAGACATGAAAGACCACCAGGATTACTAAAACACACGGTAAATCCCCCTGTCCACAATAAAAAAATCCTGATAAAACTAATTTTCACCACAGCAATAAGAGCATTGCACTCAGATTTGCAACTATGAAAATTCACCTAGCACAGTGTGATCAATTTCACTTTTGCTGATATGTTCGGTTAGGATTTTGTTCAAAGTTCCCCCTAAGTATTAACCTTCAGCACAAAACACTCTAGCTCAGGGGTGGCCAAACTATTTGTCTCACGGGCCACATTGGTTTCTTAAAATTGACAGAGGGGCCGGGGTGAAGGTCGTACCTGTGCATTTTCTTATAAGAAATCCTTGAAAACCTGTATAAAGTATAGTTTGGTCTTAAATCACTTGACTGGGACACGTGAAATTACAACAAAACAATATTAATACAATTTAATAGACAGAAAAAAAACATAATATGCAATGTGACTGAATCCTATATTTGCCTTAGCTCTAGATTGACAATCACAGGTGTCCAATCACAACTGACCTCAAAGGGAAAAAAGGGAACTAACCAATGACATTTGATGTTACTATTACAAGAGCAAGCCCCGCCCCACGACAGACAAAATAAAAGTGATTAACAAAAACAGCAGTCGAGAGCGGTTGAATGTTCGCGCGCGCAAGTGATTAAAATGAGCTCGCAGGTACCCGTATTTACGTGTAGCTCTGTTTTCCGCTCGCGGATGTAATTTACGCGCGCGCAAACATCAGTTTTGCGCTCGTTCCTTTTTAGCACGGAATTAACGCCATAAAGGGGGGTGTAGAGGGGTTTGCGACACGCCTACTCTCCACCACAGCTTCAGCGCCACTGCCGCTTGCAGCCGCGACAGAGTGACATTGCAGGGAAATGTAAAATGAAGGAGGTTTAAATAGTTGTAAATATCAACTTCACAGTGGATATTAATATCAAAAATTTAGTGTACAAATTATTTTTTAACAAGTTGACAAGATCAGTCAATTAATTAATTAAATTAAATTTGTAAGCATATGTGTCGCTATGAGGAACAGAACGTGTGCGATGTGGTCCAACGACGGTTTCCGGGGAGCGGGCGAAGGATCACTGCACGTTCGGTCTTTTCAGTCGCAGTGAATATGCACTCGCTAATAATCTGACTCCATGTTTAAATATGACCGCGAGTTGATTTTAGAAAGCCAATTGGTCATCGGTCATTAGTATAATAATTTGGTAAATACACATTCGACTATTCTATCGAACTCGTTACTCTTATTGCACTCGTTCATTTGGGTCTCAGTGTCGCTCAGAGTCTCACGCCGGCGGTAAACGGATCTCATGGTCACAAACTCTCCGGTCCGAGCATTAATCAGAGGTTATGGCTAAAGTTATTTAACAGACATGCTTGTCGTGATTTAAATAACTGTTTAGTTTAGCCCCCTACAGTCGCCTATATAACAACTTAGTTCAAGTTCAAGCGATATCCAGAGGTTTTGGCCAGAACCATTAAATAATAGCCCGCCGATGCTTGCTATTATCATAATATTTTGTTTACCCAGCCCCCTATAGTTATTACTATAACTACATAACAACTTAAATAAGGCTGAAGCAGGAACCAGAGGTTAAGCCAGAACCATTGAGATAATGCCGCCCCAATGCTTGCTATTATCTCAATCGTTGTTTGATCTGTCGTCTTAGTTTGTGCAACTGCATAACAACTTAATTAAAGTCTAGCAGATAATTAGAAATCTAGAATCTCACCTGATGTGCCCCAATGCGCCATCTAACCTGAGATCTAGTGTGTATTTAACCCTGGACGCAGATTTGCGGTAACAAAGGATTCAGCTTAATCTACTGAAGTAAAACCGAATAAAGGTAAACATTCAACTTCAACTTCAACTTTTGAAGAAATTGACATGGTACCAAGATTTGCTACTGCCAATACATTCACAAACATGACATGCTGCTGCACATGTAACATACATGAAATAACCCCAACACAGTAGGAGACATTAGAAAGTGAATCTGCATAAATGAATGAACATAGAAAGGAGTTTCATACCAGGACTAAGTAAAAAGAGAAAAAAACAAAACCTACAGACCTCAAACGTTTTAAACGGCTGTATTTCAGACTCTGTATTCTGACTCTTGAATAAAAATTCTAGTTGTCTACTTTCAAAAGAGACCAGTGTAATGCCTACCAGAACGGAATCAGTAAAAATGCAAACATTTTATTTTGGAGTGTCATTTTTTATGCTATCATGTTATCATCAAAATAAAGAGAAAAGGAATTAACAACGTCTTAGTGTGAATTTCATCTGGCCTTCAAATCTATCTATGGAAATAATTACTTGAATTGTTTATCAAACAACTTTCACTCTATTTTTCTCTGTCATTGTATCATAAATGTTTGTCTGTTGCCTGGAATTGTCACCTTGTTCATTACTGCCTCGCTCTGAATTTGTCAGTAAACATACCATGCTTGCTTGGTTGGCAGTACAGTGTTCCAGATCTTTTGCTGAGGTTTCTCCAAGGCTGACCCAGAACATCAAAAGCACTCCAAAATATCAAGCATGACAGGGCTTTTTTTATTTTATTCTCTTTGATTCAATGCTTTAGCATGGAGTCTGCTTTCTTCCCAGTCTCTGGGTCAAATAAATCTGCTCTTCATCAATGGAGACACAAGTCGTTATCCAGAGGATTTTCCAGAAGCTAGCATGATGGCGAACATAATCTAAACATTCCTCAATAGAAAGCTTGATGGCATCATAGGAATCATAGGTAGGATTTCTCAGGTAATTAAAATGTTTTAATATGCACAAATTGCACATGTAGCTTGTCTAGCGAATGGAAATTTCTATTAAAATGTCAAAATAAACTATTTTTCCCTCTTAATAAATTAGCACGAGGAAGATGTCAATCTCTAAAATTCGGGAAAGTATTTATAGCTTGGTTTCCATTTTATTTTTCCCAGAGAGCAGTTTGCTATGGCCTAAACCTGTCCCATTTTGCAAGCATCTCAGATGGATACTAATTTACTCAGAACATGAAGAGCAAGAGAAAAGGGGAGAGAATGAAGGGTAAAATCCTGCAGAGGAAGTACTAATAGGCTGAAATTTAGCATAGTAAGCAAATTTTTTAACATCCCCATCACCCTCAATACACACACCTGTATAAACACCTTTTCTTCTTTGATAGTGTGAGACTGCAAGGGAAGTAGGACACAATTAATCAGACACATATAACTAAAAGGATGGCAAGAATGCATTCATATCACATTATGACCAATAGCTATACCAGCTAGTGCTGGCATTTCTTCAGAAAACAATTTGATTTGTACTTTTTCTGAAGGAAATATGAGCGTCACTTGAAGGTGGCCAAAGTCAACTGGGACTGGATTGGTTCAGGTGCTTCAAGGATCTTTTTTTTTACATCAGTGTTATGTTGCTCTATTGTATATTCCTAAATTAAAAGAAATTGCACATGATTTGAGGTATTACTCACATCTGTAACACAGACTACTGGGGGTCAGGAGTTTGTTCAAGGTATGAGCAATAGCAAACAGCACTGATAACAAGACCTTGCGCTTGCTTTTCCAACCACAGAAATAGGACTGGCCTACTTTACATCTTCTCTGTTTGGCTTGCACATCACAACGTTCCCTGTCTTTGGGCAACAGCTGAGTAATTAGGCCATGGTAGTGTTGACGCAGTGCGTGCTGACCCCGTAAAATGATCAACACGTTCTGTATTGCCTTGAGAAGGACAAACAGGAAGTCAGAGAATGAGAAAAGGAAGAAAGCAAAGGACAATGAAGATGGAAACTATATTCTAAATGTTTGGGGTCAGTAAAATATTTGCTAAGGAAATAAATACTTGTTATGCATTGAATTGATCACAAGTGACAGTATATATACTTTTGAGTTTCTGTTGGCACTTTATTTCACAGTATGTGCACTTTCAATGTACTTACCTAGAAAGTACTCCGCAATATAAGAGAACTACATGGGTTAAGGTTAGGTTTAGGTATAGGTTCAGGACTAGTACCTGGTTATTACAGAGTTATTGTAATTACAATAATAAGTATACAGTATGTACATGCAAAACAGGACTGCAAAATAATGAGCTACAGAGCTTCCTCAAAAATAAGCAATATAACATTTCAACAGGGATCATAAGAAAGGTTTATTGCACATCTAATCAGCATTTTAGAAGGATCATGTGACACTGGAGACTGGAGTAATGTTACAATAATTGATAGCCTGTTTATATTAGTGATGGATACATATGTCACAATTTCAATTCATAAGTTTGCGATTCGGTTCAAATCTTGATTCAATATCTATTGAATTTGATAAATATTAGGTTGCTACATTAATTTTTCACAAGAAAAAAAAATCTCTCAACTAATGTCAGACATCAAGGCAGTCCTGTTATCTGGTATTATTATTAAAGGTTCAAATTAACAGTAGTTATCTAAGATGTTATACATACAGTATACCTATGCGGCGCTGCACAGACCGAATGGTGTATGACATTAAAATATATTGATTGAACCCAAATATTTAACTTTTTTACAGTTTTCTCAAAATTAATCTGGAATAATGATGCTTAAAATTCATCTTAGCAGGGGAAAAAAACATTTTAAATATAACCTTTAAATTGTAATAATACTAGATAATACAAAATAGATAACTGAAATAAATGCAGCCTGTAAAGTACTTTTGATTGAACAGTAGTAAACAATGGAAAAAATTACTCTGGTAAACTACAATGCTTCCATTTGTATATTGCAGTTGAATTTTAGAAAGAATTGTGTTTGGTTAAATGAGTTTTAATAATTGCCCCATCTCAATTTTTCAAACTTATAAACCTTTTATTTTTAAATCTGTTTGATACACTTTAGGGTCAGAGACATTTTGATATGTCCCCCCACCAGAGGTAAAATAGAGACACTGTTGGCACATTCGTTATTGGAATTATCTTCATCGACTCACCTGGCTAAACATCAAGCCAGAAAATTGGCCACACTGCCCCCGCCAACCACAGAACAAATATGAGACAGTGTTTTTATTGTGACGGTGAAAAAATAACACATTTAAGGGGGGGTTTGACCCTCCCTCAATGGTAATTACTGTAATTCACAATAATTATTGCTCCAATTAAAATGTAATATGAAGTGAACGAAGTGAAGAGTTAATGATGTGCCAAACATCAGAGGTGAAACACTGAACTGGAGGTCTCAAATTAGCATATTCAAGCATTTCTTAAACCTAAATGTAGTAAGTAAAGCCTAACTGATTAACATATACCAAACTTTCTTTTGTGAAATAATCAAGAAAACTGAACTACTTTCTTTTTCTTCGTCATGTGGACAATAACGGAAGCAGAACAGATGAAAAATGATTTTTGATTTTTTCTTTTTCTGGAACTGTCACAAATGAGGACATTTTCTTTAAATTACTATTGTACTAGTGCGGGAATTGCAGACTTATGGGAAGAGTACAAAATGCTTGGTGTTAGTACAAATGAGTTTGAAATTATGGCAATTATGATAATAATGGCAGTAACGCAGATGACAGAGAATATGATTGTTTATTGAAGTTCCACAAATTGTCTGCAAATCAAGCCATTTTCCTGTCGGATGAGGCCATCTGCTTTCTATTAGGATGAACGGAACATCCAAAAACAGTACTTCTAGTCACATTTTTTTAAGTTTAATAATAGATTAGAATGGCAATCAAAACAATTGGATGAAATGCTGATGAATTAATTGATAAATAGTGACTGAAAACATTTTGATTCATATATACAAATGCATCAGATGGACTCCTTGCACAAGTGAGACATTTTTAGGGCACCATGTCAAAGTTAAAAGTAGTAAAAGACTCCAGCGACCCATCCATTCTGTCGCGTTCCAGATCAAATCACTTAATGCAAGAGCACATCCTGTGTGAGTGGCTTTTCAAAGAGAAAGGCTGTGATTTTGTCGCACGTGCTAAC
The DNA here is from genome assembly GCA_037043235.1 of Rhodeus uyekii. Classification (NCBI taxonomy): domain Eukaryota; kingdom Metazoa; phylum Chordata; class Actinopteri; order Cypriniformes; family Acheilognathidae; genus Rhodeus; species Rhodeus uyekii. Next base: position 3,189,985 of record JAWRVZ010000064.1, read on the forward strand.
TCGACACCTGTACGCACGCCTTGCATTTTGTGTCTTCACAGAATAAGATTTGTTGACATCAAGTTCAGTGAGATGGAGAACTGAAAGGCCTCTATTTTTGTCATTGTGATTCCCGCCCCCCAAAATACAACATGTCATTCTTCTTCCAGCTCTTAATACCTGCCGTACTCAGAATGCTTTTTTAAGCGTGCAATAAACTGACTGACACAATGAGGTGTTTCAGGCATGGGGCAATAAATGGGTTTGAAACACTAAAAGTGGATCTTGATCTCATAAGGTTTGTAGACACTTTTGTGTGAAAATGTATTCTAACGTTTTATACAGAAATCCGCCGGATATTCAGCTCAGCTCAATACATTTTCACACTTATACACAGCCGCAGACAAAGGTCTGTTGAGGTACCACCTTCACCCTGATCCCTTGAAGCAGTGGTTCTCAAACTGTGAGGCTTGAGGGAAGGAGACTTTCCCAGTTTTACGATCTAATTTTCTTTCTCACATTTAAATCTACCTCACTGACAATACATATGGGAAGCAATTAACTTTGTGCACAGTTCTTCACACAGGTGTCGAATGCTACCATGTATCATTAAAGCACAAGATTTGAATTGACAGAGGGAAAGGTTCACAGTGGCTTAAGGTTACTATGAAATCAACATGGACTAGTCTTGTTTTTATTAAAGTATTTATTAAAAATGGTTTAACTGCACATCTTTTTTTTTTTTTTTTTTTTTTCATCTGCCCTTATTTAAATTCCCCCTCCCTCTTGCAGCTCCAACTCTCTTCTTATCTTTGATGATGTGTTTCCTGGTGTCAGGGTGGAACAACCAGTCACTCACAGAGATCGACCAATAGCAAACGACAACCATTCAAGATTCCGATAAATCCTCCATGGGCAAAATCAAGTCCCATCCAACATTTGTTTTTTGTTCAAGTCGATTCACGTGGATATATATCACAATAGTGTAAAAAAACAAATCTATTGCAACTTCAGTTTCATGCCAACTTTAAATTCCAGTCGTTCCCTCATACAAATCTATCAAATTACTTCAGAAGATAGCATGAGTTGAGTCAGTTTATGAAACTTTTATGTGCTTTCTAGAGCTTGACAGTTACAATCTTCTCATCCATCTCCCTTTGTGTTTCATGGATGACTTTTTTTAAAGGTTTGGGAAGTTTTCATTGTGCTGTTATTGTCGTTTTTCTCAGCTAAAATAAAGCTGTTTTGGGGGTTCACTAAGAGACAAATCAAAAGGATTTTTTTTTCGTGTGACAAAGGGAGGCATGACAGAAACAAATATGACTTCTGTCATAATTTACTCACCTGCAAAACACAATAAAATGTTTAGCAGAAAGGCCAAATATATTTTTTCAATATGCTATTTGCCTCATTACAAGAGAAATTTAAGAGATTTTAATATAATTTTAAACCATTTGATTTTGGAGCTGTCTGAAGACTTAAAGCTGATGTGTGCAACTTTTTGGATGTACAGTACTTCAAAAATCATGCATTTCACAACCAAATATTATAGTGGGCGTAGGAGGTTGTATCAAACTTGGGTTCGGAGCAAGCGACCAAGCAATCAAACCTTGTAAGAAAATAGCCTTAAATGAGATGCGAGTCGTTTTCTTGATGTTACAATACTTTTCCGTGCCCTAGCTTAATATGCAGAGCTAACTACTAAGCATTTGATTTCACATAAAAGTGCAACACAAAACCTACTGGCTAAAGAATATAATTTTATATCCTATATGCAAATCATAGAATCAAATAATTTGAAAACAAATTGAAATAAATCATTATTCAGCAATTATAATTCAACCGATACATTGTCAATAAAAAAAAATTCAGAACTGTCACACAGCCAGCTCATAAAAATACTTATCATAAAAAAAACTAAATAATAAAAAAAAAGACAGGAATTTTTAAGGAGTAAACAAGACTCTTCTGTTTGCAAGATACAGAAAGTTTGGCTTTGGGGAGTTATTTACACAGTGGATCAATGCTTTTTAGCACTTGCCTAGGGCTACTGTCATTACTAATGGAATTACATCAAAACAACTTATGTTTTACCAAGAAAAAAAACAAGACTTCACTACCTCTAATAGTGTTTGTCCTGTTTATAACCATTATCATCTGCAGTACAGCCAGGGCTGGACTTAACCAAAAAGCCACAAAGCGGTTGCATCAGGGATATCAGGGGACCACATCTGATATTGGTGAAACATATTTTGAAAACGCTCCAGTGTATTTGTCTGTGCAGAGCTTCAAAGGTTTCTATTTACATTCTGTTTAGCATTTTTGAGCAATGTAGCAAATCACAAATAATAATAAATATATAATTTTTTTAAAATGCTTTATCAATAAACAAGTAGCATATACAAAAATAACGATACAAAAGACGAACAATACTTGCTTTAGTACATGACACGTATATCTGTTGATTTCTTGAATGCAATGGCCAATCAGAGGTATTTAAGTACTGCTCAAAACGCCATAGTTTTTGTTCAGTGACGAGTTTTACACGTCCGTGAATCTTCTTATTGTAACTAAGTGTAGTAATGATGAAAATAAGCTTCACCGATTATAACGAAACCTCGTAAGACCGTGAACTGAAATGAGTGACCATTTTTTAGTCCTTATACAGGGACTAGATAACCGGATTCAACTGAATATATATATATATATATATATATATATTTTTTTTTTTTTTTTAAGACCTAGAAAAAAGATTACACACAACTTCTTACATATCAGCGCCTTGTGAAACACTAAAAGTTAAAGAGACGTTTTTCCTGGACACCATGGTTTTAAACAATTATTTAACAACAAAAACAAATCATCACTTCCTTTTAGAAAAAGTGAAAAATATAAAGTAAAAATAAATATTTGAATATGTAAATGTAATATTTTTCCTATAAATAATACAATACTTTGGGAAGGCAAACTAACATAATTACCAATTTGTTTGTTTATATAATACTCTAAAATAGACTTTGGAACATTACTTGGGGCTGTGCTGTTGATATTTGTTTGCTGTAGTTCTTAACAGGTATTGTTATTCTTTCATCAGGCACTTAATGATTCAAGTCATCTTTTGGAATATCTGAAGGCCAAGCAAGGCCAGATTTTTCCTCATGATCAAAGATCATTACAACAAAACAGAGAAGGAAAACTGAAAGCTTGGTCCATAATTCATGGAGGTACCGACTTTAAAGTCCTTGATTTTACTTTGTACTTGCCCTTATGAAAATTGACCAAAGTTCTTCACAGTAAATAAAATGGCTTTCGAAATATTACGAAAATAACCACAGATAAGAACATGGATGCCTCCTCATTTCTGTGCTTACTGTGGTGTCACAGCAAATAGATGTTTCTAATAAACAAACTATAACATGTTTTACAAAACAGATTTATAAACTGGGATGTAACTATAACCGCTACAATTTAAATTAAACTAAAGCAGATATACTGGAATGTATTATTTAATATGATTTATTTATTTATTTAATATGATTATTTAATAGCTTTCCTGTAGCTCAATCAGTAGAGCATTGGTGCTTCAACACCAAGGTCACAGGGTTCGAACAGGGAAAGCAAAAATGGATTTGATGTGTTCCTTGAATGCAATTTAAGTCGCTTTGAATAAAAGTGTCTGCCAAATGCATAAATGTTAGTATAAACATTTTATTAAAATTCTATCTATTAGCTGTTTTCCCCTCTTTTTCTTGCTGTAGTTTTCTTATAATGATTTTTCAAATGCAAGAAAAATTAAATCTCTTTTGCTTCTGAAACATCTCTGTTAGAAAAAAAAAAACTCTCATCAATAAATAAAAAACAAACAAAAACATTTGAATTTGAAATGTTGAACCGAAAAATCAAAAACATCTCAATATAATAATTCACAAAGATAGGAACCTATATCCCAAAAAGGCATATATACAATATAAACTACATGCTGCATAATCAGCTCTACACAAACCTCTTAAATCACCTAAATTGATTCTAAACACGTTTCTAAATGCCATAAAGCTTATTTAGTTCACTTTCACACCATGTACTACTGTGGCAAAACCAAACCCACAATGGTTTTATGGTCATTTCAAAAGAATGACATTGCACAGTGTTCCATACAGCCTGTTGAGAAGAGATGTGCTATTACCTGTGATTTTGGTGGCTGATAAAATAGGCAAAGATACTACAGATTTTCATTAAATTGGGACCTGAGCCCAATCTAAAGAGCAGAATATCACAGCAACTTGATATTTAAACCTAAATTTAGTATTGCTTTGTAATGTTTTTGTTCCATTTTTTTTAATGTTCTATTTTTTGTCTTATTTCTTAATATTCTATAATAAAATTTAGCACCCATATCAACTGATAGCGTATTCCTTATTTTATTATTTTTTAACAAAACTACAAAAATGTATAATACCAAAAAATTACACATTCAAAACAAATGTACTATGAAACTTAAAGTCATTTTCTTAAAGATGTTTCAGGCCTTCAGCTTTGAAAGGTCAAGCTGCCAATGAATAAATGATTTAGTAATAACCAACCCATCAATGTCATAAATAAAGTAAAGTGCACTTCCCACTGTTTCCTAGCTCCGCCCCTCTATATATACTTGATTGACAGATTATCATCCAAATGTCAACTATTACAAATGATGCCCTTGCCAGGAGAGGATTAGGTACAAAGCACAGGGGAATTCATGCCAATGGGTGCTTATCCATCTGTGATTGACATGAATGAACCTTCAGTCGTGCTTTTTTCCCAGCTGAGCAAAAGCTAAAGCTAGTAGGAGTGACGGTTCAAATGTGCCAATGTGTCTGATGTCACCGTAGCAGGAGCTTCAGTGCCAATAAAACCTCATGCATTTGGAACAAAAGTCAAATTTTTAACTAAAAAAGCGCTGATGGGAGTGGTAAGTTCTGCATGTGATCTACTGATGAAGCGCAAAATGAAGAACACAGCAGGATAATTTCCATGACGACCAACTCAATTCTAAGAGCAGTGCAAAATAGTGTTTGAATTAAAACATGCTTTCTTGGTGCAAATACCAGTAAATTGACTAGTGCAAACTTATTAATCACCTTGCGTGATTCATTTAAACACTCTCCTCCCATAAATGTTGTGTCTGAAAGGGAAACTTCTGCAAATGCATATGCAATAAGGTCAGCCACAAAAACAACCCTGTGTGAGCCTTTTCAGCACTAATTTTTATATGTGCATCTTTAGTAAATCCTGACAATAGTTTTTTAATGAAGGTTTGCACTGGTGCAAGCTGTTCGAAAATCTGGCCCTTAACCTTCTTCCAAATAGTACTTATCTGCACTTTTGTGCATGTACTGCTGGGTAATAGAAATAGCGTTGAGAAAGTCTCATTAGATTTATAGACACAGACGAACAAAGGCCGCAAGACACCAAGTCCACTACAAGAGCACCATTTGAGAATAGACTGCAGTCAAAAACTGGTTTGTTTTCTTCTCCTGCTCTGGTGTTTGAGTTTAGCCTGAAGAAGAAGAAGAAGAAGAAAAAAAGTGAAGATGGTTAGAATATAAACAGGTGTACTGTGAGAGAATCAAGGAGATGGAGGAAGATAGAGTAGCTGAGGGACATAGAGGGATTGATGGAGCATTGCTATAAAGTGTGTGTGTGTGTGTGTGTGTGTGTGTGTGTGTGTGTGTGTGTTCGTTCTGTTCATTGGCACAAAGTGTTGAGAGGTACAGCAGGCTCATTGGATTAGACTGATTCCTTCCTGATTTCCCTGCAGGGCTCTATCCAACAGGAAAAGGCACAGCACCGAAAGTTCAGCAGCCCAATAAGAAAATAAACCATCTCCCTGTGTCCCTGCAAACCTGCACAGTGAAGGGAGCTGAAGGAGAACTGGAAGTTTGGGACGGCAACATTGAAGACAAGAATAATAAATAGTATAATCTATAAGAAAATAAAAATATAAGTAAATTGTAACTATTTTAAGGGCTTTTGACGTGAATAAATGAGTGAATGAAGTGAATAAATTTGTGAGGTCATCACGCTGTACTAGATTGCATACTTTCTTGCGTTCTGCCTGTCTAATGTGCTGTCTCAACAAATTCGGCTTCGTCCCATCTTTTAATAACTGGGTTCTTCAATCCGCAGTGGTGCTGAGCAGAGCGCACGTCAGAACAAAAGTAGGTGTGAGTGTATACTCATTGGATACTCATTGGTCGGTAACTGCTCGTTACCAACCAATGTCAAAAAAATTGAGAAAACCAATCAAATCAGAGAAGGTGGGCTTTATGTGCACACAGAAGCGGATGAGGCTTTGGGATGGGGGTGGGACCAACGGCAGCACTCGCTGCTCGTTGAGAAGCGTAAGAACGATATGTACTTTCACTTCAGAGAGTGCAGCGCGGCGCTGTGAGAGAAGCGTCACTGACAGAGCGACCATATGGACCGCGATCCACGTGCAACGCAAACTCGCATAGTGAACTAGGTACGATCATTGTCTCTTTTTTGTGCTCGAGATATTAGGGTTAGGCGACATAAAAGAATCAACATAACCCATTAGAAAATGCTTAGACAAATAGGGAGTTTGGCAGTTCCACTTCAAAAACGTTGACCTAATAGGGTTGGCGAGTTAACCGTGAGTCGAGATATGTGAACTCCACTTAATGTGACTGCAAACTTTCAACATCATTATTCCAGTCTTCAGTGTCACGTGATACTGCAGAAATCATTCTAAAATGTTTCTACTACTTTTAAATGTGCTGCTTAAAATTTTGATGTGAAAACTGTAATATAATTTAATAGTTGTTGTTTTACGTTTACAAAAAAAAGTTTTAATCATCAAACTGTTTTGAAACACAATCGAGATAAAGAGTTTTGGAGGTTTCAGACTTTGCCCATTTAAATAGGCAATATTCTTGCATGACTAAAAAAGGACTGCTTGATGATGTTAGTCAACGAGTGAACTGATTTTCTTGGTAGGGTAGTTTATCTTAACAAATTGGCAGAACAAGCATCCCAAGAACACCCTCTCATCCCCATCTGAGCATATAATGACATAACAAGCTTGAATAAAATTCAGAACAGAAAAAAGAAAGAGGGATAATTGCTAGAAATCCCAGTGACCTCAGGTCCCAGGAAGTGGGTGGGATCTACTGAGGGGGATGAGATCATTGGCTGTGGGCAGGATAAGGGCAACCCACGGGTCACAGCGCTGATCTGTGACTGGCTGAGCCGGCTGATCTGGGTGGATGAGTAAAGGGTGTGATGATCTGAGCGCAGAGATGGAAATGCCTCTGTGTGGGCAGCTCTGGGCCAAAGAGTGCTGTGTGGAAAGCGTTTGATGTTTTTCTCTGAGCTTTCACCCTTCCTCCCTTATTCATTAAGGCCAAGATGGAAGAGTTTATAATTGTATGCTTGTATGAAAATAAAGCACATATTTTTATCAGTGAAAAATAGCAACTCATCACCACACCGGTTTGCTCCCACCAGCTTCTTCCTGTGAATATAAATGTCAAACTTTCTGAGCTTTGGAAGATTTTGAGTGTCTTTCAGCTGCCTTAATACATTCACTCTTGCCCTGTGCCTTAAAAAAATCGTAATCTTTTCTCAACTAAAAAGTCTAGTATTCTCAAGGGGTATTGATTCTCGAAAAACTCCACAAAGAGGTGAATATGCCTCCTGCATTATATTCAATTAAGATAATAGAAAATAAGATACTGTAAAATACATTAATATTATTGGATTTTCAAACAACTGTTTGCTATGTAATTATATTATAAAATGTAATTTATTCATGTTATGTAAAACAAAATTTTGATTATCGTTATTCCAATCTTCAGTGTCATGTGATCCTTCAGAAATCATTAAAATAATATTATACAATACAATCTTATTGACCCCAAACATTTAAATGTAGTTGCAAAACAATGGCTTTTAGCACTAAATATGGCTGGATATTGGATATGTTTACTATTATTTTTAAAGAGTAAATCCTTTAGATTATTCAGATGTTTAGTACTCTATGAGTTATTAGCCACAACACACAGTGGTTTGGATGGTGCATTTATCAATCTGAATCATAGTACCAGCTTTAAAAAATACATAAAACATACATTCCTTCCCAGAAGCCAAGGAGTTGAAATGAAGCTACTCTGCTTTATGAAAACCAAGCGATGCACGGCATTGAGTGACAAGCTTAACAAATGAGCTGAGGGATCTAAAATTCACAAGTCAGACCTCTTTCAACAGCAGAACCTTGAACAAATTGAGGCTTTTCTGAGTATCTATAGCCTTGAGGGTCAAACAGGCCATATGCTGAAAGTCTTGGAGGTGGTCGAGGTTATTTCATGAGCTTCCAGATGACCCTGGCTCAGCGGAGTGTGTCATAACCAGCCTGGATAATTTCCAAATTCAGGAATGTCAGATCAGAACTCACTTCAGCGAACTTACCCGAGGCTGAGCACCTGGAACTGTGCAGCATTTAGCATACAGTCAATTAATGTAGACACAGACACACACACACACACACAAACAAACACACAAGTACTTTTTACCTGTCTAAGAGAATTGACCTGGTTTAATTGAAAAGTTCTCAAAATGCAGTTAGTTCTATCACAAACCTCAATGAGCAATCTTTCTCTCTATTCTCTCTATATAAGGAACATCATAAAAGAGAAGGACTATCATAAGCAAGTGATTTGTAGTCCTCTAAATAGGTAGCAACTCTACACACAACAATATGCATGAGACACTCCATTGGCAATTGATTTTAATAGATTTTGAAGTTAGCATATTGCTAAGCTAATAGCTTGATACACTAAAATGCATAACATTTACATAAACGCAAATACTGTGTTAAATAGTATGTTTATAATTACATTGAACTACTTTTAATACTCATTAATACTATTTTATGAATTCATTGCAGCAATGCAGAAAATATGTATATTTTCTCTTTTAATGCATCGTGAGATTGCCTTCAAATGGTACATATAGATTCCGAGTCTTTGAAGACAAGCAAAAGGTCCCTGTTTGAAATAATGAGACATAAAACACTGTTCCAGACTCTGGCTCCTAAACCAGCCTCTCATTACTCTGTTCACTGATTACAGCACACATACAAGCATAATCCGACATGGATTATATGGATAAGAACGTTTTTAAGCTGTGCTTGGGCTGTTTATGTGATGATATAACTCTGCATGGCTTCACGTGCACCAAAAACAATAACTTTATGGATGACTACAATAACTATAGCAATGTCCACAACAGCGTTTTTTTCTAAGTGCACGCTGCAGTTTAGTTGTCTGTTACTTTAAGCTCTTTAAATCCGGATTGAGGATGGCTGGCTGTCAATGCTTTAATCATTCCTTTGCTGAAAGAAAGAAAAAATCCCTTTAAATGTGATTACAATGGTATATCTTTTTTCTGTCCAATTATTGTTGTAGTTGTGCACTCCGCTATTTATTTAGATTCAGAATAATTTTGAGAACTATATCTTTATCGTTATAGTTATTGCACAAGGTGTGAATGGGCATTACCTGTAGCTCTTGTGCAAACCCTACTGAGTAATCTACCTAAAAAGTTTTTTTTTTTGGGGGGGGGACCCTAACCCTTGTACCAAACTTAGCATAAAAAAGCAAAACATAACTTATCCCTCATATCTGGTTGATTGGAATGGCTTTTCAGAGATGGCTTTTTTTCTCACAGTTTTACACACTCACTTATACACATTGTTCCATTGTTTTAAAATACTGATTTATAAAAGAAAACTAATTTCCAGTTTAAAAACCGAATACCTAAATAGGAACTTAGTAGTTGACAAACAGCTGAGATGATCAGTATCCATGGTGATAAACGAGTGGCGGGAGAAACCGAAACAAAGGAACACTGAGGCTTTTCAGCTGTCACCATAGAAGAAGTTGGAAAGGAGGAGGCGGTAACTGGCAGACATTCAAGACTTTTAATTTGACACCAAAACAAATACAAAATAAAAGTATTGGTGGAAGCCCCTCAAGGACGACTGTCGCCCTCACAAACACAAAAACCGTAACATAAATCCCAAGCCTAGTCCTCTCTTGTCCTTCACTGTCATCGCTCCTCCTTTTATGCCTCCGCTCCTCCGTGAAATACGAGACGAGTAGTTCACAGGTGACACTCATTCTAAATCACGCCACTAGCTCTCGTGATGCTCTCATGTCCCTCAACCCCTCCCTGCTTGACACAAATGTAACTGAATGAAAACAAACTAAGAGTCCATCACTGCGCTGTGATGGTGTGACAAATACTTATAGTGCAAAAGTAACATGTAAATACAATAAAAAATATGTTCTGTTCACTTAAAGTACTAGCATACTTTTAATATATTATAATTGCTTACACACAGAAAGACAATCCACTCTCATGGTTAACACTGGTAACAATCATCAAAGACAACAGAACACATGAGGGTTTCTATACACGGAATAAGGAGGAACAGGTGAGGAGACTAACAAGCTGAGTGGCTGATGTAGGACAGCTGAAGGAAATGACACCGGAAGTACACAGAAGGCACGACAGGACAGTTACAAGAAGCAGTACAAATAATAAACATAGTTTATAATAATAAACAAAGTACATACAAAGTAATGTAAAAGAAGTATATTAATAGCACACATGAATTAACTTCTTTTTTGTAAGAGTATATACAATATATTCACATAAAGCAACATATACTAGTAAATCTAAACTGCATGATTACTTGTATCTTCACAAAATGTAAATGTAATATAATGTTAAATATAATCTGTCTATAAGGATTTTTAAACATTGACATCATGATTTTCTGTAAAGCTGCTTTAAAGCAATGTGTACTGTGAAAATCATTATACAAATAAATGTGTCTTAAAGTGACGTTGATTGTTTATTGATTGAATGTAAAGTAATTTTACATTTTAATTCACAGGAACGCTAAATCAATGAGAACCCTGTGCTTGTTTCTTTGCAAGGAGATGGTTCCATCTGGGGGTAATAAGAGACAATGACCCCCGAAGTGTGTTGCTTATGACCAGTTTTTTCGCTTTAGGTGACCAGCTGCAAGTGGCAGTGGTATTGTAACTATTTTGTCACTTTCTCTCAGCTAAAATGGAAATAATGTAATGTTACTTGGACACGGACAAGGGTTTGGGACCACTGTATTAAAACAACCGACGGTGTTGAAACTGTAGTGCCATGAGAGACAATATGATAAAAATCTTTAACACTATTTGAGTTAAAGAAGCTACATTTCAGGTGCCATTGTTGTCAAACTTTGCATAATGTAAAAAGGGCATAGATAAACTGCCATTGAGTTGAATACAAATGATAGCGGACAGCTTTTGACTCCAGCCATTTTGGACAACCTCATTGCCAATGTTAGCTATTAGGCGTATAGTGCAGGAGGATAATGAAGGCCAGAACCAGGAATAAATTGAATCTTACTTTAATGTAAAACTCAAAACAAACACTTTCAATACTACAAACAAAAAGGCACTTCTTGTGCAAAACTAGCAGAAGGTCCAAAGGAAGCGTTACATTTAACATAGACATCGACGGATGGAGACAGAGGGAAACACAAGGGAATACACACACAAGGGATGATTAGACACGGGTGATAAGACTGATGAGGTGCTTGATTATGGGACGGGGGATGGAAAAACACTGGGAGAATCATAGAAGAAAACAGGAAGTGAGACATGACAGAACTGTAAAAAATAGCCACCACACTTTGGACGTCAAATCTTTGAGAATTACTTAAGTTGGGTACTAGATATATACACCATTTCAAGAGAATGTTACTTAAGAAGTTATCTACGCATTTAGATAGTGAGGCAGCTCACTAGAATTTGGATCAGATAAATTATCTGCAATATGGGACATTGCATTTGTCTGATTCCTCCAAAGGTTTCCTTACAAGACATAATATATATTATTTAATTACAGACAAACACACCCGACTCGGTTCCCTCTCACTGACTTTATGTATATACACATCATTAGTTACATAACATTCCCAGCCATATGATTATGACAGCATGGTGGGTCTTTCCAGCACTATGTGCTGTAACAGGTATTAGATCAAGCATAGGGCACAGCAGGGCCATTCCAACAGTTGAAGAGGCGTACTGTAAAAATTAGTTCATATGTCAGCTGGGCCCTTCAGAGAGAGCTTGATTGCGATACAGAACTCAGCAATGCTTGAAGTCCAAGCACAGATTGTGAAGCAGATTGGTTGCTAATGTCATGTAGGCAGGAATCCTTCAGGTTCATAAAAACAGATCAGAGCGAACCCAACAACCAAATGTACTTATTTTTTTGTTTTGCTTGGTGAGTCACTTCATGCTGTTTGGGGATCAGCCCTGAGAAAATCCTTGAAATTTCAAGACAAAGGCCTGGATATACAAAAAGAGCAATAAATATACACTCAAACACTGATAATGATGTGAAAATACAAAAATTACAATTTAAAAAAAGTCATTTTAAATTAGCACCTACTAAGAGTGAAATTCTAAAACATGGAATGCCATTATTTCGAACACAAAAATAATTTGGAAAAAATTTGAGAGTCAATATGATTTTTTTCTATATAGCAGACAAAATTGAATGCTAAACAATTGTAGAACTTACTGATTTGTCTTTCAAGGGAACTCGTGCTGCGTCGAAACACTAGGGGAATGCCTTGGCATGTAGTCTTGTGAAGCACTGTGAAATCGATCAAACGATTGTGTGAATTATTGTCGTGGGTCAATGACGTCATGAACCAGGATCATAAAAGGTTGCCGGAAACCGGAAGCGGCAGCTTTGAGTGTCTTCAGCAAAGCTCTACGTCGGTTGTGTTTGTGTGAAGCTGGTTGAACTGTGTGTGTGAAACAAATTATATCTTTCCCTAGCAAGTTTAAAAAGACAAGGGACTTCCACACTTTTTATATGATATTCTAATGGCGAACCAACTAATTTTAGAGCGTGTGCTTCCCCTGCCCTCGCTATATTTCGGGCAGGGTTACACACCTCTTATGTGTGGACTCATTTGGAGCGGGCTGCACTGCACTGCACTCGCTCTTCTCCCACCTGGCGGTTATCTTAATAAATGAAAAAAAAAGTGGATCTGGCAGCAGGGTTTGAGATGGGTTCTGCCATCTCTCAGCCCTTACCGGGCAGACCTGAATTGATCTGGAAGTATGCTCTAGGGCATACCGCGGCCCAGTCCCCCATCATCCATCTCGCGGATGGATCCCCCCCTGATTCCCCCTGCCCCCCCACCCCCCTCCCCCTGTCAACAATCTTGCGCGAACCCATCATCCATCTCGCTCGCAGCCCGCCCCCCCCGTCAACAAACTCGAGCGGCCACCGGTCCGCGGCAGAATTATCACACGTTTACCGGTCCGCGGCACTAAAAAGGTTGGGGAACACTGCGCTAGGGCAGTTATTTATGACCAGACAGAGCCGCCGGCGATGCAACTATCCAGTTCTGAGGACTTGGACATATTAGCGTTGAGGTTGGAGAGGAACATTCGCCACCCTTTCCCAAATCTGTGCCTCTGTGAATGGACACCTACTGGCATGGCACGATGACCGCTCAGGAGAGCTCTCGTTCAGCCTGTAAATGTGCTTGATATCTGGCCGGGCGCAGCAGTAGAGCAGCAGGTACGTGAATGCCAGGAGAGAGGACATCAAGATGAAGGCTGCTGGCGGTAATAGAGGTACGACTTGCAGGGTTGGAAAAAGTTGCAATATTGCTATGGAAGCCATCACTATCGTTACGTGCAGAAGCACCAGGGCAGCTAACAGGCAGGTGCTCCGCTGCAGGGTGTTCTGAGAAAGTAGCTGGGTACAAGAGCGAGCAGTTAGCAGTAGCAGCAGCAGCTCAAAGGAAGCCGTAAGACAGGGATAGGTAGCTTCATGCAGCAGCTTCATGCACCCTCCTCCCCAGCCTATGAGGAGCTGGTCGAGGTTCTGACTCGCTCTGTCTCACGGTTAAACATTAACAAATGCCCGCCGAAAGCAATGACGTTAATCCTAAGTAAGACAACCTGGATGAACATTTCCTGCCTGCGCGAGTCCATCCCCAGCATCGGGGGGAAAGCCCAGACACTGTCCACCAAGCCATGTGGGTCACTTTTACTCGGTGGGCAAAGTATATTCCGCTCCAGCCTGGCAGTGGCAGACTTAGACTCATATGTAACCCGCACTGAAGAGGCAACAAGACGCTGCATCTTTTGCCTCAGCTCCTTGTGCCTCCGGGCTTGCTACAGATATTTTCTAAGCTGCCGCTTCCATTTTCCGACAAGTTTTTATGATCCTGGTTCATGACGTCATTGACCCGCGATGATCATGCACATAATCGTTAGATCGAGACTCCATGCCAAGGCATTTCCCCTAGCGTTTCGATGCATTGTCTCGTTCCCTCTTCAGGGAACTATGGTTACATCCGTGACCTGTCACTTCCTCCTCATTATGCCATTTTTAAACAGTTTGCAAGGTGAATACATAAGAAATAAATTTAATTAGATTCAATTTAACATGATGTTTAATATATTAAACAATATTTGAGAACAATGAAAGATATTACATTTATTTATTTATATACAATAGTAATAAGTACTGATTATTGGAATATACAGTTCTGGCTTTTTTATTAATATTATATGATTTATATAATGTTAAAAATAGTACTTTTCATTAAAGCCACTTTTATAGAGTTGCTGCTGTAGACATTTTGAACAGTCTTAAAAAAAAAACACATGCTACAGTTATCGATCTCTTGCTGTGAATATGAGCAATAAGTGAGTGGGAGACCGTATCTCCTTGGAAACCCAGACCATTATCCTCACGAGCGGCCTTGTGAATGTCCTTTGGGCCTCCCAAAAAAGTCCACAGGGGTGAGGATTAGCAACTCTAGCAAGCAGCCTTTTTTGGGCAGAACTCCACACACTGGATATTAGCATGAGGAACAGGTGGTGATGTTTAGAAAAAGGATGAGGAGAGATATTAGATAGATTAGGAGTTTATTTCCGTCTCATGTGCTTCTCTCCCAATGTTGCTGTTGTTGCATGACTAGTTTGCAAAGGACACACAGTGCATGCACACAAATCCTGTTTTTTGTCAGCAACAGAACAGCATAGAGCTTATGAGTTCTGTCAGTTCAATTCTTTCTCCCATGATAACCCTCCTTCTCTGTTGCAGACATGCTTCAAAACTCTGGGCAAGCATAAAAAAGGTCAGCATCCATGAACCAAACCACTGAAAGAAACAGGAAAAGTAAAGGTAATACGACTGAGAAATGAAAGTCGATACAAGTATATATTAAAATATATATTCAAAGTTAAAATTGACAGGATTTATTGTGTAATTTTGATTACCAGAGAAATTAAATAATTTTATTTTTTAAACAATATTTTTTATTTAAAAAAATCTGATCCATGTTCTTTTCCAGAGACACAAAAAAGTACAGTAACAGTATCATAAACTCAGTAACTCGTGTATGTATAAGCAAAAGCAAAGTTTCTCAACTAGTGGGTTGTGTCCTTAAAATAGATCATAAAAAGTGAAAAATAACAACAACAACAACAAAAAGCATGCTAAATCCAAATAATAAAATGCATTTAGCCATATAATCTTGAATCGTTAGGACAACAACATTAAAAATATATACTTATCAACTTTTTAAAGGAAGAAGAAAGTGTACCCCATACCTTTTAAAGATGATGTCAGAATCTATTTAACAGCTTTATTTTTGTAATTACTTTTTTATGTTTATTTTTCCAAATGTATTTTTTCTAGATTTTACACACTGCACATTTTATCAGATTAGAGTGTTTCTTGACTGTTGTCATGTCATAAGTCATCATTCTTATGATGACATCATCATCATCTTTTGTTTTTCAATTAAAAAAATCAAATAGAATCTGAATGGAACTAAAATTGTATTGCTAAATTTTTCGGCAAATATTGTATCGCTGGCTATGAGAAACCTTATCATATCCTGATGTACCATTTACACCACACATTAGTAGTATATTGAAACTCACGGTTATGGATCAATCACAAAACCAATCACAACACATTGGTCCAGACGACCAGTCATTAACTAAACATTGTTACTGACAAACTGGAAAGAGAGGTTCTGTAACAATGTCAGATATTTAAAAACTAAAAACAAAGGCATTTAAGCATGAAAATAATAGACCCCCAAAACAAGATCAAGACTGTGAATTATTGATGTCATTATACCATTAGTGGAGGAAAAAAACCCTGTTAAACTACTTGCACATAGCTAATTCTATATAAGAGTCTCTCTTTGTTAGCTTTTATCTTGCATATGTTTTCAAGGTTGATATCTGAATGGATGTCTTGAGAGGACATTTCAGGCTGACAACATACAAGCCAAACATTTATTATATATAAAGAGGTGAGCATTTCTTTTACAGTACAAATAACAAGAATGATTGCCATCAACACAGGGGTGGAGGGTATGTGAGGTTAAAACATTGTAAACAGAGACTAGAGATGACGAATTTCTTGACAGTACAATTCACTGTTAAGATTTCGAATTATGCTAAAAGCCATTCTTTTTTATGAGAAGTGCTTCTTACATATATAACAATGCAAAGATATTTCACCTTCTTAAGCAGACATCCATTACAGACTGAGAATGCATTGGTTCAAAACAGGTCAAATCTTAATAGGGTCACAGAGAGCAGGAAGAATCAGAAGCTGAATGCAAATACTAAAATGCAAGAAACCAAATAATGGTGCCGAGTTGCGGTAGAAATAACAGATTTATTGACTTTAGAAAGGGAGGACTAAACAGTTCTTATATTATGAATGTCAAAGGTCGTGTGTTGAGTCAAACACTAAAGTATTTTGCAGCAAATGCACTATATTATAAGTGTCACAATTCACTATAAGAGGACAGAGTGAGCAAAATTGAGTGTATTCGGACACAATTTTGCTAACTTTTCACAGAATTGGATTTCAGACCACATAGGAATAACATTGAATTTCTTGTGGTCTATTGCTGTTCAAAGCATTTAATTTTTAGCAATTTCACATGAAAAATTTAATTCTTGATTCCCATCTAAACAAAGACTTCAAAGGTACATGAGATATGTTTTAAAAAGAGAAACTGATCACAAAGAATAATATAGCTAAGGTCCATGTGAAAGAGGCAACATGAGTTACGTGTATTAAAAGAAAATACAAATCATGTGCATATATAATGAATGACCCAATAGTCTTTAATCTATTTTTAAGTGATCAATCATTACCAGGGTTACATAAAATCAGGTTATACACACACACACACACACACACACACACACACTTATATACAATCTCACTTTCATTCTTTACAAATACACACAGAAGACTGCAAAGAAAAAGTGCCCATTCTGAGGAATTTCTATCTTCCCTGGAGACAACGGAATATGTGTTCTCTCCACTCCATGTATTACTCATTTATGACATAATAATTCTGTTTAAGATTACAGGAATGGAGACTTGAAGACAGAGAATTAAATTCAGCCCACTTTCATTTTTATATGAACTTTTTTGACAATAGAAGTTAGAAATATTTTGACAAAAAAAGTTCAGAATAAACCATTTGGAATTCTGAAATGTTAATAAACAGGGAGGAACGTACAGAACAGTGTAAATTTAGTTTTACTGATGAAGAAAACAAAACCATGTGTTTTATGTTTGGATGTTATTAAACAAATGCTAAGGCAGTGATATAATAAGGTGAAAGGATTAGCACAAGTTGCAGATCAAATCCGTGTAAACTGCGTAAGCACCACAACAACCAAGAACACTATGTATCTGTCTTTTCCATCAATTTAAGCTAAAAATTGTAATATCTCTAATGCATCTTTCTCCACTGATAACTATTCAAAAGCAGACATTAATTCTTCCAAATCTGATCTTTTGGCAAGAATCAGCAAGTTAATTGCTTAATGACTTAATCGACATTTAATTATAATACAGTGGATGTTTTGCTAGTGATTTTTGTTGGACTCTTGTAACTTAAAGACTTAATTTTATTCCCCTTTTTGTTCCCTCGTGAAAAAAAAAAAAAAACCTATACCAAAATGTATTTTAAGTACATTTACTTCATACTAAGTATGGTAAAAATCCATTAAAATATTTACTGAAAAATCGCTTGAGACTTACTGATGTAAATATTAAACTTTATTTGGAGTACTTTACTGCACACCAAACATTTGCTAAAATTAAGCCTAAAATGTGTTTTAATTATCACTAGTTGTAAGGATAGTATGATCACTGTATAATATCAGTCTTTAAATACAAGTGTATATAAAGTATACTTGCAGCAGTTCCATTTGAGCACAATTAAATATATTTAAGTATATCTTTAGTTAGACCTCAGCAATACTTCTGGATAACTAAAGTGCATTCAGTACAAAATTAGTTGTTCCGAATTTGGCAGATACAAAAATTATATATATGTATATATATAAAGACTTTTCAAAAATGAATGAGAGGGAGAGTACTGAATGACATCCCAGGCTGAAAAAGATCTGAAGTATGTGTATAAGGGTTCAAATATTAAATTCAATAAATAAAAAAAGTACATTTATCTGTCTACTAACACAGAGACCAACCTCCACATTTTTCCAAAAACAAAACAAAAACAAAAGAAACTAAATAAAAACAGTGATCACAGTGGCCAGGCTCCAGAGTCTGGTGGCTGGTTGGACAAATCTTCACTCAGTGAGGGATGAACTTGCCTGGATGCTTGTTCTGCTCTGCAAACCCCAGAAAGTGCCCAGCTCATGCATGGAGCTCCAGCAGGGATGAGGAGGGGGAGAATTTATGGCCCGCATTCTCCAGCTCACAGAGGCCACCGCTTACTGTCCCGGCCCCTGACCAGCTCACCCTAGCTTCGTTCTGGTTCCTGCCCCTTGCGCCGCTGGGTGCGTTTAATTAGGTGTTAGGGGAATGTGGACAGGACAACCCCCTTGGATCCAAATCCCACAAAGAATAGTCATGGTCTGTGTATGTTTATAAACAGCCTGAGAAAAGAGAAAAGAGAAAAGAACCACACTCATTTCACAAGAAATCAATACAGAACATTCAAGAACTTCAGCTGAACACAGTCTATTTTCTATACTATGTTTTAAAATTGTTTGCCCTCTTGTTTGTGATGTTACAACACAAAGCTCTATGAAATTGTACTGTGATTAAATCTCTCTTATTGTGAACCTGTCGAGTATTCAGCATTTTCGTTTGTATGTGGAAAACACCAAAGTAAAACTTTCTCTATTTTTGTTGTTGTTTAAACACTCCCAAACAAAGGATATTTCATAATTGAGTGATACATCCAATCTATTTTCTGTTACCCTGGTAAGTAAATCACTTAATGACCAAACACTAAACCTAGTAGTCAGTTGGTTATTATAACAAAAAATTATTCTGTACACAAATTAATTTATTATTTAACTAAAGCAACAAAAAAAGAAGCATTTTTGATTCATTGCCCGGTAAATCTAGCTTTTTAAGTGCCTTACATAACCCCTAAGGATATAACTTACACTTATATATAATTCATTATTTACCAATAAAGAGCATGAATAAACGTTTACAAGAAATATTAGGGGTTATTGACGGACCTGAAAAAAACATAATAAATCTAATCATTGAAATTGCTACGCAAAAGAGAAAACAGAATAATGGGTTGGTTTTTTGCTGCATGTCTTTGATCAACCTTTCTTCACAACAGCTCATTCAAAATAGTATGTAAAACAGCATGCAATGATACAAATAAAATTATAATATTAATATTACAACTAAAATTTATGAATAAATGTTGTTCAGCTACCTCCATCAATGTCACTTGTAAGTAAAAACTGTAAATACAATCGTTTGAAAGCAGTAACAGCACATCTTTCCACAAAAGGCTATACAATTTGAGTAATTTGTTTCTGTTGAACAAACATTGTGAGCTTAGTTACTCCATGTTTATTCTTAGGGTTAGGGGTATTTCAATGAGTAAACATTATTAATGGACTATTAATGGACATTTTCATCTGGAAATGGAATGTCAAGTCAAGTGCATTGAGTTGTCTACACATTTTGGTATGGTGTGTTTCCTGCATACAGGAAATTTGCATACTGCGCAGGGAATACACATTGCATACTATTTTCTTTACAAATAAAAGACTGTATACCATTCCAAATGTACCTCCTATTCAACTCAGTCTCTTGCTCTCTCTCTCTTTGTTTGTAATATGAGCAGCTGCTGAGATGAAAGTGCCTAGACCTTCAGGTTGGCTTCAAACTGTTTTTTTTTTCTTAATTATTATTATACAAAAGCTTGGTACAGATCAGACCTTGTTACAGATATATGAGATTATATGTTTGTGGACTTGTATTTGATTTGGTCAAATTTCTATTAACTCTCACCCATGCAATTTCAGCAAAAGTGGCTCTCAAGCTCTCAAAAGTACAATAAAAGTGTTATACAAATCTTTTCAGTTTTTATAATCTTTGTGTAAAGAACAGATTAAAATTAAATTAATTTTTTCAATTATAATTTTTAAATCTTTTGAGATGTTAACTGCCAAGACTGGATCATTGAGTTGAAGTCCAACATTCAGACTTATAGACATTCAAAGAAATACAATTGTCATTGATCTTCTGACATTTGAAACTTTGTTACAGACTTTGTTACATTCATAGTGCATTGAAAGACCACCTCTGCAGACCAAGATCAATACCTACTTCTACATCATGTGCCACGGAGGAAACGAGTAATAAAGCCGTCTCTCCTCAGAGAGGTACCACTTAAAGGTACGTAGCTATGGCAGCCAAATATACCTTTAGTGTGGAAGAGGATAACCCTGCAGCGAATCTGACTTTCAAGAACGATGCCAGTCTGGCAGCTACCTAAGTTCAGTTGCTTCTCGCTCCACCGAGAAATGAAAAGTATTCACTCCTGGCCATACAGTTTCCTCGTGGAGCTCTGGAGTGGAGAATAGTCTCAACAACCCCGGTTGAGAGACCAGAGTCTCTGAGCTGAGCCCCCTCATAGGCGAAGCCTACAGTTTCCACAGTTTTGGGCGAGGAAGTATTATCCTGCTTTGGCCTGGGACGAGAGGTACCTCCTGACTGGAATCTCGTATGGAGTTCCGACAGTGAGAGACATACGGTCTGTGGACCACATCTGACACGAAGCATCCAGTCCAAACAGAGCTGGATAAATGAGGGAGAGCCAAAATGGAAAGTGAGTCATCTCTTGCGACGCAAACTGATACACCAGTGCTTGAGATCTGCTCCACCCCTCTGGGTTGGAGCATATTCCCCAGACCTCAGCTCCTGCCTCAACAGGACGTCTACTCCCAAGATTTATGAAGTAATTGTTCAAAGAGGGAGCAGTTTCCCTAGGGGTTCCAGAAACCAGGATTTCTTCCACCTATTTGGCATGCCTCACAACCTTGATAGTGTGGTTCTGAGCCACCACTGAAGGGGCCACATGTACAGACAACCGAGTGGACAACACTGACAGCTGCTACCATGAGGGCCAGTAGTCTCGACTGCTTAGTGATTGATTGGTCTAGCTTATGCTATTGACTGCTGGCGGGATGATGTCGATGGGCATGGGGGGAAGCCGACAACTCAGGATCCCAACCAACGTTTCAGAAGGTGGTCCTCAAATGAAGATACAGCACCTCTTCTTTGCATACAGTCTTAGCCCCAGCTTCTTAAAGTGAGTGAGAACAACATCTTGATGCCGGACTGCTAACTGCTGTGACTGAGCCTATCTTGGGAGTGCAGCAGAAAAGACGCTGTGTCCAAGCATTAGTGAAGGTGCAGGGTTAAGAGCTAGACTGAACAGAAGAACCCAAACCGAAGCCCGGAAACTCTTGCTGAGACAGGTACATCCTCTATAGCCCCTATCTCCAGCAATGAGTTCACTTCTGTTCTATAACCAGAGCCTGCTCAGGGCCTACCACTGTGGGTAGGTACCCCGAATGTTTTCGCAGGAGGCTGTTTCTCTCGAGGCTGGCCTATGGTTATGTTAGGTTAAGTTGTTGAAGGGTGCTAGGAGACCGCAGGTGAGAGTGGAGCGACAGCAAGCACAGCACGCTCAAACGCTGGCTAAGCAAGCTCTACCCCTGTGTTGGGACAAATATTGAAGAGAAAGTGGAATGAAGTCGCTTGCAAGTGCCTCATCCAATTTAGGTATAGTTTGAAAGTCCACCCCAGGGCTCCGTAGGTTCCTGCAGGGGGTGCCTGAAGTGACAGATCTAGAACCCTCTCCAGTGCGACCTGAGTCCTCTGGGACGCCAGGGAACACACTGTGGTCTTCACCAACACCCCTTGCACCATTAAAATGGAGATTGAAGCTGACAAATCTTCATCTCCAGTCCAGATGCTAACAAAATCCAGCTCCTTGGAGCATCCCAACAGGGACACGGACCACAGTGTTCCGTGTGATAGCTAAAGACCGTGTGATAGCTGAAGTTTTTATTGGTATCAATACCTCTACCAGGGTGGAAGTAACCGCATAATGCATGTTTTCAGATCCCGGGAGAGGAAGTGAACCTGAGAGTGAAATCACCACTGAGCCTCAGCAACAGCGGGGACCGAACCCGAGGATCAAAAGCCTGGGCAGCTATAAATACTGACTGTGCATGCTCCACCCCCAGCAAAGACTGTGTGCATCCCTGCTCAAATAGTAGCATTGATACTAACAGCGTCCAGTTCCTCAGAACTGAATAGCTGCAGTACAGACTAAGTCGGAAGAAACTGGGTCTTGGGTGAGGGTAGATCTGCGGGTAAAGAAAGAGATAAGGCAGAGGCCGTCTCCAACCCCGCAAACAAATCTAACTGCGAGAAACTTCTCAGCTGCTATCCGTGAGCCAGGTTGGCCTGGGAAAATTGCCCCCTCTGAGGAGGGTTCAAGAGCAGTTACTTCAGGCACCCCCTGCAGGAACCTACAGAGCCCTGGGGTGGACGTTAAGCAGTGGGACGGGAACCGAGAGGAGGCGAGCCTGAGCAGTCTCCCTGAAGACTGTTAGGCGGGAGCAGAGTGTTCGCAGCGGCAGCTCTGTTCTGCCCATGCATGCTCCTCTCCCATGTAGGTTAAACACCTATCTTACACACACACACACACACACACACGTTTCGCTCCAGCGCTTGCTGAAGACACTAAAGCTTCCGTTTCCGGTGTGCAGTGCACCTTTATACTCCTGGTTTATGACATCATCTTCTGCGACATACATTCACATATGTTGGTTCTAATGTGATTCATGAGACAATTACACTAAGTGTTCCCGTTGCATTGTCGATGCAGCACAAGTTCCCTTGACAGGGAACAGGATAGCCTATAACTTCTAAATAGATGTTATTTGTTGTAAAAATCTAAATTCAAATGAAATAAAATGTGCATTTTCATTTTATTTCACCCTGTCCTTTCCTGTGTCCTTCTGTCCCTCCAAGCACATTGCTGCCAATTTACTTTTGGCCAAAGTGTAGGTAAAACTGCATGATGTAATGTCTGACCTTACCACACAAAAATACACCATGAAGATCAGCATGCAACATGATGAAAACTCATGCTTGGATGAGAGATTCTGCCCACAGGCACAGGATTTCCAGTGATGACACAAAATGTTGTCATGTTATAAGCAGCACAGAAAAGAAAAAAAAGCAATTCATGCACAGATCGTGTCACAACATCTCATTTTCACGGTGCCGCTGGTTGATTCTTATGTGTCATAGTTTACATTGTGACAAAATGATGCTAAGTGCTAATGATTGCAATAAATAAATGGTTCAGGATTTGAAGTGTGTCATGTTTTGCTATTGTTGGATATTTTCCTGTTTGCCTGCCTGTTTGAGCTCTCATTGAGATCTCCATAGTTACTGATTGATTACATATTCTGTTCATCTGTGTCCTGATTATTCCCCTTTGTTTGCTTCATGCATTTATACCATGTTTATGTATGTTCTATTTCATACAAGTGGCTGTGTGTATTCTGAATCTCCTGTTTTTTCCTAAGTGTCATTAAAAGACAGTTGTTATAATATTCTTGTCGACATGTGCTTCATTTGTCACAGTCACCCATTACAGAAGAATGGACGCTCATACTGGGTATATTTAAAAATTGAAATGCACTCACCAGCAGTAAAACACCTCCTCTGTCGTGTGTTGTTTGTGTGAGGATGATGGCATGAAGACAAGGAAGGCATACTTAAGTAGTCTTTAATGTCAAAAGTCATGGTTCAGGGAATAACACGACATAC
Organism: Rhodeus uyekii; assembly: GCA_037043235.1. Classification (NCBI taxonomy): domain Eukaryota; kingdom Metazoa; phylum Chordata; class Actinopteri; order Cypriniformes; family Acheilognathidae; genus Rhodeus; species Rhodeus uyekii. The sequence continues at coordinate 3,214,264 of JAWRVZ010000064.1, forward strand.
ACTTGCAATCGATATTTGGGCTTGACGCTCGAACGTGAAGGACTTCCCCTTACAGCCCGTAAAACAGAGCCCAACCAGCCATCATCTGTGTGGATGGAGAGACTGAACCTGCCACAATGCAAGAGCCAAATACCCTAACTGAGCCAGCCATTGGCTTGGAGCCTGAGCCTCAAAACATGTATGACCAGGTGCATGTTGCCGTATCTACTCTACAGATATATGAGCCCTTCACCACCTCCTTGTCTTCCTCCAGAACCCCTGCCCTCCCTCCTCAGTTGGACCTTATGGTATGAGGACGTGACTTTCCAACATTGTTACGCCAATCTTCAGTGTCACATGATCCTTCAGAAATCATTCTAGAATGTTGATTTGCTTCTCAAGAAACATTTTGTTTTATTGTTCATGTTGGCAACCATTATGCAGCTTTTAATGGAAACCATGATGCATTTTTTCTGTAGTATTTGGTGAAGAGAAAATGTATGACACTGAAACATTTTTAATGTTATGTTTATTTGTTTCTTTTAACTCTTATACTAACACCAACATTTTGAACAGTTGTTGGGGGAAAAAAAAGTTTCCAACCACATTTAAGTTCTAAATTAAACATTTACTTTTTGGGAAAGCATCAATTTATTTAATTTACCTAGCATCTCCTTTTTGAATACAAAGCCATGATAATTCCTGAAGACTTTGGACTACAGAAATAATTGTGGTCTTACAAGAGTAAATTGAAATCTTGTTTTCAATTAAATGTTAACCAGATAATTTCTGTAGCTCAAACTGGTCACAGGTGTAATTCCTGTCCAGGGAATGAAGGAAGTGATACAATCTATTACTTTGAAGCAAAGCAAGTTACTTTGGATAACAGCATTTTCCAAATGCATAAATGTATAATGCACATTTGCAGTTTAACCCAGTGTGCGACATGCACATTGCACACCTCTGCATGCATGGCTATGTGTGTTTATGTGTGTGGGTGTTTATTTACAGGTGTCTGCATGAGTGTGTTGTCTTGCTGTCATTATTTCTTTCCTGCCACCCAGTTTGACAGAACTGCTGACAGAAGACACTCCAGCAAGGCTGTATGAGTCACGCTCCCCAAGATTCTGCGTGTACTGGAAGAAAAGGAGTGAGAGGAGGAAAAAATATAGTTTAAAGGAGGCAATATAGTAACAATCCATTAATTAGGTGTGTAAGAGAAGCTAGGATTTCAGTCAGTGCCTGTGACCAATGAAATAATAAAATGGTGTCTGACAGAGTGATTGGAAGAAATGCATTACATAAATAGTAATAAGCATAAAATATTTACATGCTTATCTCTAAAGCTCATTTTAATGTAACATTATGATGCCTTGGAAATCTGTCTGAAGCTAAAAAAAAAAAAAAAGGTGTGCTCATAAATGGTGTTTTTTTAAGTCACTGACTGACAGGGGAGCAATGAATGTACCTTTGGTTTCTGACACAGTGCTACCCTGAAACCTCATTCTGTCATTTGCATATAATGTCGTCTCAGCCAGTCGAAGTAGGCTCATGGCAACATGAGCATGCCGTGCCCTGTTGTTATGTTTGTAATTAAAGAATCAAGCGAACAATTAAATAATTTTTAGAAGTATGGTTTGCTGAAAACACTGGCATTTTTAAGTGCAGACATTTTGCATATAGGACAAATTATTCAGGGTCTTCAACACCTGGAGCTCAGTGTCTAAAGTGCTGATTTGACAAAAGTTGTTGTTGTTTTCTGACCCATTTCTGGCTTCAATTCCCAATCCACCAACAATGGTTTAGTTTAGAAATGAGCTAATGAAAAGTGTGATTACAAAGAGTGATTTACAGTTCTTGAAAAAAGGAAAGACATTCATGTTTATCTCATAGTGCAATATGCACAACCAGATCTTGTAGAGCAAAATGTACTGGCATAAAGTCCAAAGCGAGGCTTATTTTGGCCAAGAACCACCTACCTTGACAGGAATAGAGCTTCTGATTGAAATAGCCCATTTGTATGTGTGCACTTAACAGAAGTTGTGGTAGTCTTTTCTTCTCTATTGTACTGTATCCGGTCAGAGACAGGTAACCAATGTCATTCATAGAGTAACAGGGTAATGTGGTAAATTTTTTACCAATGACTCTGCAAGCTGATTTTTTTTGTAATCCAGCCACAGTTTTAGCAAGCAATCCAATTAGGGGAGAATTCTAGTAACCGAGGCATATGATTGTGAAAGCGTGTACTAAAGTTTTAGTGTCTCTGGGGCTAAGAGCAAGCCACGGACAAGATATAACACACATGTGGAAAAAAGTCTTAATAATGGAGTTTGTATGGAGACAGGATCTAATGTTACCCGTATATTTTGTCAAAATCATGACAACGAAGACTGTAGAGAAAATGTTGAAAATTCAGCTTTGCCAAAGGACTGAATTACATTTTAAACAAATTCAAAACATATTTTAACATATTTTTTTAGTATCAATAGAAGCATCAATATTTGCTTGACTGACTATGTGCACTGACTGTGTGCACATATTGATAAACAAAATGGCATGCTTGTATGTGTCTATGAACCCATGTTAAACAATAAAACTTAAGTTGTTCTCATAAACACTCTACAAATCCCATCCGGAGGGGATGTGTTCTTATCTCACCTGCTTATGCAGGATTTGCTTCTCTGACGGCTGAACTCTCCAGCACTGTGGCAACTTTGTGGCATGTCCAATGCGATGGATAATGTTGAGCTTGATGCAAGGAAGGATAAAGCAGTGATGCATGATCTCACGAGCAGATACGACTTTGTTTACATCACCAAAGAAACTAAAGCATTCATGAACAAGCATCAGTGTCCTCAACCTTACCCCTCACACACACTGCATCGAATCAGCATGGGTCAAAGCACTCATGGTTCAAACATATGAGCATACTTTAAAGAAGATATCCTTTAGAAATGTCAGTGAATTCAAGGGGAATGGATGCAAAGCCCCAAACATTCTGGTTCAGGCCATACAAAAATTATGAAAATATATTCACATATATTCTAAATTTGTATCAGTTCAGCAGCCAATGGATGATTCATTCAAGGATGTGCAAGCGTTTGACTTAATGTACACATTTGAATTCAATAGCTATTCAAACACATTCACTGAAAATCACCTAGCAAACGAAATCCATAAACAGGCCTTTTCATAATAGATGGCCTTCATAAATCACTCATTAGATTTGACAACAGAAAAAAAAAGTTTTTCTGGCTTATTTCTGCTGGTTAAGAATGGAAGAGGTGGACTGCAAAGTCAAACTTTGTCCTGATGTTGGACATCTTTGTTCTTTGTGAGACGGTGAAATGGCACCTTGCCAGCATTTTACAGAGGACATCCTGAGATCATATCTATCATTTATCTTTAAAGGGAACAGCCAGAAACATTGCCCCAGTCCCTAGAACAGAGGGCAGATAAAGTAAAAACACAGAATCCGTTGTTTTTATTGGCCGTAATATGATGATGATGTTTTGTTGATGTAGATTTGTTGATGCAAATCAGATTGTTTTGTCCCACTTACATGCACTTTAGACTTTGCAGAAAAGGTTATTACTATTTTTATTATTCTAAAGAACACATTATTTCTATTCAGAGAGGATTTATTCAATTAAATTAATTTTCAAATAAATGCTGTTCATTTTGAGCTTTCTATTCATCAAAGGATCCTGACAGTTTTCACAAAAAATATTAAGCAGCAAAAGAAAAATTCAACATTGTTAATAAATGTTTCTTCAGTATATAAAAATGATTTTTGAAGGATCGTGTGAATCTAAAGGTGGGAGTCATTTCAGCTTAGCCATCAGGGAAAAAAAAATCTAATTTAAAAATATATTAAAATAGAAAAACGCACAACCATTTCTAGGGTTTACAAAGAATGGTGTGCAAAGGGAAAAATATCCAGTATGAAGTCCTGTGGGCAAAAATGCCTTGTTGATGCTAGAGGTCAAAGGAGAATGGGCCGACTGATTCAAGCTGATAAAAGAGCAACATTGACTGAAATAACCACTCGTTACAACCGAGGTATGCAGCAAAGCATTTGTGAAGCCACTGTAGCGAATCAGCTCAAGATAATTGTTTAACCGACGCCCGCTGATTCTCCACCATTATATGTAGCGAAATCAGCTCAAAGGCAGTCGGGGTAGCGGGATCTATGTACACAGTTTGATCATGTGTGAGGACCAAATATGCACATAGATCCAGCTTAAAGGGAATTGTGTATATTGATAATTAATCATAACGGATTACAATTAATTATGAATACAAATAGCTTGATTCGGCTTATAGAATTGATTAATTCTAGCAATGAGTTCAAAGCAGCGGCCATATGTGCGCTCATACGAGCCGCGCGATCTTTATGAACTTTAACAAAGATCTTCTTCATCGTCATAAAGAAGAATCTTTCATTATCGTACCAAAGTACTTAGCATTGTAGCAAGATGCAAACGTAGAAGTGACTTACTCAAGAATAGTACAGAATCAATCATGTGTGATTATATATACAGTGTTTTATTAAACAAACTACGAAAACAAACGTTAAACACGAAACATAGATAGACTTAATAGAGAGAGAGAGAAAGAGATGCTTGAGAGAGAGAGAGAGAGAGAGGCGACATTCCTGTAGACAATTAAACCTTTGAGAAAACCAGCATGGAAATTCACCTTTAAAAAGGGGCATATAGCTTTAAACGCATTTAGATTTCGTAAACGATGCTTGCATTGGGTTCTCGTGTGTGTGGATGTTACCCAGTCTTGCGTTGAGAGAGTTGCTTTGGTTGGATGCTGGTTTGTTCCTTGAGTCCTTTGTTTGAGACGCGGGAGATTCAAAATGGCTTTGTCTTGAAGGTGCGGTCGCTGGAGGGGGAAGGGCTTCCATGCAAGGCCGAAGGCCCTGCTCCCAGGGGAGCAAGATATGCAGGAAGTTCAGGAGAGAATCAAGAGAGATCAAGAGAGCAAGAGAGAAAAAGAGAGAGAGATGTTTGAATCTCAGGGGTCTTATAGAAACATTAGGACACTCCCACACCTTGGCTGTGGAGCCAGTCGCTGGCTTGGAGGTGGATGCTGGGAAGTTTCCTTTTGTCTCTGTTCAACCTAATCTGCATAGTTTATGATCCTGTGTGGAACTTACTCCGATTCGATCAAACAAGGGTAGAAAATATGTAATGCATTTCAGCATTAAACAAAATACAGATTGAGAAAGAGCAGGCTGAACGAATTCAAATTATACCAAGGAAGGTAGTAAGACATAGAGGGGTTTCGTTTAAACGATTATACACATTTAAACATCTAAATGAACTACCTAAAATAACTAAAAAGACTGCACATGGAGGGCATGCATACATACATACGAATACATCAGTGTTATACAAGTTTACATAGTGTATGTAGGCATTTTGTATATTCCATGTGTGTGTGTGTGTGTGTGTGTGTGTTTTCAGATGTGCCATCCTGTGGAATGTATGTAGGTATGTGGGTATGTGGGGGGTGAAGGGAGGCCTGGAGGAGGACAAAGAGTTTTATTGCCCCAGGGCTGTAAAACGACTGTCCATGCAGACAGAGCTGCATTCTGAGTTTCCAAGTCTCATTCTGTTAAATCAAAAAGTCACAATCAGATGTTTGTTAATTCATCGATCAATTTGAGACACCGTCCAGACGCTACATAATCCCCCTTTATGGCCGATGAAGTTCATGTTTGGACATCATCGGACAGTAGATCAGATAGTTGAATGGCAGGTGGATCAATGATGATCGATGTGTAGTGGCAGTTGAATCAACAGGTGCACTGACAGTGTCACCTGTCATTTTGAAGTCAGTTCCTTTGAGGCAGGTGTTTGCTTGGGGCTGCAGGAAGTGGTTAAGGCTTTGTGTACCCTGAAACAAACATATAGCAAACTGACCTAGTGCTGGTGGCCGGAGGACAGCAGGTGGACGTTAACTTCTCAGGCACAATATGTCTGGGTTGCGATCAGAGGGTTGCTCTGTTCTGGTGGCGTTGCCGATGTGAGCTTTCTGAGCTGTGTTGGGTTAAGAGTTAGAAGTTTGTCCTTTGCAATACTTCTCTGGTGGGTCCTGTTCAGGGAGCCGTTTTACTCATGTCCGAAGCTCTTGTAACTCTGGGGTAGGCTTGTCTGGCCATCCCAGTGCAAATTGACACTTGTTTGAAAGAAGATCTTGTTGTCGACTGCTGTTGGTCCTCCCGTGGCGTTTGCATGTTGAGGTCTTTGTCACTGCATGTGTTGTTTCAGTGTTGGTGTGACTGAAGCCTGTCCTTTTTGCAACTGCAGAGGCCTTCAGGAAACTGATGGGTGTCCTGTTGAGTGGAGTTTTGGTTTCTCCCCCCTTTCCTTTGGTGCTGTGTACAGGGCTGGGGGAGATTGTGCTGCTGGTGTGGTGTTAACCAGCAGGGTACCTCTTTCGTGGAGTTCGCTTTCAGTTGATCAGGCTCTGTCAGTTCTCTCTGGACCAGGATGAGCTTGTCTCTACTGCAGCTGAACGGTTGTGTCCGGGTTCGGACTTCAGCTCTTGGAGGGCAGTGTCACGGAGAGTGATGCTGATCAGCTGGAAATTCACCCCCCTTTTCTCAATCTTCAGTTTCAGTTCTGGAGACTGTTGGAACTGGTAACCAGGTACCATCTGACGTACTCTGCCACGTCTTGCTGCATGCCAGGTCAGTGTGCCACTGGTTTCAAGTGGCTTTTTGGTGTCGTGGTGTCTGGTGCATGGTGCGTCGTGGGCATATGTTGGCGTGCCCCCCCTTGGCACGGTGTCACCACTAGCCTTGGCGCTGTGAGGACATCCGGGACATACCACAGCATGTTTGCGCTCACGCGCAGCATGTGTTTGATGTTGTGCAGCTGTCAGAAGTAAGGGGCAGTAGTGAGTTCAGAGGTGTTAGACCGGGTGGTAGGTGGGGTCTGAGCGGTGGTTGAACACAGCTGGCATGGATGTTTCAGAGTCTGGAAGGCCAGCCATGCTGTTGGAGATCTGTGTAGCCAGCGTGATGCGGGCACTTGTGACAGAGGAGGTTGCAGTCAGTGTGTTGTAGCTGCAAAGTTAGGGTGGGTGGGTGGTTGTTCATAGAGTGCACGCGCATCATTTCAGTCAATCCAGTCTTTTCCAAGACCAGGTTGAATTGAGAGTCTTTGATAGGCAGTCTTTTGCTTGGTCTGAGCTCTGTGGGCCAAGTCCTGCAGCTGTTGGATGGGCATGCTGCATGGACAGACCGAAACTTTAAGGTGATGACTCACTGTGGGATGCAGATTTCAGAGAGCAGAGTTTTGAAGTTGGAATCCTTCTCCATTCCTGGCTCATTCGTGCTCTGAAGTAGGATCGTTGCAGTCGGTTGTGTTGCACCTGTGGTGTTTCTAGTCGGCCTGGTTTGCGATTCACAGCAGCGTTGAGCCTCCCGGCTTAACGTGAATCTGAGCAAATGAAATCTGTCCCATGTGGTCATTGTTCAAAGTTTGCAAAAGAAAGTCTGTGTCCTGCAGGTAGGCGTGTGTTGTGGCCTCCTGCAGTGTTTGGGATGAGTGTGGGGCTGTTTCCCACCAGCTTGTCAGTTCTTTGGGAGCTGTGCCGTGTTTAGTGGCAGGTCTCTTGACAAGGTTCCCCCCTTCGTTGCTGATTGGGGTTCTGGGATGCTGGCGGGTGACACTTGGAGCAGTAGGCTTCCACCCCCCCCTTTGAACAAGGGATGCTTGATTGGGAGGTACCAGCCTACTGGTCGGGGAAACTCTGTGGTGTGTGTTTCCCGTTGCTGCTTGCTTTGCAGTCTGTAGAGAGTATTTGCGTTCTGTGTGAACGGTGTCAAGTTCATCTTTCAAATAGTCTCTTTTATGTACCTAAGCAAGGATTTTGTCTTGTGCTCTGGCTTGGAGAGCTTTGCCTCGTCGGAGTTGTCCAATTTGTTGTTCTCGGTGCTCTTGCTCCGACTGCTCTCGGTGCTCAGTGTCTACATGAAGCTCTGCAATGGTCTTTTGGAGTTTCTCCACGTCCTTCTGAAGCTCTGTGTCGGTCTCATCCGCTCTGTTGTGCCGTTCCTGGGTCTCGATGAGAATCTGGTCTAGACGAGTCTGGGCTTGTACTTGGTTCCTCCGGGCCTCTCCGGCCTGGAGCTTTAGCGCTGTTGCCGCTTGCTCCAGGTGAATGTTGCTTTTCTCGCTGAGCAGTGTCTGGTACGATCAGGTTGTGAACGAGGCTCCCGATGATCTCGGCCCGTCCTTTATGACAGTAGCTCTGCGTTGGATCATGGGTGATCGGCCTGTTCAGGTTGTCGTCCATCTGTTCTCTGCTCTGATGCTGTAGCTCACCGGTGGCTTTTGGGCAGGAACTCAGGAGTCATAGTGGATAGCCAGATCTCTAGATGCTCCCAGTGGGCTGCAAGGCTGGACGTATGAGACATCGTGGCTTACTGTTGGCGACAGAAACACAGCACAAAAGAAACCAATGCAAGTCCGTGTACACTTTAGAGCTACGATTTGTTCTTTTACGTACGCTTAGGTACAAATTTGAACTAACAGGTGTAGACCGTTAGTTGGTTGTGGGCCGGATCCTTATGATCTGTGGCCGAAAACATTGGTGAGTACCGGAACTAAATAAAGATTTTGACGGGCGATAGCCTTGTGAGTCATGGGATGACTGGCTGCTGGAACGTCATTCTATTATTTCAGATTTCCATGTTGGCTTTCACAGGTTCTGTCTTAATGTGAACTGCTAGAAACAGAACAAAACAGCAAGGTAAATAGGGCAGGGTAAATCAAATAAATTTGATCAAAGGGAAGAGTAAAAAAAATAAAATAATCAAAAACAAAATGGCAGGAAAGGATGAGGGGGAGGAGAGAATCCAAGCTTAACTTCACCACTAGGGATTATTACGGGCTTGACAGAGCGGGGGCGCTGTCGAGTAATAACCCTAGGGAGACAGTGTGCTTAGAGAGACAGGTACTGAAGGCACTCAATGTTAATTTAAAACGTTTACATTTAAACTCGGTTTAAACTAAGTTTCAAATAATCAAGTGCATTGGGTAAGGGTAATTATTTGTATCAACTGCTACAGGGAAAAGGCAATAAAGCAAAAATAACACTTCAGAGGGGAGTGATCTGAGCAGATCTCTAGGGGGTGTGTTATTGATAAGCAAATGCCAATAGGTGACACATGAAACTGTATTTAAATTTAAGTTAAGTTGGTTTAACAAAAATTTCAAATAAGTTTGTAAAGTCGTGGAGACAGTGTCAAATAACAGTGAAAGTGAAAATAATTACAGTTGTGAACATAAATAGAATAGACAAGAGTTGAAGTTTAACACTTCAAGAAAATTGAGAGAAAAACAGAGAGAAGCTGAACTACGAATAATGTCCACGAGAGGGCGCTATCGGGTTCACTTCAAAGATGGCGTAGGGAGGGGGGCTGGCCTCTGGGGTTTGGTCAGAGACAAAGCACCAATCCCCACGCTTCAGCTGTGGTTTGAATTTGAGCGCGTTTCAGGGCTGCAAATTGTCACACATAAAATAAATCTCTATATATATAGCTTTCTTTTTAGATCACAAAGGATCGCGGGAGTGCCTGGCATGAACGTATCGCTACCATTAAAGCACATACAAAGACAAACAGGATTTCTTCGCTGTTGTCTAAACGTAAACCGGATCAGGGTTTTACGAGGCTCCAGTTACGAATCACACAAATACTGGCGTTCTTTGTTTGATCTGCAATGGGTGCGCGCTGGCTAGCAATTTCCAAACGTTGAACCCAAACGGAGCAAAGTGGCTTAGTTACAAAACATTGGATTGTACGCAATGAATGACTAGCACACAAAATAAGGCCTTTACAAATGATAAGAGGAAGCTCGCTCAAATCATACGTATCCACTGAGGAGTTTTCTTCGTCCTACAGGGATATAACAACGCTCTGCAAAGAGATTTCTTCGTCTTTGCTGAGGTGTAAACAAATATTAAAATGCTCTCCAGAGAGATTTCTTCGTCTCTGATGATGCGATTTTAATATGTGACTGCAGTTTAAACGGATTTACTTGTTAACAAAGGCTAAATGATGGACAAATAGACCTTGTTAACAGAAGGAGCTGCGATCAGCTCTGAGCTCATTCATTCTAGGGCGGAGTGAGTCCTGCTCACTCCACGCGACGCGCGTATAACAAACAATATACATACACTCACACACAGAATTGAAACTGAATTTACCCAAGAGTATGTTTAAAACGTTGCCCGCATTCTCCACCATTATATGTAGCGAATCAGCTCAAGATAATTGTTTAACCGACGCCCGCTGATTCTCCACCATTATATGTAGCAAAATCAGCTCAAAGGCAGTCGGGGTAGCGGGATCTATGTACACAGTTTGATGTGTGAGGACCAAATATGCACATAGATCCAGCTTAAAGGGAATTGTGTATATTGATAATTAATCATAACGGATTACAATTAATTATGAATACAAATAGCTTGATTCGGCTTATAGAATTGATTAATTCTAGCAATGAGTTCAAAGCAGCGGCCATATGTGCGCTCATACGAGCCGCGCGATCTTTATGAACTTTAACAAAGATCTTCTTCATCGTCATAAAGAAGAATCTTTCATTATCGTACCAAAGTACTTAGCATTGTAGCAAGATGCAAACGTAGAAGTGACTTACTCAAGAATAGTACAGAATCAATCATGTGTGATTATATATACAGTGTTTTATTAAACAAACTACGAAAACAAACGTTAAACACGAAACATAGATAGACTTAATAGAGAGAGAGAGAAAGAGATGCTTGAGAGAGAGAGAGAGAGAGAGGCGACATTCCTGTAGACAATTAAACCTTTGAGAAAACCAGCATGGAAATTCACCTTTAAAAAGGGGCATATAGCTTTAAACGCATTTAGATTTCGTAAACGATGCTTGCATTGGGTTCTCGTGTGTGTGGATGTTACCCAGTCTTGCGTTGAGAGAGTTGCTTTGGTTGGATGCTGGTTTGTTCCTTGAGTCCTTTGTTTGAGACGCGGGAGATTCAAAATGGCTTTGTCTTGAAGGTGCGGTCGCTGGAGGGGGAAGGGCTTCCATGCAAGGCCGAAGGCCCTGCTCCCAGGGGAGCAAGATATGCAGGAAGTTCAGGAGAGAATCAAGAGAGATCAAGAGAGCAAGAGAGAAAAAGAGAGAGAGATGTTTGAATCTCAGGGGTCTTATAGAAACATTAGGACACTCCCACACCTTGGCTGTGGAGCCAGTCGCTGGCTTGGAGGTGGATGCTGGGAAGTTTCCTTTTGTCTCTGTTCAACCTAATCTGCATAGTTTATGATCCTGTGTGGAACTTACTCCGATTCGATCAAACAAGGGTAGAAAATATGTAATGCATTTCAGCATTAAACAAAATACAGATTGAGAAAGAGCAGGCTGAACGAATTCAAATTATACCAAGGAAGGTAGTAAGACATAGAGGGGTTTCGTTTAAACGATTATACACATTTAAACATCTAAATGAACTACCTAAAATAACTAAAAAGACTGCACATGGAGGGCATGCATACATACATACGAATACATCAGTGTTATACAAGTTTACATAGTGTATGTAGGCATTTTGTATATTCCATGTGTGTGTGTGTGTGTGTGTGTGTGTGTTTTCAGATGTGCCATCCTGTGGAATGTATGTAGGTATGTGGGTATGTGGGGGATGAAGGGAGGCCTGGAGGAGGACAAAGAGTTTTATTGCCCCAGGGCTGTAAAACGACTGTCCATGCAGACAAAGCTGCATTCTGAGTTTCCAAGTCTCATTCTGTTAAATCAAAAAGTCACAATCAGATGTTTGTTAATTCATCGATCAATTTGAGACACCGTCCAGACGCTACACCACAACATGCACAACCTTGAGGCGGATGGGCTACAATAGCAGAAGACCCCACCGGGTACCACTCATCTCCACTAGAAATAGGAAAAAGAGGCTACAATTTGCACGAGCTCACCAAAATTGGACAGTTGAAGACTGGAAAAATGTTGCTTGGTCTGATGAGTCTCGATTTCTGTTGAGACATTCAGATGGTAGAGTCAGAATTTGGTGTAAACAGAATGAATCCGTTCCTCTTATTGTCAATATTAAAAACTTCAGACTGTGTCCTGAAACATACTAGTTTATTTTATTTTATTTGTTTACAATGAAAATAACCATAAAATGTTAATTTAACACCATTTCTATAATATAATCAAGCTTTACTTCAATGCAAGCAATGTATAAAGCCTACACTTAAACACATTTTAGGTAGGCACAGCAGTAAATTAATTATGCACAATCATCAATGCAGTTTGAAATGTATCATGCTGTATCATGCTGAGTGTGACTGAGGTCTCCTGTCTGGAGCCTTAACAAGGGTGAATCCTAACAATTGCACACAGAGTGAAGGATTGTGGAGATTGTAGGCGACATGACGCAGCTGACCCTACGCTGAATGAGTGGGAGATTGTGGGCTGGCGCAGTGGAATTGGAGATGTGCTTTATAACGTCTCCACTCAAACACTCCCGCACAATTATTTATAACAGTTATCATGTGGAAAACGTGCATGAAAATGCCCAGAAATAGTCATGAGCAGTGATTCAGATCCCACCGGGGTTATACATCACACGTCACAAACAGATATGTTTCAAACACGCCACAATAGCATGAAAGAAGGCTTATGAGTAATGTACATGTGAAGGACTTGTTCAAATTAGCCCTGAGAAAATAAAAATACATGAATAGAGACTGATGATACTTTGTGAATATGATTCAAGTGGCTTCTGGAAGAAATTAGAGAAATTGTGTCACTGTTTTAAAACTAGACTGATGGCATAAAAAAGTCAGAAGGGTAGTTTCGAATCATCTTACCCATTAAGGTTTGCTGACATGTCTTTGGAGGTCAGGTTTTGGAGAGAAGCCGTGTGGTTGAAAGAATGAGGGCAGATCTAATTCAGTGGCTAAAGTCTGGCACAAGTTTAAAAAATCGTTAACATCATTTATAGCATTTTTAAGCAACATTATGTAAAGCTCAGAATGAGGGTCACTGCAGCCCACAAACATCAAATGTCTTCAGAACAAGATGTTAAATGATTAGTTGACTCAAAATGTCTTATTTTGTCATAATTTACTAATACTTAGCAAGGATGCATTAAATTGATAACATTTGACATTGAAGTTTGGAGTAATGATGCCTAAAAAAGCAGCTCTGCCGTCATTGTAATTAACTAATTGTTACATTGTAATAATTTAAGATAGCAATACTGTTTCATAATACTACATTTTTTTATTAGACAGAGAGAAAGAGAGACAGCCTGTCACAACTCCTCCTTAAAATATACCAACTGCCAATCATGCTCAACAGAGTGGATATTTATGCCCTGGTACTGTATGAAACATGACCTGGTGTGAGAAAGTACACACACACAGCCTGCGGGTTGAAGAGCACAAATCCTCCAGCAGTGGGACTGACACACCAATCTCTCATCGCTCTATTTGCTGCCAAACGCTCGGTCCACTCATTTCTGCCTCGCCTCTGATCGTGCTCCAACCTTGAGCCGGTGTCACTCGAGACGCCCGGCACTGTTTGTTATTTGTCGCTTTCTCTCGGGAGTAGTTGCATTGTTGCCAGATTGGTCTCAGCACATGCATGTGATCTCTGAAAAAAACAAATGACAGTAGAGTTATCGCCTGGAGCCAGTAATGAGATCACAGTGATGTCATAACCTGGGGGATTTAACAAGAAAGCCAATAACAAGAATGAAGATCATTTTTTAATGAGACCAAAAGGATGCAAAATCTCCAAACTAAATTCTTGTTTATCAGTGTTAAAATCGGAATATATTTTCATCCATACGTGTAAAAAAAAGTGTGACTCTAATCTGACCCAAATTGAGTTAATTGTACACTGGCTTTTTGTGCAGGAGTGCAGTAGATAATATGAAAATGTCTCAGGTGACCATTGTAACCATGGTTCCCTGAGAACAGGGAGCGAGGCACTGCATCCCCTGGATGTCGCTATGAGGAATACCTCCGGTATGACAAATGTCTGAAACATTAATCCAACCATGACATTGAACTTGACATTGGCTCGCAACTGCCTATGACATCACCACAGGTGTGACGGCAGGTATAAAAGAGGCACCTGAACAGTATCAACTTATGAACTTATCAGAAGGAGTCGCCTGCAGGAATGCCAAAGCATGGCAAAAGGATGCAGCGTCTTGTTCCCTGTTCTCAGTGGACCATGGTTACAGTGGTAACCTGAGACGTTCCCCTTTGAAAGGGAACTCAATGCTGCATCCCCTAGGGGTCACTATAGGGAGGGGAAAATCAACAGTGCCATGCTAAGGGGAGTGACTGCACTTAATAGCCGACAGCCAGCAGTAAATGACCCCCAGGGGAACTTTCCCAGTGATTTGCAGTGACCCATGCCAGGGCTACAAGAGAACGGAAGCCTCAAGGCACTAGGCCGAGGCCTAACAATGCTCGATCTAGAGTCCGAGGGAGTACAGGAGATCCTCCAGCTTAGGAATGAGCCTACGAAAAGGAGACATAGAGCCGCAACTGCTAGGCCTACAATGCTTAGGCGCTATTGAGCGCTTAAGAGTGGCTGGGCTAGTTGCCAACACTTTGCAGCTATTCTTCTAGTCCATAGAAGGAAACAGCACTCAACGCTTGTGGCACAGCAAGGGGGTTCGGAGGAATCAATTTTCTTACAAGCTGAGCTCATCAGAGCATATATTTCGGCCTGACAACACTTGTACAAGCCAAGTCTAGCTTGGGAGTCAAGACGTGACTCAAGTTACTGCCCTCGTGCTGACCCAAGCTGGGTTCAAACAAGAAATGAGGTGCAGTGCCGCTTTGCTCAAGGAAGTAGGGCCTAAGCAACCGAAGGGCACACTCTTGAGATGAGAAGGGCCTGAAACTCCTGTACTTCACCAAGAGAGCTGCTGGGGCTCTCCACAGAGAGGCCTGACAATACCCTTATGCGTGGGACAACAAGAGAATAAAATACATTTTCCTACTACTCGCTCAGGGCCTCAGTAAAGCAGAGGCCTCAGTAAAGAAGACATATTGACACATTGTAACTTGTACATCTCGTGTGTATCATCTGGTGTCAGAAACCGCTGTCATGGATGAATACAACAAAAGTGTTTTTCCTAGCTAGCAGACAATGCTTCAAACAGAGCCGTCTCCTGAGGATAAGAAAAAGAAGAGGATGACGTATTGTTCAGGTGCCTCTTTTAACCCTGCAGTCACACCTGTGATGTCATGATGTCATGGGCGGCTTCCACCCAAAGTTCATTGTCATGTTTGGATTAATGCTTCAGACACGTCACACCAGAGATTTCCCCATACGACGCATAGGGAAATCAGCGTTGAGTTCCCTTTCGAAAGGGAACACATGATGCATACAAGAAAATAATATATCATTAATGCATGGAGGGATGCAATCGTCTACAGTTGCAAGAGGAGATTCAGTGCGACATTAATACCCCTGGACATACTGAGCACGGTCAAAGCACATTTATTTCATGACAAAAAGCAGAGCAAACATATCAGCAACAGGAGAAATATTATTCACTTTGAACACTTATAAGACTCAACTTAACAGAAATATCTTGTTTTTCTTTCCAGTCTGCATTGTTCAGTGATTAGTGTCATCATGCATGTCTGTTTGAATTCCTCTTTACGCATATTGTTTCCCTGGATAGAACTCCTTATGCATGTCATACCTTTATCCAACAATTTGGACTTGTTGCCAATAGCCACTCGCATCAAATTCAAGGCACTTATGTTTGTCTACAGAGCAACCACTGGCTCTGCACCACTATACCTAAACTTATTACTAGAGATCTATGTGCCCTCCAGAAGCTGGTGCTTTGCAAGTGAATGGTGTCTTATGGTGTCATCCCAAAGAAGCACAACATTACTTTCATGGACCTTTACTTTGACAGTTTGCTAATTATTATTACATAGTCAGGTCTTTAGTGACCTGGGGTCTCATTTATAAACTGTGCGTAGGATCCCTACTAAAAGTTTACGTATGCTTTAAAGTCAAAAATGGCATACACCAAAAAATAAACTAAAATTAACCATCTGTGTCACCAATTCCCTGTGTCTCCAGAATGTGTGAATGCACAGCTCAAAGTTTGCTTTAAGGTCTGCACATTCTCCCATCAAGTTTGTTTTTTATTGATCACAACCTTTGCGTGGAAACTGGCGTACGTACGTTTCCAGCCCCGTTTTGTGCATACGCACACTTTATAAATGAGACCCCTGGATATTTATATAACACAGATGGATCTCTACTTGTTGCAATAACATTAGGAGAGCTGTATATTAGAGTAGCAATTGCAGAAAAATAAAATAAAGCATATTTTGTTACCTTTCATATTTGCGATCTCAAACATTCTCAAACCTATCAATTTCAACAACTTCAAAATCAATATTTTGATCCATGAAAGCTTCTTCAGCAGATCCACTATCAAGTGACTGTGACACTAATATTTGATTGCATTCAGTACTTGCTCTGCAGTAAATCACTGAGCCATTTCAAGTTTCCTGATGATACTTCACTGTCAGGGTTCTGTCACTTTGGTTTTGTTTTCTAGTGTTTATGGGACAGAGCTCTGATACTGCCCAATTGTCATGTCTTTCTGCAGGAGAGCGCCACATGCCACATGCTTTCATGTGTTGCGTGCTTTTTGTGTTTTCACTAGCTGCACGCTGTTTTGTCATCTGGTGTCATGTGGACACGTGACTTATGCGCATTCGCATTGGCTTTGTGTTCGTTTCCTGTCGTTGTGTAACCCCACCAGTCTTGTTCCCTTGTTATTGTTTGATTTGCCCCACCTGTTCTCCCTCATTGATCTTGCCTCTTGTGTTCACTATTTATTCTCCCTGAGTGCACTGTCCTGTGCTGCTTCGTCATCGTTAAGTTGTCATTCTATCAATGTAGTCATTGTCAGTGTTAAGTCTAGTCTAGTCCTGTCAAGTCAGTCAAGTATTGTCTTGTTTTCCCCCTTCGGGACAGTTTTTGTTTGGAGTTTTGTTTTATCTTTATTAATAAAATAAAAAAAAATTTCCAACGATTAAGTCCTTGCTTACTCCCTTCATACAAACCTGGCATTTCACATTCTTTAGTTTTCTGCCTGCCGTACCTATGAGTGGAATGTCACTTCATCTTTCCGAATCAGACATTTTCACCTTGTGGAATAAAGGTGAATTGTTTTTAATCAGTCATCAACAGATGTAATTATTGTTGTGCAGAAACGCATGTTTAAACTGGTTAGTGATGTTTAAACATTAGTGACCCTCTACAATTTTTAATGAATGAGAAAACAGGCATTCACTTATATATTTAAGTCCCAGTTAGTCTAACATAGTTTTTATTTTTTTGTTTTGTTCTGGCACGAAAAAAGCATATATATATATATATATATATACACATATACAGTAGTACCTTAAGATACGAAAGGCTCAACTTACGAAAAATCCAAGTTACGAAAGCAAAGACGAAAATTTTTACTGCTCTACATACGAAAAGTTTTCAAAATACGAAAGGTTTCTGAAAGTCCGAGATTCGCCCCATAACAATTTTGAAACTCTCCATCTTAGTTATATTAGACTCGCCAACATCCTCCTGCTCTCCCATTGGTTCCTGATGCTAGCCAAGCCATGAGATCCTTCTCTCTAATTGGACAGCATCCCTCCCATCATGCATCTTCTATACTTACGTGCTGGCGTGCTTTAGCTCAGCCACTCCGCTCTAGAAACTTAAATTTTTTTATGTTTTCGTAAAGTTAAGTGTACGTACGTACATTATCTGCCGTTTGTCCTCCTCTTCCTCTGCCTACACTTTCGGAGATAGCCTCACTCGAAAGGTAAGCTTCGACATTTTACGTTATTTCATTGTTTCTAGGTCAATTTAGCTTTATTATGAAATTTAATGGGGTGTTTTTAGAGGGCTTGGAACGGATTAGCCATTTTACATGTAAAATGTGTTCCAAGATACGAAAAACTCATTATACGAAGGCCGCCTCGGAACGGATTAATTTCGTATCTCGAGGTAAACATAAAAAAACATTAATTTTAGGAATGAGCGAGTACAGCATTATCTGTACACTGTATCTGTACTCGGACTGGGCGTGGCCTAACCCGGAAGTGGGAGGGATTTAAATGTTTTAATCATGCAATTGATATGGGTCTATCAGAAATTGTTATATTTATTGCTGATTAGAAAACTATTTACATAACAGCATCAACATTGAGCTTCAGATCAATGGTTTTGATCACGATAACAAATGAAATATATACAGAACAAGTTTTGCAACAATGAATACAACACATGTGGTTGCAGTTATGAAGAAAACTATAATGAACAAGAGTTTTCTAAACATCTAAATATAACTTTTTTTAACTTTTATGATCAGTGTGATTTATTTTTTGGTTCTTTTGTTTATTTGTTTATTTCCACATCAGGTGTGTGTGTGTGTGTGTGTGTGTGTGTGTGTGTGTGTGTGTGTGTGTGTGTGTGTGTGTGTGTAGCTAATTAATCTGTAATATAGTTTTTATACCACTACTTTATTTTTTTGCGATACCAAGTATCCGGCTCAACTCTAATATATATATATATATATATATATATAAGAAGGTTGATGTCTAACTTTTTTATATATATATATATAATTAGGAGGAGGGTAATGAATGACATCCCAGGTTACTAAAGACCCAAGGTAAGTGTCTACATGTGTTACAAATCGGGATATTTTATTACCAATAAATAAATAGTTTATCATTTAAAATGTATAAAAATAAAATATGCATTTTGGAGCAAAACCAGTTGAGAACCACTAACCTATATCTGATTCTCCCAGCCTTTCAGGAAGTGATGGCTTCAGTTTCTAGACTTAAATCTTTTCTCTATTTTAAACCCTGTATACAGAGTTGGAGCTGCCAGAAAGTCTAATTTCAAGTGGTTGGTATCTGGGTTATGGGCTGACAGGATTTCAGAATGGCTCAGAAGTGTTTAATTCCCACAGAATCCCTCCAATATGTTGATTAATGACCACAGTCTCTAATTTCAACATGTGGAATGGATATAAACTCACCAGCGTTTTTCTCAGTCTTTCTCACACACAAAACCAATGTCATTTTCTGTCTTTTTCCCTCACTAAAATCCCCATTCCCATTTTATTCTGCAAGTAAATGCTACCCGCTCCTGTGCTGTGCTCAACAGTTTCCTATCCCTCCGAGGAGGAGAAATAAATAAAAAAGCCCATAAGGAATCAGCCCTGACAGCTCTAATCAGGGGAGAATAAATGGGGCTGCGTCTACATAACGCATCTTATAAACATCCATTTAGGCTGTGGTGCCGGCAGCCTTCAGGATGGGCCGATTGCAATGCCCCCTGGGTATTGCAGCCGATGGCAGTTTGTGATTAGGAGGGCTGCTCTCCACTCCATCCTTTTTAGGAGAGCTGTCCAGCCCCCTCAGCGGGACTCTTGCGGGTTCACTTCTAAGCCTGGTGCCGGCAAACTGCAGGCTGAGAAGCTTTTGCCTTGATTCCCCAATCAGCCTGCACCTCTTACAGCCACTTTAGCAGCAGCGTCTGAGGGGGATATGTATTAAGGACGCCCTGGTTCAATTACAGAGTGTTGATGGCCATGGATGGATGTGAGAGGTGGAGTTGGGGTCATTTGAATGGAAGCTTGGGAGAAACAAGTGACAACCAGACTAATGGTCGGGGCTGAAATGGACATGCACATTCAAAATCCTCAAGTCAGATTCTTCAAATCCATTCACCAGCTATATATTAAGGATGCTGTCAATTACACTGTTCTTGGCCGAGAATGGTGGGTTCAGAGTCACGTGAAGAAAACGTGTGGGAAACTGGTAGAACCAAGGCTGGTCATCCCAACAAATAATCAGTCAGATAAATCAATCAAATGAGTTTGTTTTCAGTCAGGGGAAACAAGTCATTCAACCAAGTCATTGTTGTCAAGAACAAATAGTTAAATCTTTAATCTAAGAAAATGCACTACAAATCTACTTAAACTTGTTTTCCATGTTTGTTTGTTCAATAAATGTAAAGGGCCAGTCACACAGCCGATCACGCACGAGTCACTCACAAATCACGCACAGATTGGGTTTGCCCGACGCATGAATCACTGACGGAGCACGTCCAAACACGCACGCTTTGTGAATGTTCCACGTATAAGCACTTTCAGAATCCACACTGTCAGTGGATGTCAGTGGAATGAACGTGATACGTGCGCTGTTCATGCGTGATATGAAGGTGGGGCGTCAGTGGACGGACGTGGACGTGCGCGGTTTCAAATCAGTTCCGACGCATAAGCACTGACGGCCGACACGCGTCCTGCGCATAGTCGCGCATACTCGACGCATAAACTACGCACGCCGACTTATGAATAACGCACAGCGACGTACAGTTGTGCGTCGGAAAAATTTGGAACCGTTCAAAACTCAAAATCACGCACAAACCGCCTTCGAGGCACATCCACTTACAATCACTGACGGTCCACGTTCGTTCCACCGACGAATTACGCATACGACGCACGCTCCGCGCAGAAACGAAAATCTGCGTGATTCATGCGTTTTCGCTGTGTGACTGACCCTTTACACCAAGTTACAACAAAGAATACCATGGTAGACTATCTTGATAGTGAACATGGTATAATTAAAAGTAGATCAGGTCCATGTCATAATATTATGATTCTTCTGGATTGTACAGCACAGTAAGTGAATAAACAGAAACACAACCTGCAGTTAGCTTTTGTCAGTGACAATAAGCTCAAGCAAAGACTTAGTCATGTGTATAAAGATGATTCAAGACAAAGGTACTACAGAAGAAACCGAAACCTTCTGCTTGTTGTATAACATATGTGTGATACGCTTTAGTTGCAAACACCACAAAATGTAATTCCAGCAATTATTTCCTTTACGAGAGAACAAAGCATCCGCAGGACAGAGATTCAAGGTCTTTTAAACAAATTACTCTGCTTTTGGCCATCTAATTACTGACTGCTTATCTTACCTGTACTATAATTGTGACCTGACAGAGCAATAATGATGAGAACAGATGGATGAGATGAAGTGTGACATTGCACAGCATCTTCTATCTGCTATTTTGCTTAAAATAAATTATTAAATCATGCAGAAATGTGATTAAAAGAGTGAATCTACCAATCAATTTAAATGAGTGAAAAAGTGATTACAAGTGATGCTATTATGGATAATATAGCTTCTACAACACTGTAAACTCTTTAGTCACTATCTCCGCTATGACCTAAACACATATGCAAGAAACTGAAATCGTATTCAGATAGTCACACTAATTTTACCTTAGAGCAAGGTGTGTGATGTTAATTTGGAAATGTTCTCATTTTGGGAACTTCTTGGGATTACCTAGAATTGGAAAGGAGGAAAAACAAATATTACATTTCCAATATGGATTCAATATGAAAAGATAACAGATGGCAACAGTTGCTAAAATATGATTGGTTAGTAACATTTCAAGGTGGAGCTTAATATCAATGTAGTGTAATGAACGTAGGTGTTGGGTTCACAAATGTTTATAAAAAAATACACAAAATTACACAATGAGAGAGAGAGAGAAAGAGAGGAATGAAAATAGAGCAGTGTGTGCCACGTTTTTCACACTGGACTGTCAGAAAGATTGAGTGGTAAAAAAAGAAAGTTGATTATATTTCTTGTCAAGACTTGTAGCGTGACACAGCCCCACTCAGCAACTAAATACGCCTCAGTTGAATATGTATGAGCCACAGTACAAGGCAGTAAATTGCATGTTCCTTTGATTGCTGACTTCTTTTAAATTATTAACAAGCAAGTCACAGGAAAAAAAAAAAGCTGCTGTGAAATAAAGGAAAAAGTGAGTTTTGAGAATATACAAACAGACCAGTGTCTCTAACTGTCCATGAATTATTTTGTTTGATCTTTGGTTGTGTGGTATTTAAAGTTTGTCTCTCAACAGGACAAAGCAATACTAGTTAGATACACCATATAAAAAATATAATAAAGATAATTATATCCAGTGAACATTATTGAAAATTATGTAAATTATGCTTCTAACTATACCACCACATTTTCCAAAACACAAACCATAATTCAATGCAATTATTAACCTTTTATCACTATCTGCATGAACAGTAACACACCTGGATAAATGACACAGACATTTGAGTATGGAGGTTAGATAGATTGCTGTATTTTAATCGGTGGGTCACACAACCCAAAAATGGGTAAAAGGTCTAGACAGAAAAGGGGGGAAAAAAATAATTAAATTATTGTGAAACGCTATTACAGTAATCACTCGCCACTTTGAGGCTCAAATTCCGCGGCCTCAGTGCATCGCAGATTTTTCAAAAATATTCATCGGAAAATAAAACTTCAAAAATACCACCATATCGGCAGCCATATTGCGGAAAGCAGCGTTGTTTCATCATGATGCGAGAGAAATGGTTTCCCAGGATGCCAGACAAAGAGAGAAACTCTCTCAGAGGCTTTATACACACCCACGGGCACTCAGACAAGACACGTGATTGGTTTCCGGCGCGAGATCATCCAATGAGAGCACGAGTGAAGCGTCTTCGCCTCTCTCAGAAGCAAATGTTGACAATCCGGCACCGATATCTAACGAGGCGTTTACCGAACTGATTTAAAGGCATCATCATCATCATCACATTCATTGAACAACACAGATCTGTCTTTGTCGTCATTACTGGAGTTAAGTCTCAAGATACTACTGTCATTGATGAGTGTAGAGCAGTGGTCCCCAACCTGTTTTCTGCCGCGGACCGATAAACATGTGATAATTTTGTTGCTGACCGGTGACCGCGCTCAAGATTGTTGACCGGGCGAGATTCTTGAGACACCTCCTCGCCACAGCCACAGTGCCACAGTCGCTCGCAGCCGCTCACGGACCGGTTCGCAAATCCGCAGCCCGGAACTGTTTCATCTACGGACCGGTCCGCGAATTCTCTCCGCGGCCCGGTGCCACCCGGGGGTTGGGGAGCACTGGTGTAGAGCACCATAATATGAGAGAGAGAGAGTAAATGTATAATATTAAGGTTTTATAATTAAATAGATTTAATTAAAATATATATAAACTATAAATATACACATTTTTAACGTTCTGGTACCTATACACACATTCTCACCTATCGCAGGGGGTTCCGGTCCCCATTAACCGTGATAAATGAGGTATCACTGTATATCATGCAAACAAATAAAAATGTCACCTACCATAATCTTGCTTGCTTTAGGATCTACGCAGTTTCAGGTAATATCCCCCAATTGTTATGGTAATTTAATTAAGTTTGACGTTTAATTTTAAGGACATTTTTGTTACTTTAGGACCCATATTTTACACTGGGCATCGAGCAGTGACCCAGCACAGTACTAAAACGGTTTATAGAACTAAAGTAAATCCCATTTGGGACCACTGGTGTAGAGGTCTATGTAAACAACAGTCATTTTTAGTTTGGTTAACATCCATCTGAAAACCATTTCCCACCACCAGCCAGGCCACTATGACCTTCAGAGTCCTATACAATTCCATTTAGTCCAACTCCAATCTAATTACAATAGATCCGCCTCTAGCCATGCTGCTTTTGTTTATTTATTAATCTATTTAATTGCATATTGCACTGGATTAATATCATGAAACTGCAGACCCTTCCCTATGGCAATGATCAGACATCACTGTAACGCAGCACAGAGTGAGTTTCCATGTGTGTGTATAGGTTTAGTCAGTGAGAGTCTTTGGAGGTAACATACAACTATAATATGACACTACTGCTAAGAAAAACAGACTTGGTTAAATTATTAAATTGTTTAGTGCATTTTATGGTTATAAAACTGATTCACTGAAATCACTTGCTGAGTGATTTATAATTTATAATATCAGTCAAAACTTTGGGATTAGTAAGCATTTTTAAAGATAATTTTATTGAGCAAGGATTAAACTGGTTTATAAATGTTATTCATGGTGATTTATAAATGTTACAAAAACAAAAAACTTCTATTCAAAGAATTATGATTTCAAATCTGATGTACACTTGCTTTTGCTGCATGCACACAAACCCACATATTTATATTTGTGTATATGTCATCACTAAAATGACAAAACACAAACTCTGAATATAACCAAACTAACATTTGCATTAAAAACAATTCACACACTAGAACACAGGCTGGAGACCTGCACAATGTATCAGATCCAGCAGAGATACAGCACAAAGAATTGTTTCCAAGTTCATCAAAATCAAAAAAGTAAATACATTTATTAATAGAACATGTAAAACAACTAAAGATGGTGTTAATTTGGCTACAGATGAAATCAAATTACGTATTTTTAAAAAGCAGCACATAGAAGTGAATTGAAAAAGAAAGGCAACAAACATTCTAAAAATACTCCAAAAGATGAAAAATGGTTTGACTCAGATTGTAAAATATTAATGAGACAACTTGGACAATTATCACATTTGAAACAAAGAACCAAACAACACTAACATAAGTTCAAATCACTGAATACTGTTCAAAACTAAAACAATACAAAATAAAGAATTAGAGTGAAATTAGAACCATACGACTAAAGGTTTACAAGATGTAGAATAATAAATATATTGTTCTTGGATAATGTCACGAATCCAGACAATGATGATGATGATGATAATGATAATGAAGAGGTCAAAATACTTTAATGAAAACACAAATAAAGGTGATCAAGGGTAATCATAACAGCAGTAAATCCACTCACACATAGCAGACACAAACAACAACCAACAAATGAAAAGTGAGCAGGAAGAACTAAATACACATACAGTGATTAACAGTAATGACAAACAGCTGTGATGGTGACTAATGAGTGGTGGAAGAACTCAAACAAAAGTACATGTGAAATGAATGAATGAAAACGAACTAAGAGTCCCTGTGCTAGGACAGTGTGAAAGATATGTAGAATAATCTGAGCACAACAAGACTTACCAATACAATATGGAGAACTTTGGACTAAGCATTTCAAGTCAAGTCAAGTTGAGCTTTATTGTCATTCCGCTACATGTGGGGACATACAGTGGATTGAAATATCGTGCCTCACAGGACCATGCTGCTATACAAGTACAGACATACAACCATGAAGTAAAACACTATAAACCTATACATAACTAACCTACTGACAGATTTGACTATAGCTATACTATATATAAATGAGATATATATTGAGTTCAGGGTTCTCACAGCCTGAGGGAAAAAGCTGTAGAGCAGTCTGGTGGAGCGGGCTCTGATGCTCCTGAACTGTCTTCCTGATGGAAGGAGCCGGAAGAGACTGTGGGAGGGATGGGTGGGGTCCTTCACGATACTTTTGGTTTTGCTGGAGCATTGTGCAAAGAAAAAAAGGGGAGAGGGACACCGATGATCTTTGCAGCTGTAGTGAGTCCGCTGTAGAGTCTTGCGGTCCACTGCACTACAGTTCCCATACCAGACAGCTATGCAGCTGGTCAGTACGCTCTCAATGGTGTCCCTGTAGAAAGTGGTAAAGATCGGCGGAGGGAGACTTGCTCTTTTCAGCCGGCGGAGAAAGTGTAGGCGCTGCTGTGCCTTCTTGGAGAGTGGCGTGGTGTTGGTGATCCAGGTGAGATCCTCTGTGATGTGTACCCCCAGGAATTTAGTGCTGCTGACTCTCTTCACAGTCGAGCTGTCGATGGTCAGAGGGGGGTGGTCAACAGAGTTTCTCCTGAAGTCCATCACAACCTTCTTTGTCTTCCCCACATCGAGGGACAGGTTGTTAGTGCCACATCATTCAGCCAGCTGTGCCACTTCCTCTCTGTAGTGCGTTTCATCGTTGTTGCTGATGAGACCTACCACAGTTGTGTCATCGGCGAACTCGGTGATGTGATTGGAGCTGAACTTGGCAGTGCAGTCGTAGGTCAGCAGCATGAAGAGAAGCGGGCTAAGCACACAGCCCTGTGGGGCACCTGTGCTCAGTGTGGTAGTGCTTGAGGTGTTGTGGCCGACACGGACTGACTGAGGTCTTCCGGTTAGAAAGTCCAGCATCCAATTACAGAGGAAATTGTTGAGACCTAGCAGGTTTAGTTTGTTGATGAGCTGTTGTGGGATTATTGTGTTGAATGCTGAGCGAAAGTCAATGAATGCTGAGCTGAAGTCTTTCGAAAGCTTATATTAAAAAATCCCACCAAAACAACTCAATGACAATTGTAATCAGATCAAATAAAGACTACAAACTTATGAAGGCACAATTAAAGACAATCAAAATTTTTAAAGACTTATTACCCCAATTTATAAGAGTGGAAATGAACTGGACCTTAATAATTTCATTTGTGAGAGCAGTAACCTAAAGAAGTTATTTAGCAGTATTTTAAACAATTGAATTGTAAACTTCCTTATCAAGCACAATGTCCTGAGCAAGAATCAGACTGGATTCCTTCCAAATCACATTTACACAATACACACTCTAATCAATAAAAAAAAAAAAAAAAAAAAAAATATATATATATATATATTTGCATTCTTCATCGATAAAAAAAACAAACATTTGATTCTATTTGGCACAACGGATTATATTACAAACTTTTACAAAGTGGTGTAGGGGGCAAAGTTTATGACATTATAAAATCAATGTATTCGAACAACAAATGTACTATACAAACTGGCAACAAACAAGAAGAGAGGAGAGGACATTTACATTCATGATTTAGTGGTGAAGTTGAGACAGTCTACAGGCCCTGAACTCACTCTACAAGATAAAAACGTCAATCTCTTGCTGTATGCAAACAACATGGTGCTGCCGTCATTACTCTGTGTTCAGCACAAACTCTGCTATAATAATAGCAACATATATGTACATGTCTTTATTTTTGAGAGAATAATGTTTATGCATGGTTATTGAAAAAGCAACAAATTCGTATGTATTCCAAGCCTTGGCAATATTGTATTTGTAACACAGTATAAAGTTTGGGAAGAAGGAGGCGGGAGCCGGAAAACATTCAAAAACATTAATGATAGAATAATTAAATGCAAAATAAAAGTAATGGCGGCAGCCCCTCATGGACGATTGCCGACCACACATACAAAAAAAAAAAACAATGTAAAATTGTTACATTGTCTTCTCTTGTCCTTTACTGTTGCCACTCCTTTTGCGCTTTCGCTCCGTGAGATACAAGGCCAGTGAGATGCAAAAAATGCAACAGCGGTGAACCTTCTCAGGAGTGGCAGGCCGATCAAAATTAACCCAAGAGCACAGCTACGACTCATCCAAGAAGTCACAAAAGACCCCACAACAATATACAATGAACTGCAGGCCTCACTTGCCTCAGTTAAGGTCAGTGTTCATGACTCAACCATAAGAAAGAGACTGGGCGAAAATGCCCTGACTGGCAGAGCATACCACTGCTGAGCAAAAAGAACATTAAGGCTTGTCTCATTTTTGCCAGAAAACATCTTGATGATCCTCAAGACTTTTGGGAAAATACTCTGTGGACTGACAAGAGAAAAGTGGGGCTGATTTGTTGCTTCAGGACCTGTAAGACTTGCTGTGATAGACTTCTACTATCTTTCAAAAAATCCCAAAGGAGAATGTCTGGCTATCTGTTTGTGACCTCAAGCTGAAGCAAACTTGGGTTCTGCAGAAGGACAATGTAAACTTACCAGCAAACGCACTAGCAAGTTCAGCTCGGAATGGCTGAAGAAAAACAAAATGAAGACTTTGGAGTGGACAAGTCAAAGTCCTTACCTGAATCCTATTCACATACTGTGGCATGAACTTAAAAAGGCAATTCATGTTCAAAAACTCTCCAATGTGGCTGAATTACAAAAATTCTGTAAAGATAAGAACAAAATTTCTCCACTTCGCTGTAAAAGACTTGCTTGATTGCAGTTGTTGCTGCTAATGTTTGCCAAACAAACTATTTGGTTTAAGGCAAGCACTTTTTCACACAGGGCCAAGTAGGTTTGGATTTTATTTTCCCTTAATAATAACAAACTTAATTTAAAACCTGAACCGAGTTAAGCCTTGGAGAAGCTGTGTATCTGTGTGTGTGTTAATATGGTCTGTATTGGTGAGGTGATTAACTGGCAGCATAAGGAGACAGAATGACTTGTTCTCGACAAGCCACGTGGAAGGTCACTAACCCGTCACCCATGTGATCAACAAAGATATGCTTCAGACTGTCTGCTCTTGTGTGAAAAAAAAAGTTTTGTTTACCTTTCATTCTTTCTTTCTTTCTTTCTTTCTTAGTCAATCAGAATCATTTAACCTTCAGCAATGACGTAGTTAGTACCCTCTGTTAGAGTATAATTGCTGTAAAAATGTTATTGTATTTGGGGCGGCCTACGAACTCCTTGTGAGACTTGAAGCTTCTGCTGATGAAACTGCAAACTAATCTGTACTTCTGACTCCTGGTCTTCATTCAACATATCTGGTCCTCTGGTCTTAACTGTAATTCCCTTACAATATATATATATATATATATGTATATATGTGTGTGTTTGTATATATGTGTGTGTGTCTGTGTGTATATATAT
Source organism: Rhodeus uyekii (assembly GCA_037043235.1). Lineage (NCBI taxonomy): Eukaryota > Metazoa > Chordata > Actinopteri > Cypriniformes > Acheilognathidae > Rhodeus > Rhodeus uyekii. The sequence goes on from JAWRVZ010000064.1 coordinate 3,242,855, forward strand.
ATATATTTATATATGTGTGTGTGTGTGTGTGTGTGTGTATATATATAGCAATTACATAAAAGTGCATCACAACATGATTCCATGATTTCCATTCAGTGACATTGCATGAAACTGGGACAGAGATCTCAGCAAAAATTTGAAAAGACATCAAAGAGAATCAAAGAAAATCTCAGGTCCGAGCTTAAACCAATATCCGGAGCCTTCTCCTACTCACTGCACCGCAAACTCACCCCTTTCAAAAATGCTGATTAAATATTTTGATGCAAAAACGCATTTAAGCTGATTAGAGATTAGTGTCTCTCCGTAAAAGACGTCAGATTGGGGTGGAGGGGATAGCCGGTGATGAGTGACAGATGAGGTGTGTGCGTGAGAGAAAGAGTAAATAAGAACGAAAGAGAGATTGGTTGATGCTGAGGCTGGTTTAGGAATACATAAGCCCTAGAGAAAGAGAAGGATTGGCAGAGAGGAAGCTGTATGCCAGTTTAAAACTGCACATGATGCACTTCCCACACTAACAACAGCCTTGATCAAATCATTTTGAAGAGTGAACGTTTTGGGACACTTCAGCCACATTAAAAAAATTATTATTTAAAAAAATATCTAATGCCATAATTTTTTACAGAAATATAAAACAAGTTTATATTCAAAGTGTGTCTGAGTCTGTGTGTGTGTTTGTGTGTGTGTGTGTGTGTTTGTGTGTGTGTGTGTGTGTGTGTGTGTGTGTTAGTTGCTGACAAATGAAGGTTAATTGAAAATTGAAATTTGAGATGCACATTTCTTTCAGATTATTTTTCTGAAATTAAATATTTTCTATAGTTTAAAGAATTATAAACACTACAAAGTGGAAATGATAAATATATTTTTGTACCATTATTATTTTTTTCTCCAGAGGAATAAAAAACAAAACAAAAAAAGTGGAGTGGACTATAATCAACTCAATATTGAGTTGTATCACAAAATTACACACTTTTTTAAGCACAAAATGTATCATTAATCAGGCAAAAAAAAAAAAAAACATTAAGTACATTAAGAATTTGTATTGATATTGTTTTGATGGAAGCTATTGAATTGATAAAATAGTAATACAACTATACAATAATACATTTTAAACAAAAACGTTATTATTATTAGCATGATAAATTATCTAATTATATCTCCCATTTTTCCTCTTTATTTAGGATTTATTTAGGTGGTCTGGTTCTATACCTGGAAATTTGTTATTAAATATGATTGTTTAAATAATAAAATGATGCTTACTGATACCTTTAAAAAGAAACATATACTATCTATCAAGGTAGGTTTGTGTAAAAGGTTGATATTTGATTTTTCAGTTTCTGTATGACGATAATAAATGTGATTGCTAGTGTGTGTCTGACTGAACAGAAAAATTGCATATTGTTGCATCTACTGCGATCAAATGGGCAATAACAGGCATTTGCATGTACACAAACTGCACAAGTTTATCCAGGTTAGCTTAATCTACAGTCCTTGATGTCTCAGAAATGAGCTCAAGTCACCTAGCACCAAAAAAACTAAACAAAAAACAACATTATTTACAGGTACACAGCTTCTCACTCATATGAAAGCAGTCCCTCCCGTTGCAGTAGTTTCATTTTAAAATTGCTCTTTTCTCACATGAAAGAGAAAAATCATAGGTCTCATTTCTTTAATCACTTTTTTTTCACTCCCCGATCCAATTTTAATCAGACCCTTGTGCGCACGATTATTAATGTATTCGTTCAGTGACACCCCCCCATCCTGTCCTCTCCTCACTGTGCCTTTCAAAAAAAAAATTAAAAATCCTGCAGTTTTGGTCACAGTGGACTTGCATCACAGGCAAAGCAAAAGAGTTCATCGTCTGTTGCAGTCGATTACTGAGTACGGACCCATGATAGTTTTCACACTTCCGAAGATATTCAGTTACCCAAAAGAACCTCCTAAAAAAACAATAGACACCCCCAGACCTGTGAATGATTTCCATTAAAGTCAACTAAATTAATCACAGCATGACAATCACAATCCTACAAGGCAGCCCTCCCCAACTCTCTCCTTCGGTTTATTGTGTTACTTTGCTTTATTCTATGTACACAAGCTATTGGATGCTATGAAAACATTTCTGAGCCTCCTATGTGTGGATATGGTTATTTGACAGTTGCAGATGACCTCACCCTGACCTGATAAATAGCACGATGAAATAGTGAATACAATGTATTTGCGTCAGAAGTCATAAGCAAGGAACGAATGACAGTGCATAAATGAAATATGAGAAAAGCATAATGACATATACACTGTCACCTGTATACATCCTCCCACGCTCTTCAAACTGCAGTTAGAATTTAAAGAAATGGTCTAAGTTTGAAAAACAAACAAACATAACAAGCTCTTTGCCACTGTTGCTGCCAGTTTCATAGGAATAATTTTGACTAGTTTGATAGAGCGAACAAAACTGTGCACAGTAATGCATTTATAATGGGAGTTGAGCAGGCAAGCAAGCCGTAGGGTTTTAAAGAATAAAAATGAAAAGATAAACACAATCACAAAGAGAAAGTAACTGGGTTTAATTTTTACCTGGTTGTTAAAATATTTATGGAATATACATAAAAGGGCTGACAAATGATTCAACCAATCTCATACTAACATAGACTAAAGCATTAAGGTTTTACTTTTGCATTGTACTTAAAGTTTGTTACACTTTCAATACTGGTGTAATTAGTGTAAACTAATTTCTTGGAGGAACACAAAACATTTGCAAGAGCGCAAAAGCGTCGACGTATTATTTATCCTTTGAATTTTGAATTAACAAGGAATTTTAGTCCTAGTAGTCGCTATATTGGATTTGACATGAATGAAAACAAGGTTGAGGGAGATTGAAGTACAGTTTGTCACTTATAAGTTTTACTTAAGGTATATTTTTGTTGTTTTATATGATGCATAAAAGATAGACACCAGAGTACATAATTTAAATATGACATTTCAACAAAGAAGGAACAAAGTCAGAAGATGATGTTTGACTGTTGAAACACTAAAAAATGACAATTAAGTCGATTACAAATATTCCTGTATTGTAAAACTCAGAACTACTCTTCACCCCACCATCTCTGAATCAGCATCTCTTAATAATCTGAAATGTGAGTGTGTGGGAAGTCAGTTATGGGTGATAATCTTTCTTTCAGCAGGCAGTGGCACGCCGCCTCTCCAGTGAAACAAAACCCTCTCATCAACCCAATCATATGGGTCCTCCAGAAAGACCCCTGTGCACTCAACTCTGCCCTGCAAATGATGAGGTGCACGGCCCGCCAAGGAGGACTCTCTCCGCTTCCATAATCACTGCCTACACTCCTCCTCCCTGATTATCAGCCATTTCTCCTCTACCCTCTTCTTCCTAGAACGAGTTCCATGAGAAGGCAGAGATTCTATTCATAATCCATGCATTATCTCTCCTGTCAGTGTGAGTGTGAGCCTGCAAATGTGTGACCTTCATCCAGAGTGTGACAGCACCAACTGAAGTTTTGGGGGTTTTAGCCCATGTCTATTAGGTTTTGAGGTCATCTATATGCTAACGTACGTCAAGTAGTAAACCAAAAGTATTTTGACAAAAAATTAAGCAGATTACCTACCTAATATATATATATATATATATATATATATATATATATATATATATACACACACACATCGCTCCCACCAGCCTCTGCATTATAGCGTTCCTCTCCCATTTCATCTGTGCTACGCCAACGCTAAAGTTCGTCCGCGCTTTCCTATACAAGTTTCGTTTTCATCGTGCTGCATCGCCATTATTTTGTGCCCAGTTAACTTAAACTTTTTCTAAGTGATTAGAAAAAAGTTTAAGTAATGTTGTTAAATAGTTTTACAATTACGGTAAGGAGAATTATATACATATATATCTATCTATCCATATACAATAGAACCCCGACTTACGAAATCAATCTGTTCAGAGGTTGGTTTCGTATGTCGAACTTTTCGTATGTCGGTCAGGCTTTTACATGTTAATTGCCTAAACCGTTCCAAGCCCTACAAAAACACAATATTCAGCATGGGACGAAGCGCATCCCAACTTCATACTTCTCAATGATCTTTCTTTTCAACTCAATGAAAAGCACCCTCTTCTTCGGTTTGACTTCAGCAACAATCTTCACATCCAAGGTTACTGATTAGAAAAAGGTTTATGCTAATAGCAGAGGCTGGTAGGAGCGATGCTGACCAATAGGAAAGCAGGATTGTAAAAAGTGTTCCCCTTCTTACATGGACTATTCCAGCCATCCCTGTCATTCAGTGCGAAATGGACTATTCCAACTTTCCCTCGGAGTTCAGGAAGTGTCGTGACAGAAGAGAGTTGACGGATGATTAAGGTAAAAGAGATCGGCTGAAGATTGTATATAGTATATTGAGTGAAATACAGGGAATTAGTGCCAATCGTTGAGGTTTTATCGATCTATGCACCTTTAATAAATACCAGTTTATTAAACTGGTATAAACCTCGCCGAGATTTCTTTTTTCGCATCTCGGTCATTTTGTCGTAACTCGGGCGGAAAAAACCCGAAATCTTTTATGTCGAACTTTTCGTACGTAGAGCGTTTCGTAAGTCGGGGTTCTACTGTATATATATATATATATAGTTTTTTTTCCAGGTGTGATGAATAGAAAGTTCAAAAGAATTGCATGTATTTGAAATAGATTTATTTGTAACAATACTTTGAGTATATAGGATAGAATCTTTCATTCATTGAGAATGCACACTAAACGGTCTCTCTTCTCTCAGAGTTTAAATTCAGAGTGTTTATCCAGTAGCATTAAACTACTCTAAATTACACATCAAAAGCACAGCTGGCCTGATCAAAGACCAGCATTCCAGCAAAATCATTAAATAACCAAGCATGAAAAGTCCAATTCAGCAATAGCATTTGAAAACATCTCAGGTTACGTATGTAACCATAGTTCCCTGAAGAGGGAACGAGATGCTGCGTTGAATGCTAGGGAATACCTTTACGATAGTCTCGTGTGTGGCGAAATGTAATCTGGATGCATTACATTTGCAAAGCGGTTTCCTACCAGCACCAGTTGTGCCGCATCACCACCATTCACAAGTCCTCTCTTGGGCCTCATGGGATTGTAATAGTATGCACACTTCAGAATCACGTTGGTAGTACAGTAATCCCTCGCCACTTTGCGGTTCAAGTTTTGCGGACTTTAACAAATGGTATTTATTAAAATTCAAATAAAGGAGAAAAATTCAAAAATAAAATTCAAAAATGCCACCATATCGGCAGCCGTATTGCAGAAAGCACCGTTGTTTTATTGTGATGCGTGACAGAAATGCCAGATCCTTTCCCAGGATGCCAGACAAAGAGCAAAACTCTCTCGGAGGCTTTGTAAACACTTACGGGCATGGTTCCTGGCATCTATTGTGAGGGGTTCCGGTCCACATTATCCGCAATAAACGAGGGATCACTTTAGTAGGTTAACCGGGTAATATTAACCTACTTTTAATGAGTAGCATGAATTTGGACGTACTATATTCGCAAAATTTCTAATGGTTAACACACTGTACATCTATATACCATAGATGTTATTATAGATGTAGATTATACTGACCAATCTATAAGGTTCCTTGGCCTATAGCTCTTTGTCTGTATATGCTTTAAAAATCAAGAGAATAAGAATGAGAGAGAAACAAATAGTAAAAGACACACAAAGGGTAAGAGCCATTCAAACTGACAGAAAAAAGGAAACCAAGCCAGAGAGAGTTGAAAAAAGAATACATTGAGAAATAAGACACCCACTCATACATAGGGGAACGCCGCAAGAATTAATCTCCCTAAGTACACAAAAGCAATAACATTTGCTGTACCAATTCAAACAATTATCACCAAGTGAAGAACAGATATTGAATGAATAAATACATGAGCTGAGAGAATTGTCACAAGTTGTTCAATGTACCTTAAACAATCACATTAGAGTCGTCCCGATTTATTTTCCTCCAGCACCATGTTTCAAAAGCCCAGCTTGGCTGAACCTGGAGATAAACCCGTTGCTTTCTCTCAGTTGATGTGTATCTTTTATTTGATGTGACATTGAATGGCCCATGACAGTGGAGGTCAGCTTTTAATGTATGTTGCCATGGCATTTCTGCAGTATTTTCTTTTCCTGCTTTTTTTCCGATCCATCTCGATGTCTGTGCAATGGATTGTTGGGTTCATGGGTGAGGAAAGCTCTCCGAGGTCCATCAGCTTGGACAGTATGAAGAGCCGGAAGTCATGCATTTTCGATGAGAGAGAGTGATTTAAGGCAACATGAGTGACAGCTGCCGCTTTGACAGACCACCATCCTTGACCATTAACCTTTATCCTTCAGGAATTTCTAATTATCCTTTTCGTTAACCATTATCCTTCAGCTAATTTTTAACCTACGGTTCGTATTACTAATGTTGAAATTAGTTTATTTTCAATATTTTTTGTGGAAACAGTGATATATTTGTTCAGGGATTCTTTGATGGATAAAAAATGTGTTTGAAACAAAAGTTTCAAAAATTCAAAACGGATTTATTTGAAAAAAAATTCTTTGTTAATCTTTACTGCTTTTGATATATTAATGCATTTTGCTTCTTTTGATCGATAGTGAATCAATCAGGACAACTGTTCTCAGTGTTTATGAGCAAATCAGAATGGATTTCTGAAGGTTCATATGACAATAAAGACTGGAGTAATGACGCTGAAAATTCAGCTTTGCCACACTGGAATGTATTACAATCGGTAATACATATTACAATTTTATGTATTATAAAAAAATATATATATATATACATGCACACATATACATACACACACACACGACCAAAATTGGTGGCAATCCAGAAAATCAAGTATTGCTCACAGAAAAGTATGTTTTGTATAAGTATGTTTTGCTATACACACACGTGTATTCCTTTTGTGTGTATTGGAACAAAACGCTAATTTGACAATTTCACATAAAACTCCTAAAACGGTGTGGACACAATTATTGAAACCCTTTCAAAATTGTGGATGAAAAAATATTGTTTCAAGTATATGAAAGCAATAAAACTCTGGAAACTCAGTAAAAGAACTCTTTCTTTTACTGGAAAACTTTAAACTCACCTGGGGCAAGTAACAAGTGTGGGCAAAATAAAAAACACACTCAAAAGCAGATTAAAAAAATATCATTTGACTTAATCCTTGCATTGTGTGTCTGTGTGTGCAACACTAAGCATGGACAACAGAAAGAGTAGAGGAGAACTGTCTGAGAACTTGAGAACCAAAATAGTGGGAAAATATCAACAATCTCAAGGTTACAAGTCCATCTCCAGATATCTAGATGTCCACAGTGCGCAACATTATCAAGAACTTTGCAACCCATGACACTCTAGCTAATTTCTCTAGACATGGACGAAAGAGAAACAATGATGAAAGGTTGCAACGCAGGATAGTCCAGATGGTGGATAAGCAGCCCCAAACAAGTTCTACAAGTTAAACTTTTTTTATTGCTGCATTTTTTAATCAAAAACATAACATCTTAATTATTCCAAATTTACAGGTAGTGTATATCAAAACAACAGACATTTTTACAGGGATTCAGTCACTAAATTAGTTCCTTCACCAGGTCAAGAACTCGACCTGATTGCTGGTGATTTATCCAAAGACATGCTGAGATCAAAGGGGGGAGAAGTAGAGAAGAAGAAAAAAAAGAGACTTCATCCTAATCCATTCCCACTTTGAATTGCAATTAACACTGTAATTAGAAACACAGCAGTGGTTTTGTCTGTATTGTGTGGTGCCAGGTCTCTGTGGAAATATGCAAACACAACGTGCTTCTGCTCCAGGGGTGGCAGATGCAGGTGTGTGTTTGTTTGTGACTGATCAGACAGAGGAAATGCACTGAGGAGAATCATTCTAAACACATTGACCTCATGAAGATCATAGGCTGAACACTTTTCTCATTATGATAATTGGGGTTCCAAATGTAACTTGTCCGTTAATTTCAAAAATCAAAATCTTTAACAATATTGAAAGACTGGCATTCAGAGTTTTGCTAATGACTATCTAATCTAATTGGCAGCCTACTAGTCATAATAGAGTATAATATATATATATATATATATATATATATATATATATATATATATATATATATATATATATATATATATATATATAAATAAATAAAACACTACATTACATATTTTAATACTTGTCACTTGTGTAACAAAACTAAATTCACAATATTCTCTGTGGCAACACATAAATAATAAAACACAGGGAAACCATCAATTAAACACCCAACACAAATAATTTGCTCTTCATTCTGTCAAACCAGGACTAAAAAGCTTCCTGTATTTGTCAGGAAGTGACAAAGAAAAAGAGAACTACTACATGTCGTTACCCAAAGTGTCCATTTTACTCACTTAAATTAAAATCACTTGAATGCACATCACGTCATAATTATAACTTCCAAACCTATAATTAGGAACTTCCCAAAAGAACAGGAAGGCAGCATGAGTGTTAGCTGAATCTCTTCCACGCTTCTTGTCAGGAGTGTTAATTGCGGGGCACGAGAGTAACTGTTAGCAGAGTTCCTGGTCAGGAAGTGTTTCTCAAATGGGTCACTTGTGAAGATCCATTTCCATCAGGATAAACCCTTAGAAGACAGCTGACGGTGAGGCCAATCGCTAGCGGTTGGAAAATAATCAACATTCTTATGCATCTGTAAATTCTGAAGATCTAGGCAACTTCTGGCAAAATGATCAGTAGGACTCAGCAGTTTGCTAAACCCCTGCTTTCATAATCTTCAAATTCATATCATAAAATTATAAAACAATGCTCTCGATAATAAAAAGCCAAATATTTTCATAATTGAGGGCACCTGCTAATACCCAGTGCTTTATCTTGATTTTGGACCTCTTTGCAACTAAATACATCAAGAAAAGGTCAGTCAAGTATAATCTTTAAATAATTAGCAAATAAATGAACAATTATGCCATTTAAGACCCCTAACTCCATCCGCTTGACTATTAAACCCTCAGCACTACACACACACACCAAATCCCTGTGGCTTCTTCATAATATCTACAGGAAATGCAAGTTCAAGGGAACACCGCAAAACCAAAAACTAGCAATGGCCCACACGTCACACAACACAAAACGACGTGATCAGATTAGTTCGTTTCATAAGTACACACATTTATTGCAGGACTGTGATCTCTGAATAATCAGACGGCGAGTAGAGACACTTGACGTGAGTGCAGATGTCACAATAGCTCAGCAGACACATCAAAATACAATCTGCAACTAGAAGTGAAGGTTTCTTTGGAAACTTTAAGCTGGCTTGGCAAAACCGTCAGCTTGGTGATCAAGGGGATCAAAAAGTAAAAAGAGGAAGAGGCTTTTAAGAACAGGGACAATAGATTTAACTCCATTTAAGGTTTGGTGTATGGTTCGAGTAGGAGTTTTAACTGTAACTAGGCCACTATAGGGCAGAAAAAAATAGAAACAGAAACTGAATGGGCATGCAATTCACACAGGCTCACCAAAATTGAACTGTAGAAGATTGGGGGAAAAAAAGAAGCTTGGTCTGATGGGTCTCTGCAACATTCAGAAGTCAGAGTCAGAATTTGGTGTGAACAACATGAAAATATGGATCCATTCTGCCTTGTATCAATGGTTCAGGCTGGTGGTGGGATCTTGCCACACTTTCAAAAACCACAGTCTTTCTGAGTATTGTTGCTGATCATCTTCTGATGGCTACTTTCAGCAGAGTGACGTCACAAAGCTCAAATCATATCAAAGTGGCTTGGTCACACTTGACAATACGGTTTCATTAGTTAACTTCATTGTAACTAAACCAGTAATGAAAAATATGTCTAAAGCATTTATTAAAGGGATAGTTTTCTCAAATGAAAATTCTAACATTACTCACTCTACCAGCAAGACTTCGATCATCTTCAGCACACAAATGAAGATCTTCATGATGCAACCTGAGAGCTTAATTTGAAGCCTAAATTCAATCTGTTCATCATACAAAGAGATTGTGTCAATTAAGAAAATTTGGACGAAACTGCTCAATTCAAATGGATTCATTTTTGATCTCTTGATGAACCTTTTGAAGTGTCAAAGTGGTAGTTGCATAGCTGTCAATGGAAGGACCGAAATCTCTCAAATTTCAGCTCTCCTGTTGAACACTAAAGACAGTTGACGGTACCTATTGGGTTCCATATTTTTTTGTTCCTACTGTGGAAGTCAATGGCTACCGTCAACTGTTTGATTACAAACTGCTTAAAATATCTACTTTTGTCTTCAGCAGAACTATCCCTTTAAGGCAAAAGGAGTCCAACCCGATACTAACAAAGTGTACCTAAAGCTGCCGGTGAGTCATCACCAAGAAAATAACGGTAGAGTTACTGGGCTTAGTGAGAGGAATATTTGCCACACGGAGTTCTAGAAAATGAAGCATCTGCAATGTAATTTACAGTAGGTTAAAGTCATCAGAAGATGCCCGAGTCATGACAGATGTTTTCTTTAGAGGTCGGAAGCCATAGATACAGCATGTCGTTTATATCTGGAAGAGTAAGATTACTATTCTTACAATTTCATTCAAAATAAGCAATGAATTATGATGAAGTTTCCAAGAAAGTCCTCACCTATTTTACAGACAGTTTCACTTGTAATATGGATTTGGCAAGTGTTAAATTCAAACTCTGGATAAATTAAAGAGAATATTTGCAAGGTGGCAGGTGGAATAGTAATAATGAGTAGAATCAAATGCTTATTACATTTTGTTAAGCCAACATATTGAAAAAAAACAAAACAGACCAAAAAAAAAAAAACAGGAAACATGCTCACATCCTTGGTGATGGGTTTTCCACCATAAAAAGAAGCATTGTTTTAGCATCAAGATGGGAAAAAAAACAAACAAACACTTACCACAGACAGTTATTACAGTGACTAATAGTGTAAGATTAGCATCATGTTGCTACAACAATATCTTTACTTCCATTATATAATTATTTAAAAGCACCATAAATGTGCCATGTATATATTGCAATTTATTTCTGGAGGAACCGTTGTGTTAAAAATACTCCATTAATCCTCAATTTCATCATAAAGAGCATAATTTCCACTCATTCATATTTAATTCTATATATTAACTCAACTACATTAATTAGAATGAAAAGTATTAAAATATACAGTTTTGATAACAAAACAAGGAACAAGCCTCAAGCACATCATGAAAAATATTCCACATTAAACACAATCAGATTGCATAAATAAAAAAGTATGACACTCCGTTACGCACATTAACAAACCAAATCAAACTAAATTAATTTTCTTGGCCATTAAGGAGGTGAATCTCTCCGAAACATGTATGTGTGAAATATGTCTAGACCTTTTATTATTGAGGTTGTTTAGTCATTGTCATATTTAATGATGATTCTCATTAGATTCTCATTAAAACAAGTAGTATGACAATTACTACCATGATGTATAATTACTTAAATTACAGTAATTATGTTTGAGGTTGAAAGGTGCTCGTCATTAAAATAATGTCACAATGCGTAAAAAAAAAGAATGGTTCTAAAACATGCTTCAGTTTCTGCATACAAAGAATAATTTTATAGTTTATTTTGAGTGAAATATAATCTAGACCAGTTGTGTCAAGAAAAAACACAAGTACCCTGATAAGATGGACCCATTTTTGAGTTCCCAAAATAGCAATTCTTAACCACACAAGGCCTTGAGGAGGAAGGAAAAAAGGCAAAAGGTTGTGAAGATATAGAAACCACAGAAGCTCTTCCCTCTGTTTATACATATGGGTTCTGGCTTTCTAAAGCTTTCTGAAGCAGTAAAGTGCACTGCATGGGCTGCTTTTGGGGAAATGTAGTCAGACATTAAAGGTTTTCACACTGTTGCGTTTTGACAGAGGCATAGTCGTTAAATTGATTCTTCCAGTCCAGCATGTAAGAAAGCCAGCGGTGGAACTGAGACTTCCACTGGAACTCCACTTCATCAATACTCACTACAGCGCAGAGAGAAAGAGAGAGAGGTAAAGTTTGAGACACAAGAATATTGGATTTATCATAGAGCAAATGAGAAGTGAAATCATTTAGGCCAGACAAACATTGAAGAGGCCTGAACAGTACCCGCATGATTTGAGTTTGTGCAGCGGTGCATTCGTGCATTATCGTGGCTACAGTCATAATGAAAAAGTTATACATTGCTTTACATTTTTCTCATCATGAAGCAGTGTATCATACTTTGAATTAGCAGAACCAAAACCTCAATCAAATATTCAAAAAAGCTCTGCTCAAAGCTTTGGCCTGTTGACAATCTGTACAAGAGCTGCATGATTAAATGTTAAAAGACTGCAATCTCAATTCAAACACCCACACAAAAATAAATGACAAAAATCACATCAGAACATTCGACCTAGTGCCGTTGAAACAGAGTTAGCGGTGTTCATGCATGGGTATGAAACAGCTTCACAAACAGTCAATAATGTATCAATATTTCTGTGCTATAAATGTGAAAAGTGTATAGTTCGGATACATTGTCTACGGTAGAAATCAAAATGACCTTTTGAATGTAACATGGCTCTTCAAATGACATTCGATTACCGGTACATTGTTCCTCCACAAGTTGACGACAAGCAACTGATAAATAAATGTACATTAATAGCTCGGTTTATGAGTGACTTTGTATACGAGCATCGAAAGTCAGATACGAGCATTGTATTGGAGTGCGAGAATTTTTCCCTCGCCCACACGCATTTTTTTGTGCAAAAATCCTAACACTCAGCATCTTCACGTGCATTTTTACTGGAAATATCCTAACGACAGCCTCTCACAAAACCTGTCACCCCTTAACTCGTTCATTTTCTCAGCATCACTCGGTTTGGTTGCATCATTCACCACAGTGCATACTTTTATAAGTGATTTACAGCGGTTTTACCTCGTGCTGTTAACATTAATTGTGATCGCTATTGTTCACGTAGTGAAATATATACGTACAGTACAGCATATAGACAATGACCTCAAGATGAGTAAGAAATGTGACTGAATTTTATAAATGATTTTTCCTTCTTATTTATATATATATATTACATTTTGTTTTTTAAAATTATTGATTATTGTGTGACATTAATTGCATTTTTATTCAGTAGAACTAGTAAGTAAAATATACTAAGAGAAGAAATACGCTTAAGGTATAGAGAGGGTAATGTGTTCCTGATAAGGAATGGAAAATTACAACTGAGCCTTTAGCCTTGACTAAAGATATAAGTGCCGAAGCAGCCCTCCCTTCTTTGTCACACTCTGCAGGGCAGCTTCGGATGTCTGTATGACTGTTGACCTTTTCTTGCAAGAAAATAAACATTTATAAATTACAATTGGGATATTTTTTCTCTTATTCAGTATTGATTTTGCCACCACATAGAAGGTACGAAATTCTCCCTCTAAGCAGTAAAACCCCCTGCTCTCGTCTTTCTCTCGTCTTCATCACACCAGCTACTCAAAGGTAAAGTGTGCGTTACAGTACATTATCAAGTATTTTTAGAGTTTAATTGTCAATTATTAATTAGTATTTATATGAGATCATAATGGTTATAATTTTAACTAATTAATCAGGTAAAACCCATTAAATATTTAAAATTGGCATTTATGGTCGTGTGGAACGAATCGAGTGATTTTTATTGCATTCTTATGGGGAAAATTGTTTTGGTGTACGAGAATTTTGAGTTACGAGCTCGCTCTTGGAACGAATTAAACTCGTAAACCGAGGTATTACTGTATCTGTCATTGAATCATTCCTACAAGAGATTGGTTCAAAAACCGCTAATTCATCCAGTAATGAAACAAGCGAAGAATGCTATTGATGAGAGTCATTGAATCAATCATTCAAAACCTTTTTTTTATATATAATTCACATTAAACATTTTAAAATAGACTGCTGTAATTAAAATTGATCAGAGTCTCTAGTACATTACATGTTTATTTTTTACAATCGTTTTAAAGACTAACTTTTCTGTTCAGTATACAAACATAATTATTCAAGCAAGCCAGCAGAATGGCATTGCAAAAATTGCACAAGCTTGATAATTAATTTAAATCACACACACACAAAAAAAAGGGACTTGGGTTAATAGCTAGTTAATTGATGTCCGGTTCTATGCTAAAATTCCCATTGCATAAATTAATAATCTTATTTTCACAGAGCATTCAGTGCTCTTGACAACGCTATTAAAATGTTACTATCCAAGTTGCCTTCCTTTCAAGCACAAGTGCTATACTTAAAAAAAAAACAGAGACTCACAACATGCATGAAACAGAATGCCACTTGATCCATGTCACAGAGAAAGAGAAGGAGAGAGAGAAGAACATGGCAGAATGATATTACTTAGAATGAAATCAGGTGAGGGACTTCTCACTACAATGAAAAGATTATCATGACAGGTACAAGCACATTAAGATATCTCTTTGTCTTTCATACTTTTTATGCAGTAACTTTTCAACTCTGTAACTTTAAACAAAAAATAGGGTTGTCATAGAATATCGTTTCAATAAAAGCATATTCTAGACTTTCAGAAATGTGCACTTAAACATTATTTAATACCTATATAATACCTTATATGTACAATGACAAGAAAACAGTTTAAAACAAATAATTTAATTTACTAGAGAAAGAAGTCATTAAGAATTGGCTTTTGTATGGAAGAAAATTAATGGCAACCATATAAAAAAATGTTTTAAGTCGCTTATTGAATTGATAAAAAAAGAGAATAAAAAAAGAAAGTGCAAAAACATTGCAATGACCGTGCTTGAACTTTCATTGTACTTTTAGTGCTTAGCATATTTAAGCAATGTTTTTAATAATGATTTACTATGGCTCTTTCTGGACTCATCTGCTTGTTGTATATAGTACATCAATACAGTGTATATGGAGTTTGATCTTTTATTAGTCACTTAAGCCATGTCAAGCATTTTTCACATAACGCTGATGGGGAATCCTGGAATATGATGTATGAGGGCAAGCCCAGGAGTATTACAGCACAGCATTGCACAAGCTGTAAGTTAAGAAAACTAAGCAACCTAGATCAGCATTCCTCGGATTTAACGTTTGATCTGTACATTAGTATTGGTGAATAAAATTATAATCTTGTTCACGATAGAGAAAGCTGCTTACATGTACATAGGGAAAGTTAACCCTAAAGACATTAAATTAAATGTAAATGCAGTGTCTTTATCAGATATCACATATACTTACAGCTTGATCTATTTGTATAAATATGATTTTGTGAATGAATGACTGTCTGTACCTATTGCTTACACCACCTGCTGGTGAGACGACTAACAACTCAAGCCAAAAACAATTCAAGCCCTAAAAATACAATGCATTAAAATGCAAGCACAGATGCAATTTTTCCAATTAGTACAATTCAACAAGCTTTTTTGCTTCAAAAACACTTTGAAATTTGGCATTATTTTGCTTCCATATTTTTTTTAGTTAAAGGGATTTTACAAAAGAATGACAGGATGGAAAATAAGAAAAATTAAGAAAATAAAAAACACAATTAGGACATGAAAATGTTCAGCATTGTAGAAAGGTTTCATAACATAGCTGGTTTCAAATACCTGCATTTTCTGCCTGCTGTATTGCTAATGTTCAGAGCTGGCTGCTGACTCAATCCATGTAAGTAGTGTGCCATGAGCGATCAACATTGTGCTCTTGATTAAGACACTTAATCCCAGGATGCTCCAGGGGAATTGTATCTGAAATAAGTTTATAGCGTCCACTTGGTTCAGAACATCATATATCACGGTTTACTTTACAAACTAGTGTTTGGTATAAAAGCTGGGGCTAAATGGCGTTTACCATTCAGACCTGATCCCACTCACATGCCTTTCAGCAAATCAGCTATTACGACTGGATGCTGCATCACTAGTTAATATTCATGAGTCAGGTTGATTAGGTTCCTATGTCCCTCATATAAAAAAAAAAAAAAACTTGTTTGTGCTTAAGCGATGCAGTCTCAAAAGAGTAGGCGAGGCAGTACATCCTCTGGGAATGGCTTTGCCGTCACAAGCGCCAGGGAGGCTACACACTGCCCGCAGTAACAATAATTCAATTTGCGCATATGTGCATTTGTATGCGCAGTCACTGACGCCTGACCTCCAGTACATAAACAAGAGAAGGCTCCTTCTTCACCTAGACTCAAATCAGAATCGATTCATTCCATTTCAGTGTCAAATTCAATTCTGCTCCCTACGGTCACACTACCTGGAACTCCAATTCTCTTCCGTTTTCTACCACCAATAATACTGACAGCCAGAACTTCAGGAGTTTCCAGACGCAACACTATTGAGTGTCACCTTGCAAGGACCTCCAAAAAGCAGATTAAAAACATCAGTCTATATTCATTGCGTTAACCAGTAATGACAGCTAAAGAGGCAGCCAAAGGTTTACAAGATGATTTTAAGTGTGCCAAATGCTGTTTAAATATACAAATGTACAAGCAACCGCTTCCAGTACATAATGCCGTGACTTGCTCTCCCAACTTATGTTTAGTACCGCACTTAAAAGCACACGTCTCTCGCTGCAGGGCTAGAAACAGACCACAATCTACATGGTTAGTTAAAAAAAAAGGTTTAAATGTGCGAGGAACTACAGCAAAATGCTCTTTACTTTCTCTTCAAATAGCTTCCATATTGAACATTTAGCAAAATACTCACTAGCAAATAGAATATCAAACCTACTATATGAAAACACCCTGATGTCGGGATAACTCTATAATGGATAAAACAGATGCACAGCCAAGATTGAAGCATTTAAACCCATTCATTTTAAATTAGCAACATTTCAGCAACATTTTTCTCCATTAAATCCAAAAAACCAAGCAATTTTTTTAAAATGTTTACCATATTTTCGTTCAAGATACGAGCCCAAATCCGAGATACGAGCCGTGTTTCCGGAGCGATCCAGAGATGGACGCACTCAGAGCTTGTCATATATCACAACTACTCAGTGTTTTCAACCACATAAGGTTTATTTTCAGTTTCCGACATTTAAATACTCATAAGTACTCGCAAAACAATACATCTATAGTTTGAAAAATACACACTTACGTCCATAAAAGCAGAAATGGCAATCATACAATTATAAATTAATCAGATAAATCAGATACACATTGCATAGGTAACTATAAAGTTCACTGTATTCTCTCACTGTACTTCTCTCACTTCACTGGTCACTTACTGCCATGTTTTTTCGGGAGAAGCGACTGAATTTGCGTTACAGACTGATCATATTCTCCGGACTGCAACGCAAACAAACATGGCGGCGCCCGTCGCACATCATAGATCAGCTAACGTGATCGTTATAAAAGTTTTTAAACAACAAAACACATTCACTTCCACATATTTGAGAATCGAAATATCAGGTAGTTGATATAAATAAGACATACACTAAATAAATGCGATACACATGTCATTCAGCTCTTTTGAGGCTGCGGTGTCAACGTAACAAGCACGACGCGTCGCCATGGGAACAATAAGGTAAACATTCCAAAATAACGGTCGCCTAAAAAAACTCACGCTGGGGGGGTCAGTGCGAAAGGGTTAAGGACAAATATCCGCGAGGAAATGGAGAAGCTTCTGTTCGTGTTGGCAGGAGATACAGTGACGGAGACGGTAATATGCGAGAAGGCACAGAGTGTATATGCTGATTTAGTGAAGAAAGAAGCATCAACTTCTAAATAGGCATCAGAAGAAGCGTTTAAGGCAAGGCATGGCTGGTTTGATAATTTTAAGAAGAGAACTGGCACCCATTCAGTGGTGAGGCATGGCGAAGCTGCGAGTGCGGACGTGAAAGCACCCTCCCTCCTCCTTGCCGTTCACTTTCGTTAGCCGCACTCCTCTGTCTCCAAAGTAAGACTATTATGCTAAATAACTCTTATTTCTTTATTTCATATTTTGTCATGTATTTGTTAATTATACATGTTTATTTGTTATTTAAAAACATATCTTTATTCATAATTTACAATGGTTTGGGGATTTTTCATAGGTGTGGAACGGATTAAATCAAATTCAGTTATTTTAAATGGGAGAAATTCGTTTGAGATACGAGTTGATTGACTTACGAGCTCGACTCAGGAACGAATTAAACTCGTATCTCGAGGTACCACTGTATATATATATATTGCTTTACAGAAAAGAAAAAAGAAAAAAAAAGAAAAGGAAAATACGTTTTTCCACTTGATGAATGATAAAGCTGATCAAAAGCATGTGAAAAACTCCACAAGGCATCAGAGATTTTGCCTCTGGAGGCCGTTTTCATACTGTATAATAACAGCAGACCATTCTCAATCACTCCAGCAATGGATGGAACATAGTAAAACGATCGGTATGGATTTTTGCAGATAACCGACTGTTCCAGAATTCAGATATTGCAGACTAATTGGCTAAATCAGTCAATCGATCGACCTAATGAAATTAATGCATGGAAGAGGGCACTAAGATCAGCAATCACCTAGCAACAGAAAAGCAATTCAGAAGAACTTACCAACTGCAAAACAACATCCTGGCATCTATGTACAGCAAGTTCTTCACAGGCAAGTACTCACATTTTCTTTTCTTTTTTTATATATATATAATCTGGTTTAAATGGTGACTTTTACGTTTAGATTTGAAACCAAACCATCCGCCATTGTCTTGTCAGTCAGCCCCTCGTGATAAATGAGATCTGACTCCTGCTGCCGATCTGACTCTCATTTGGCTCATGCTGAATTGAGCAGACATGTTCAGTTTGAAATTGAATTGCCTGTTCTCTAACTGAATTAAATATTTTTTGTACTAGTGTGTGTGTGTGTGTGTGTACGCGGGGCGGGGTGTTACTGCTTAGAAGAGGGAGAATTTCCTACCTTCATTCTATATGGTGTACTGTACGTATTTCACTACGTGAGGAATAGCGATCACAATTAATGTTAACAACACAAGGTAAAACTAACCCATTAAAACTGTAAATCACACAAAAGAATGCACTGTGGTGAATGATGCAACTAACCGAGCGACGCTGAGAGAATGAACGAGTTAAAGAGTGATAAGGGGTTGGAACCGCATGACTGTTTTATGAGAGGCTGTCGTTAAGATATTTCCAGTAAAAATGTGCACGACGATGCTGAGCGTTAGATCTTTTCCACACAAAAATGTGCATGGGCGAGGGAATATTTTTGAAGTGTACGAGACCACTACAATGCTCGTACACTGATTTGCTTATATAGCAAGTCATTCGTAAACCAAGGTATTACTGATATATATATATATATATATATATATATATACACACTTTTTTTTTTTTTTTACGTTGGGCAAGTGATGTAATCAGTTTTGTACAAGACAAAAGAAGCATGGCGCACAAATGATGAAACAGGAACAATTAATCATGCATCTGATTAATATAAAAAAGGTGCGACCAAATAGTAAGTCGGTGTGACCAGCAGAGAAAGGTAGTCGCACCAGTGAGATGAAAGAGTCTAGAGACCTGATAGTTTAATACAAGCATTCCTGTATCTTGGTGTTGCATGCTCCATTGATAAAGTGTACAGCTTGAACGCAAAGCAAGTTGCTTTGGATGAAACGCAAAAATAATTCAAATGAAAATAACTGTTGTGCTTTTGAAAGAACCACCTCCAGTACTGCATTAAGCTCTGCTAGCTGGCTGGGTCTACACTACAGGTGTCCTCAAGAGACTAGACAATGACACATGCGCTGGCCAGGCAGAGCTGAAGAGACAAGCAGAAGCGAGCGTGTCATGATTTTCTTTGTTTATGTGGTGTGGGTGGACGGTTGTTCTCATTCTGTGACTCTCACCTGTGACATACTGCAGTTTTGGCAGGAAACTGTCCCAGAACTTGCACTGCTTGGCTCTAAGCATCCAGAGTGTTTGTGACAGGCCAGTGTTAAGCGTGACATACTGTTGATGTTCCAGTGTGAATGGCGGCCAATCTGCTCCCTCCACACTTGGATCCCTGAAACATCAAGCCAGAAAATCAACCAGAAGGTCAGTTTATGTACAGCGTCAAGTGAAATCAATACATTTTCTGCCCCAAAATAACTCAAGCCAAATTAATTAAATGCAATGACTTAATAGCTACAACTTTTACACACTCTTGTAAAGAACGCCTTGCAGTCCTTTACAATAGTCTTTGACTCTTAATGCAAAATCACAGCAAAGTATAGTCTTTAAAACAAGCCATTTAAGGAATTACATGCAACACTTTTCTTAATAGAATCTGCCTATTTCAGGAAAAGATAAAATTCAGCGTGTTTCACTCTGATCTTGTTTACTGATCATGTTCATTGATATATTAGCATTGTGCCATTCCCCTCCAGCGTGAAGAGTGTATGAAGTGTTAATTGAAAGAGACTAAGCTGGCTCACAGCCAAAATAAAGGCTGCTTCTGCCTCTCCATAATTTATACCAAACAAATGAGGATGCTAATCAACACTAGCCTGCCAGCAACACCAAGACTAGCTTTGTTTTTTACACATCAACTTTAAAAAGTGAGAGCAGATGAAAGCCCGTCTCATCAAGATATAATGGATTAAACAGGTTTATACTTTTCTCAGAGATAAATTTAAACAATTTCCACACTGTTTATAGTAAATATACATAAATGCATCAAATTTGTCATAAACACAAATTCGAGTACATATCCTTAGTATTAAAATAATAGTTAGATCAAGAATTAATATTTGTCATTCCAACACCTATAAATGTTATTTTTCTTTTCTTTTTTTGTTCTGTGGAAAACTATTATGCAGACTGCTTGGACTGACTTTTTCCAAACAGTGAACGAGAAAATATCCTACCTCAACATAGCACATTAAGAGTAGTCCACATTTTGTACACCACAAGTCAAATGGCATGTAACAGTCAATGATGTTTGACATTGAAGTTCATAATAGTACATTGAGTTTAGTAATATTTTTTCCTATATCATTTTACAAAGATTAATTTAAGGGCACTGCACTAGAGACAAGCGGTTGAACCCCTAAAAAGGTAATTTGTTTCTACATTTTGTTTTATGACAGAGGAAAGTCATAAATGTTTGGAACAACATCCAGCTGTGTAACTAAAGAGATTTAACAGTGAATTACGATGGAACATAAGCTCATGCAGTAGATTGTGTGTCAGATTTACACTCACCCACTTCGAGCAAAATTACTCCAATGCTCCATTATCCTCCTGCTCATAGCCTCCTCCTCCTTAGAGAATCCAAAGGTCTGATTCAGAGGAATCCCAAAAACAAATGGTATCTCATCCCCATGCATTACACCCATCCATGGAGGCCAGGGGTTGACGGTGGAGCGATGGTTAAAGAGGAACAATCGAGCACTGCCACCCTTCTCAACATACCTACGGGCAAAATCCAATAGGGGGCATGAAAAAAAATGGTCGCCCACCAACCAACCTAGGGCCTCTCTGTCCTTTGACTTGCTTTGCTCATTTGTCCAATCAGTATACTGAAAAGCAGCCGCATATTTGGCTATGTCACTGAAACCAGGGAGCCCCAAGGATAGACCTGTGAGAAACTGGTCTCGATTGATAAGACTCTGGTTATGAATGCCAAATCCAGGTGCACCATAAACAAGGAAGTATGTCCCTTCATCTCTGTTCAATCCCAAAAGAACCTCTGTCTTCAGAAAACGTCCTGACTGAATTAAGACACTAGGCATGTCTACAAGAAATTCTCCATCCACTGTTGGCGGAAAGGGCACACTCATTATCATTGGCTCAGAAATTACATTGAATTGAATACTGACTATCTTCTCCGGTTCAACTGCTCTTAAGCAAGCCTCCATTTCATCAACAGATGGTCCAATTTGGCAGTTCAGAAGCTCAGCCAGAGTCAAAGAACGGTTCCAGGCCTGAGCTGGCTCCACGGTTGCCCACACGGCATTGGGACTACCACTCTGAAGAATTGCACGGGTGAACAGGCCATGGCTGCCCTGTGAAAGCAAATGGTGCCCCACAGAGCCAGCACCAGCACTCTCCCCAAACAAGGTTACGGAGGATGGATCACCCCCAAAAGCAGCTATGTTTTTTGACACCCAGCTTAGAGCCAGACGTTGGTCAAATAGACCAGCATTACCTTTAATGCTCTTACTTCCCGGTAGAGATAGGAAACCCAATGCTCCTATCCTGTAGTTCAGGGACACCACCACCACTTGTTGCGACTGGCTGAGGAAACGACCATCGTACACATCTAGTGAGGCAGTACCTGTGGAAAAGCCTCCACCATAGATCCACACCATAACTGGGACTAAGGGTTTGGCTTGGTTCTGGAGGTCTACTGAGGGAGTCCAGACATTGAGGTACAGACAGTCCTCACTAATCCTGGTGTTGGAATTCCACATCTCAGCTCCAGGGAACCCTGGATAAAACGTATCCTGTTCCTGAAAGCAGGAATTGGAGTACTGGGTGGCACCTCGTATCCCATTCCATACCTCAGCAGGCTCTGGTTGCTTGAATCGAAGCAGGTCCAATGGAGGCTTGGCGTAGGGGATCCCAAGAAAGGCCCCTACGTACCCTGAACCCCCTGGTACAGGAAGCCTCAGTCCACTGACTTTGCCTTTGTCAGTGGAGATAATTAATTCATCTTGCCCTGCTGCCGGTTGAAAAAATAAAAAAGCCAAACTTGTCAAAGTAGACCTGATGTGAATGCCCATCGTGTCTTCAAGGCTAATAAATAAAATCATAAGGAGAAATAAAATTAGCTTCAGTCATTAAAATGTCAAGTTCAGTTTAGGGTTTCAGTGACTCCAGACCATGAAGTTGGTTAGAATTCATGAGTTTTCCAAATCTTAATGGAACAGATTATAAAGAAATTGATAATACGCCTAAACTGCCCTCTATATAACAGAAATAACAATATGTAAAAACAATTTAACTAAAATAAGGGATTTTTACAAAAGATTCTCAGTGACTCAAACAGAAGCAAAATTACTACATTTCTACTTAACAAAAAACAGATACTGTTTCCACATCAGTCTACTAGTTTTTAATGGGTTAAATGAACTTAACATAGAAGGTAAAAGTTAAGTTAATTCCAAAATTAGCATTACTAAAATGTAAGCATACCTCTTTGAGACTCCAGGACCCCAAATACAAAAAAACAACAGAATCGCAACAAAACATCAGGGTAAACCAAGCATGATGATGTCACTGTAGTATATTTTTGGTTGGATAAAGGTTGAATCTCCCCTGTTAAAACAGCATATTGTGACATTACATGGCTACACAAGTACGGCAGGAGCCAGCAGATACAGTCAGAAAGCTATTAATGACACCTCGGTTTGAGCTTACTACAGATGGAGGGGAAAGCTCTGACAATCAAAATGCTCTCCATGACTCATTCAGTATGATGAGACACCCAACAACCCCTTCAACCCTTCTCCAGATTACTCAGCTCCAAGTGGCAAAAAAAAAAAAAAAACTCAATTTCTAAAATTAGACACCCTGATTGCTTGTTGTGATAGTGGGTAAATCCTGCTTGATTAATATGGGCTGCCTGAACCAGACAGATTGACCCAGAAGACTGAGCTTCTACGTTATTGAGAAGAACTACTTTCCTTAAGTAGAAAATGCACCATACAGAGCAGCTTCAAGAGTGACAGGACAGCTTCAGGGTTGGCACATTGGGACTGTTGTTGATGATGTGGTAAATTAATTTGTAAAAGTACTTGTTCCCTCAAAACCAAACACTTTCGGTCTCTTTGCTGTGGTGAGCACTTTTACTTATTTTGCTTCTTTGATGCCGTGATGAAAGGAGACTCTCCTAATCTCAAATACAATCTCTTTTTCAAACCTCTTAGAAAGCAATATGAACATCTGAAAATGGAGAGTCTAGCAAGACTAGCACGTAAAATGTTAAATACTTAATTGCCACAGACTAAGAAACCTCATACAGAAAGTGTTCTAGGTTCCTTACTGGCCCAAATCAAAGAAGCCCACTTCAAGTCTCTAAGGTGTCCTAGTCCCCAAATATGGTAATTTATGGGATCCATGGGATATTTGCATCTATTTATTGTTGGTCAGGTGAAAATTAAAAGTGACTTTTAATTACTTTTATCATTGCTTTTGTTATTACGTTAAGTAACTTGCTGTTTTGTGACATCTGAAGTTAATTTTATACTCACAATAACATACTCAAAAATGATACAACGAATGTTACCTGTATTGTGTACCAAGTATTGACGTCTCCATGTTCAAGATTTTATTTCATATATGAAATTTACTTAAATCTCTGTCCAAAAGAAAAATTAAGTACATATTACATAGTTTTTTTTTCAGTATAGTACACTACCATGTTAAATGTTTGATTAAATTAGCTTTTCTAAAGAAATGACTACTTATATTCGGCAAGACACATGAAAAGTTGATCAAAAGTCACAGTAAACATTTTTATATTGTAAAAAATAAATACTCTTCTTTTAAAGATTCCTGAATTACAGGATCCACAGAAATATGAATCAGCACAACACTGATAAGAAATGTTTATTGAGCAGCAAATCGTCATATTAGAATGATTTCTGAGGGATTACGCGACAGACCTTAGAGAAACCTTGGCAAGAAATGCCGCCTTTTCAATCAACATTTAGAAAATAATAATTTGCCATAATGTCTTTGTAAGATGTCAAATTTACTGCCTTTAAGTGTATTTTTTAAGGTATACCTTAAGGTCTATTTAAGGAACTTAAGGAAGAAAATAACCAGAGAAAAATTGCAATAGGGATAAAGAGAGAAGAAGGGGTCAAAACACACAAAGCATGAGATGGCTTATGGGAGATATCAGTGAGGGAACTAATGATGGTTTTATCCATCCAACAACAGCATCATAACACTGGCGCCAGGTTCATGTAAATGGCATGTTTAATGTCAGGAGATCCCCAAAGATCCACAGCACTTTATCCGACTGACAATGCAGAAAGACAACTGCAAATCTCCTGTGTCTGCAGGTTGAAATGAGAAGAGAAGCCTCTCTCCTTCCCCTTTTCATTTCGTCCCTTTAGACCAAAAGTTTGTTTCCCTCTTCACTCATATCTTTGTCTTATCTTACACACACAGTGTTTTTTTGTTTTTTTAACCTTTGTCAAAGAGAAATCAGACATTTGGGTTGAGTTGTCAGAATCCTCTGAAGC
The DNA here is from genome assembly GCA_037043235.1 of Rhodeus uyekii. NCBI lineage: Eukaryota > Metazoa > Chordata > Actinopteri > Cypriniformes > Acheilognathidae > Rhodeus > Rhodeus uyekii. The sequence continues at coordinate 3,268,077 of JAWRVZ010000064.1, forward strand.
GGATCTCAATGAGACCCAAGAGGACAGCGTTGTGGGACTTTCATTGCAGTTCTTAAGACAAGTACCATTCCTTTACAAAGGCCAGACTGAACATTTGGCTTAAAATCAACATGAAATAGCATTCAAAATCAATTTTACTTTCATAATAACACATTTCAAGTGAAATAAGACATTCATCACGAAAAAAAAAGAAGATTTTACACATTTGGGAATTGACTGAAACATGTCAAATGGCAATTTAATACTACAATTCATGATAGCCTATCATTCACTAGTACTAATTAAATAAAACACTCATTTTAAACTAAACTCAGGCCACTTTAAATTCAGGTAACAGTTTAGCTTTATTACGCACTATGATAATGGTTTTAAAAAAAACATTTCAGGCAGAGATCCATTAGTCTACATGTATTCCTCCTAAATCAATATCAGTTCAGCAAGGGCTGCAGAAGACTTAAAATATACACCCACATACACATTACAGACGGTTCACCGAACACTTAATAAAAGGAAACTCCATTAATATTTCCCTGCACCGAACACTGCTGCCGTGACGCCTGCCCTTAGTAATAATAGTTAATTGCGTCATATCTGCGTCTGTTTGTGACTCTCCAACAATTCCCCACCACAAACGCCCCCCTACCATTACTCTCAAAGGCCTGCCAAACAAGCCCTCGGATGTATACTGGGCAGTTTTGAAACAGATCAAGCACATTTCTACATTCTGACTCACTCAAATCACACCATCTCCAATTATTCATCTAGATCAGATTGAGGAGCACACAAACTGGAACAAACTTCCTGAGAGTCAGAATAGCATGATGGGAGGAATGCTGGTGCTCCTTCTGCTTCATAACCTTTTTAGGAAAAAATACATCAAGTAGAGACTGATAAATCGACAATCACAATTTATTTTTTGCTTCTCCTGCAATTCCGTCTAAATAAAAAGTATTAACTTGAATTATTTAACAAAAAAATCAGTTTGAATGAATGATTCAATGACAAATACATTTTCTAACACTCGCTTGTCACCATCTAGGTGGCATAACAATGTCGTGAAACTATCGTTATTTGAAGTTAGTTTTAAAAGTTTGCTCCATTTTGATCGCTACAACACATCAGTGTACTTCTGTGACCATTTAAATATATTTGTAACAGACACGACCACTGTAACGTTCAGAAAACTGTTTATGAAGCTGTTTTATACCTATTCACGGAAACAGCTGACTGTGTCAGAGGCAGAGAGAACACTAGCTTGAATGTTTCAATTTGATTCTGTCAAAGGTTTAATAAACACACGCAAATCATTGTCATTTTGGAATAAGATTGCGTGGATGTTTGAATCAAAAGTATGATATTTCAACAATTACGGGTCAACAATTACAATTACAACAAGGTCACTGGGGAAAAAAAATTGTAACTGAATTTGATGGTCCTCCCTATAGGCGAAAAGAAAAGTACGCAAGTTGCATATGATGAACATACTGACAAGGGCCCCTTAACAAAAGTTTGGACCAACACTGACAAATGTGTGACAGAGAGAGAGAGAGAGAGAGAGAGAAATAAAAAATGTAAGAGTTGCATGGTAAACGTTTTAAAATTAGAATGCATTCATCAATTCAGTGAAAACTCCATTTCAACATAAAATATTTTTAAAGCCATTACGTGTACAATAAATCTGGCACTGTTTATATTATTTAATCATCTAAATACATAATCATTCAAAAGTATTGGGTCAGATTAGAAAATTAACACTTTTAAACAGCAAGGATGCATTAAACCATATGTGTCAAACTCGTGGCCCGCGGGCCACATCCGGCCCGGCGTGTAATTATGTCCGGCCCACGAGATCATTTTACTAATGGCCCACGCTCCAGCTGATTTCTATCTAGTCTAGTACCTAGTCTAGTAGTACCGCGTGCAACACCCCCCCCCCCCCCCGTCAACAATTTGCCCGCGACCTAAAGTGTGTTTGGGATTTTGGCCCCCGGTGCAATTGAGTTTCACACCCCTTCATTAAACTATCAAAAGAGACCGTTAATCCATGTTACAAAAGATTGTGATTTAAAAACATGACAATCTTTTAAGTTGTATATATATACACACACATTTAATTTTATATTTAAACAGTTTCCACATAAAAAAAATACTTTTTTCAACATTTATATGAATAATGTTTCTTGTGCAGAAAATCATCACATTAGAATGATTTCTGAAGGATCATGCGACACTAAATACTGAAAGACTGTCTCACAGAAACAAATTTGAAATTGTATTCAAATCTAAAATTATATTGCCATAGTATTTCAGAATTACTGTTTTACAGTATTTTTGAACAATATAAATGCAGCCTTGGTGAGTGTACAAGATTTCTTTCTAAACTATTTTTAAAATTATTACTGACCCCAAATTTTTGAGCGGTAGCTTAACATTAAATATGACAAAAGTGTGAGAATTTACTCGATTATCAATACTACATGAACATAAAAAATGTTGTCTAAATAAAACATTAAAGGACCATTTTGTTTACAAAATACAGCAGTGGCAAGTACAATCCCAAAGATTTAACCAGATCGATACTCCAATGCTCCCTGTGCCAGCACTTACAATGGGGCCATTAGAAAGTGTGTTGTCGGACACTGCTGCCAATCAGCCCGCAAACACTGCCATAAAACATCCACAAAGCCACATTTATGGCTCAAATGCTGTTAGACGCCACATATTTAATCTGTCCCAAAATGATCCAGCTACCATTACAAAACTGATCAGGTTTCACAGAATTGATGTAAAAAAAAGTGATTTAAAAAAAAGCTCTGAAAATATATCTGCGCGTGACCTTAATGCACCTTAATACGGTATTTTCTTCTGAAAATTATTTTATTGATCAATATTTTAAAAGTGAATACATAAAATAAAACCTTAATATAGCTTTAATAATTTATCTATTACTTTAAAGGGATGAAGTACGGTAATTGCAGATCCAATCTCTCAGAGTGAGCTTTACTTCTAGCTGTAGACTCTTTAGGCATGCTAAAACATATCTGAAAAGTTGCATGTTATCAAAACACCATTTCTGTAACCAATCCACCGTGTGCAACGATACATTTTAATGTTATCTTTAGACATTGTCACATTATGCTGTTTTTCCAGCATTTTTGCCATAAGCATGGCCTTATAAAACAATGTTGCAATTAAAAACAAATAATTATAATAAAATCTAAAAATGTTATTCAAAAATGTGTAGAATAAGCAAACGTATATAAATTTAAACAGCCTTATAAAATGCAATGTCTGGGCAGCATCTAAAATGTATTTAAATATGTATAGCAGAGTTCTCAGTAGTTAAAATAAAGTAAAATACAATTAGAAGTATTGTCTGCATAGAGAGACATTAATAGTTTAATCCCCTAAAGCCATCCCTACCCATCTTTGTCCAAACTACATTTTAACAATGTTGAAGCAAAACTAAATAATTAAGAAATGATTGAATAACGACAGAATTTGCGTTAAGGTTTGGACTAATGAATATATATCGAATACAGAGTCAGAAATCACACAGAACAGAATAAAACTGGTCAGTAGGTGTCAGGGAGTTGTAAACAATCCGTATAAGGCAGTTGTTTGTAATTGCATTGTACAGGTGTGTATAAATGTGGTTAATTGTGCATTGACACACAACACCAGTTAAATACAGATAGATCTGATGATTGACTGCTGGTGGTGGGTGATATGCGTTGATCAATCTCGGCAAAGAAAAGGGTTTAATTAGAAGGCATTTTATTCTAACAATTGTTGGCCTTTTTAACAGTTAAATTGATGTGATAGAACTAAATGTTAATTATGCTAAAGGAAATAAAATCTATTTGTTCATTTCAATCATTCAATATTCTATGAAGATTCATAAACAACTGAACATCGGTAACATTCTACTAACTTTAATGTTTGAACTTTAACTAACTACAGTAGAACCCCGCCTTACGAAACGCTCTACGTACGAAAAGTTCAACATACGTGATCAACATAAGAGTTCGGGGGTTTTTTCAGCCGAGTAACGACAAAATGATCGAGATGCGAAAAAAGAAATCTCGGCCAAGGCGACGATTTCCGAGTTTTGTTTCCGGAAACTCACACCAATCGTCCCGCTCTCCCATTGGCTGTCTCCCGGCCAGTGTTGCCAGATTGGATTGAAGATTTCCAGCCCAACTACAGCTTAAAAGCCGCCGGGACACAACCAATCTGGCAACACTGCTCCCGGCTCTGACGTTAGCTTTCGCTGCAGCATCCTGCTCTCCTATTGGTCGCTCCCACCAGCCTCTGCGTAGCTGCGTTCCTCTCCCATTTCAGTGAAAGAGAAGAGGATGCCCTCCATGGAGACGAAAAGGGAGATAACATAACTAAAGTATGAAGCTGGGATGTGCTTGTCATAACATAATGAACAAGCATTGCTTTATCATAAAATTAAATGTGGTGTTTTCATAGGGCTTGGAACGGATTAGGCAATTTACATGAAACAGCCTGACCGACTTACGAAAAGATCGATTTATGAAGCCAACCTCGGAACGGATTATTTTCGTAAGTCAGGGTTCTACTGTATATATCAACTGGCAGTCATTAGTCTACGTTTACAGCAGGGGTCGGGAACCTATAGCTTTTTTTCTCTTTTGATGGCTGCATATGGCTCGATCGCTCCGCTACTTCCGCCCTCGGACAACAGGTAGATCGCGCCGCTACCCGGTCGACAGGACTATGGCTCTACACAGATTCATATTCAAATAATTTGGGTATATATGGCTCTCTCAGACAAAAAGGTTCTCGACCCCTGGTTTACAGTAATCCCTCGCCACTTCGTGGTTCAAGTTTCGCGGCCTAAGTGCATCGCAGATTAGTCAAAAATATTCATTGAAAATTAAAAGTTCAAAAATACCCCCATATCAGCAGCTGTATTGAGGAAATCAGTGTTGTTTTATCGTGATGCGCGAGAAACGGTTTCCCAGGATGCCAGACAAAAAGGCTTTGTACACACCCACGGGCACTCAGACAAGACACGTGATTGGCTCCCGGCGCGAGATCAACGAATGAGAGCACGAGTGGATGTATCCCGTGAGCTGATTGGCTGATCCTACTATGCGGATTTTCACCTATCGCTGGGGGTTCCGGTCCACATTAATCACAATAAACGATGGATTCATGTACATGACAAAAGTGTCCAAAAAACAAACTTTTTTCCTTCACGTTTTTGAAAAGGTTTATTGTATCATGCATGCCAGACAGTAGTTGGCGATGTCAATTCATACAGACGTCACACACAGCTGTGAACAAACGCATTCTTCAACAGAGTGGTGAATTCAAAGTCATTTATAGTTAGTCGATATTCTAAAGTGGACTATTAAAAAGTGTAACGAACTAAAATTAAACCAGTAACAGGAACAAATCAGCTGGCCTTGGACTAGCATGAAGAATCAGGACTCGGCGTATCCTGACCCGAACTGACACACTGCCCTTACTACCACATCCGAAAGTGCTACTGCAATGTCTCACAGGTCTGAAGGAGCCAAACCTGGGCACGACATACACTCTATTAGCATACTATTATCTATTCAGAGCAGGGCGAGTGGGCAGGCTGGCAATTAAGCTACGATATGAGAGAACTTCAGCCACAGCGTGTGATCTGACCTAATCTCTGGTTTCGTTTGCAGGGCGTTCTCCAGACTCAATGATTTACAACGAAGAGCCGGTAATGAGGAGCTGGACCATGTAATCAGAGCTCTGGAGGGACATGAGAGAAATATAAATGTATTTCGCTAATCCACATGGACAGTGGCAGATGTCACACAGTCAAGTCCTTTAGTGAAGCCACATGGTGCTGCAGATTCACTTTACTGAACTCCTCTGACTAACAGAGATCATAATCAAATCAATAAGCCTGAAGCAACCATGAGGAAAGTAAACTATAAACTAGTTACCCAAAACTAATCGTTAACCGATATATCGGTGAATTGGAGCACTGTGCTCAGGCCCTGCAGTTCTCCACGTAAACAAAATAAAAGTCCCGTTTACCAAAACATCAGCCAAAGAATAAAAATAATGATCAGCAGAAATTTAATTTTATTTAAAAAATGCCAAATATCAGCCAATAAGTGTTTTTGTTTGGCTGATATGTTGGAAGTAGGACTTTTATTTTGATTGCACGCAAAACCCCAAAAAATGACCAAAAGCCTTAATCTGTTTTTTTCAGATTAATGTCACTGTCAACAAACAGTCAGTTTGTTTATTTATATTATATATATATATATATATATATATATATATATATATATATACACACACACACATATGTTTGTGTGTATTTGTCAATTGAAGCACACATCGAAGCCCGAAGTCCCATATACTTATCCGTCTGTTTCCGCAAACAGAAAGCCACTGATGAAAAGCATCTCTTTCACAGCTCAATAAGCTTTTAACTGCTTTATTATTGTAGTAAAAAAACATGTGCTGTACATTATGTATCTCATATGATTTGACTGAATTTATTTATTTTTACTGATTACATGTTTTGACTGAATTATTATTTTATTTTTTATTTTTTTTTTAACTGGTCATTTGACTTGACTGATTTCTGTTTTTACCTTTCTTGACTGGTTATGTAATTTGACTGATTTCTTTGTTTTTCTTCTTTTTTTTGACAGGTTATATGATTCGACTGATATATTTTTTCTTTCATGACTGGTCATTTGATTTGACTGATTTATTTATTGACTGGTCATTTGATTTGACTGATTTATTTATTGACTGGTCATTTGATTTGACTGACGTCTTTCTAGACTGGTTATATGGTTTGACTGACGTCTTTCTAGACTGGTTATATGGTTTGACTGACGTCTTTCTAGACTGGTTATATGGTTTGACTGACGTCTTTCTAGACTGGTTATATGGTTTGACTGACGTCTTTCTAGACTGGTTATATGGTTTGACTGACGTCTTTCTAGACTGGTTATATGGTTTGACTGACGTCTTTCTAGACTGGTTATATGGTTTGACTGACGTCTTTCTAGACTGGTTATATGGTTTGACTGACGTCTTTCTAGACTGGTTATATGGTTTGACTGACGTCTTTCTAGACTGGTTATATGGTTTGACTGACGTCTTTCTAGACTGGTCATTTGATTTGACTGACGTCTTTCTAGACTGGTCATATGGTTTGACTGACGTCTTTCTAGACTGGTCATATGGTTTGACTGACGTCTTTCTAGACTGGTCATATGGTTTGACTGACGTCTTTCTAGACTGGTTATATGGTTTGACTGACGTCTTTCTAGACTGGTTATATGGTTTGACTGACGTCTTTCTAGACTGGTCATTTGATTTGACTGACGTCTTTCTAGACTGGTCATATGGTTTGACTGACGTCTTTCTAGACTGGTCATATGGTTTGACTGACGTCTTTCTAGACTGGTCATATGGTTTGACTGACGTCTTTCTAGACTGGTCATATGGTTTGACTGACGTCTTTCTAGACTGGTTATATGGTTTGACTGACGTCTTTCTAGACTGGTTATATGGTTTGACTGACGTCTTTCTAGACTGGTTATATGGTTTGACTGACGTCTTTCTAGACTGGTTATATGGTTTGACTGACGTCTTTCTAGACTGGTTATATGGTTTGACTGACGTCTTTCTAGACTGGTTATATGGTTTGACTGACGTCTTTCTAGACTGGTTATATGGTTTGACTAACGTCTTTCTAGACTGGTTATATGGTTTGACTAACGTCTCTCTAGACTGGTTATATGGTTTGACTAACGTCTCTCTAGACTGGTTATATGGTTTGACTAACGTCTCTCTAGACTGGTTATATGGTTTGACTAATGTCTTTCTAGACTGGTTAGTGATTTGACTAATTGTTACGTAAGAAGGGCAACATCGCACGGCATAAAAGGCAAGGGATAAGCATGGCCTAAAATTAAACTAAAATTATATTAATTGCAAATTGCTTTTGTATTTAAAAGTATTTGGCAATGATTTTGCTTTCCCCTGATAAACTTTGCAATCACTTGCAAAGAACACAAATGTTTTGTGAGTTGAGGAAACTAAATATTATATATATATATATATATATATATATATATATATATATATATATATATATCCTAAACTATTAAATTCCCAAAAACCTCTGTTCGCTGAGTTTCTTTCCAAAATAAGTTTTCCTCCATTCTCTTTTTTTTTCTTTATAATGTTCCTTTAACGTTTCATATTACGTGATTGCAGGGAATATCTGTATAAATATTGCAAAAAAGTCAATAAAATAATTATAAGTTGAGCGTAACAATAATTGATATACACTAGAAATACCCACGAATGAATTAGCCTACTTCACGCTTTTTAAAATGTTCAGGTTTTCTTTGAGTGTGGGAGCTCCGTAGCAGAATCAGATTACAGTCTTAAAATAGTTAAAATAATTGCAGCGCTGCATAGGGAAATGACATAAAACTCAGTGACGCGCCTCGACGTATCCGATGCCAAATTCACCAACGCGTCGCGTAAAATCGCCTTGTCCTTGATCGCAAATCTGGGTCAGCTCTATCTAACCCGAACCAGACACTAGAATCCTGCCTGCACTGAAACGCGCTTTAAAGTAACCACCATTTAAGATGCAAATCACAACCTCCAAAACGCGTCCACGAGCTTGGAAACGGAGACACTTTTCCGGCGTAAAGATGCAGTTCCTACCCTTTCAGATGGTGCTTTGCATGCCTAAAGATGTGTTTGGGTTTTCGCGGCGTCTGATCCACCTCTTGCGCGCAGTGCGCTCGGCGCGTCCAACTTCAAACCTCGCGAGGTTTGGAGATTTCGTGATGAGAGATGGACTGGACGTTTGTTTACATGTACATTTACATTTAATTATTTAGCTAAGCGTTTTTCATCCAAATAAATTCTCAAATGAGGAATAGAACAACACGAATCATTGCATAAATCAAAGATAATCAAAGCTTTCCTGTAGTTCAAACAGAAGAGTGTGGCACTTGCAATGCCAAGGTCATGGGTTTGATTCCCAGGGAAATCAAGAAATCATTAGAATATCCATGTGTATCTTGAATGCACTGTAAGTCGCTTTGGGTAAAAGCGTCTGCCAAATGCAGAAATGTAAAGCAATTGTCATTATGAATTTCTAGTTTAAACTAATAATTCTTGGAGGCACATATTGCTTAACAACTGAGTATACTGATGAAGAGGATGATGATGATGAAGAAGACAATAGAGCGTGCCCGTATGACGTCACGCGCACCGTCGCCGCCATAATGGGGGACAAGTAGAGCTGGATACAGCGCGCACCGAATGTTAATCATGTTGTGAAACAGTCATATTTTAGGCTGCCTAAGGTAATAACACACCAAGGTGATCGTACACAACAGTTGTCAAAGGCCAGACGTGAGAAATGCAAACAGTCGAATTCATGTTGAGAGAGTGATTGGCTTAGTAGTCCGTCAGAAATATTCAATGCTATCATCCAGATCTGGACATACACTATTTGCTTCTTGCACATCAATAACGTAATAAAATTAAAGGTGAACAAATGTAGATCATGATTAGATCACATGGATGTGCTTATCCGGATCTACAGTGAATAAAAACCATCCCACGACACACACATAAAGCGCTGCAATTATCAAGCATTATATCCATCTATATTATGTGCCTGCAAAAAGGCGGTATCCAACAGTTTGCCGATAATATATGTAACAACACCTGACCTCTGTTTGGGGTTTTTGAGTGTATTTTCTGTAGAAAAAATCATACTTTAATCTTAGCTTTTCATACAGGTGTAGGACATCAATAAACAGCATTTTGCAAGATCTGTTCAGGTAACAAAAGTTTATAAAGATGTTAAATGAAAATATTTTTGGTCCAAACTGTTGGATTAGAAAGTAGGAATGCCTCTATTTTTTTAATAAACTTTATTGCTAATGAAAACCATTTCATCTACCTTGGCAGTTGTTACACATCTGTCATTGATGACACAGGACACTTCTCGCACCTAGCCAGCCACACACTAGCTGATTGTAAGCGTCAAGTCCTTTGTAACACTGAAGATCTTCGGCTGTATAAGGACTTGGGGTGAAAACCAGATAGTTGAGAACATTAATGCATGTTGTGTTCGGTAGAAGATTGACGTCCGTAGACCAGGTCACAATTTCATACGGATCCTGTCCCTTTATTAACGCTATTTTTGCCTCGTACCTTTCTCTTTCAAAATTCTCAAGTCCATCTCTATATTTAGTTTGACTCTTACGCTCAAGTTTCTCCCTAGATTTACATAAAATGTTTTTTTTCTGCGATAAAACTGGCTTTAACGTCGCTTCCCCCATGACATTGATTAGAAGTGGTCCCCCAAAATGGCGGCTGTCGTAAAACTACGTCACGATCGGGCGCGCTCTATAAGGCAGTCCAGTCAATCACAGATGGTTAAGGAGGTGATTACTAGGGATTTGCTTGTTTGATTTTCTGGTTTTCTCTACTTTTATTTAGATCTGTTTTCATTTGCCCTGTGCTTTGGTTAAAAGATGATTTCAACTGAATTTGTCAGTTTCATGTTGTCAAAGTGGATGGGACACGAATCTTAGTCACTTGCTTGTGGGCTCAGTTCTGTTGCTCATTGTTGCACAGTAGCTCACTTTTCCCTGCCATGCTGGGGAAAATCCCAACTTTAGTAAACTACTTCATGAGTGATGTAATGTGGTCTGGATGAATTCGCATTACAGTGATCCCTCGCCACTTCGCGGTTCACTTATCGCGGATTCGCTATTTCGCGGATTTTCATAATGCATTTTTTTTTTTTTTTGGTGCATTGTGCTCAGCATTCTGATTCGCTAAAAACTCACTTCCGCTTCTTGTATCAAAACATGCTACGAATTGTGCTATCATTTTGTCGTCTCGTGCAGTTATGTGTACGGAGGAAGGACTAACGCGTGGTCGCTTAGCAACCATGGTGCGAATGGCCACTGAACTTAAGCGATTAGCTGAGGAATGGGACCCTTTGATGGGCCGTTCATTACAGTTCTCCAACGTAATCGATGGTGGCATGTCGGTGTACAAGGATCTTTTTGCAAAGAAGAAAAAAGAGCGACAACAGCTGCCTATCACTATGTTCTTCTCCCGAACAAACACACCTGCACCGCGGGCTTCAGAAGAAGAGAACAGTGCAGAGCGTAGTCAGGATGCAGCGGCCCAGTCTGAAGAGCTGTGAAACGGCCTACACGTGAGTCACTGTATTTGTATACATGCAGGGCTCGACAAATCCACTCGCCCGCTCGCATTTGCGAGTGAAAGCTCGGCTCGGGCGAGTAAAAATTTGATAAAACTCGCCCTATCGGGCGAGTTAGATTCTTCAGATTCCAATACAGTTTTTCTATCAATCAACTGTTACTACATAGAAAAAACTTCAGGCCGTATAACACTCGTAAAATATGCCAAACAAGAGCAGAAAATCGACGACGGGCTAGTAGCGATCAGATATACGATTCAGTTCTAAAGTTTGAACCACGAATCACGAATGTAGTATTTACCTCAGGGGTCTCAAACATGCGGCCCGCGGGACCATATGAAAGTTTAATGTAAGTGTGGCCCGCGAGTTTTGAATGAATAGCGCTTTACCGCGTTGTGTGTGTGTGAGAAAGGTTCCTTTTTCGTGCGAGCTGCGGCTGTACAGGCCAACCAATCACAGTGGAGTACAAGACTCCCGGGGGCCAATCATAGTGGAGTAAATGACTCCGGGGGCCAATCACAGTGGAGTAAATGACTCCCGAGGGCGGGGCATCAGCCGGGCTTGAGGCAGACAGAGAAACAGCTGCTCGTGTAATATCACATTTGTCAAAGCCGTCATAGAATTATTACTTATTGTGTTTGAAATTGAGCATGTTTGACTTTGAGCTGGACGAAGTGAATGTTACTGTTATCGGCGTTGGATTTAGCGTCATGCGGATTGTATTTTGTTTTTCCATCATTTGAAATGGGCTGATTTGCGGGACATCGGTGTTATAATATAGAAAATAAAATCCAGTAAATAACGCCTCCGTGGCTGCATCCCATTGTTTGTATAGTACATTTATTAAATTTATCTCCATAAAAATGATCTTCAGATTCACTATCAGATTAATTATATTGTTTCTGGGTTCTTGTTGCATTCAACCAATAAATATTTGGTTTTGCAGTATATCGTGTTTTTTAACTTTAATAACTATTTTTGTCTGTTAAAATGCTGGGCGAGTGCTTTATGTGAAGGGCGAGTAAGTTTTTAGGGTCACTAGTCCTGCAGGGCGAGTGACCCTGGAATAATTCATCGAGGCCTGTATACATGTAATAGTTGCTAATTGTAAAAAAAAAAAAAAGTTTTCTATTTCGCGGATTTCACTTATCGCGGGTCATTTTCGGAACGTAACCCCCGCGATAAACGAGGGATTACTGTAATATTCTGTTATGTATTACATTACATTATATTAAGTGACATGTGGTGGACCTCTCAAATAAGAAGTCCACTCTCCGAATTTAACTTTTATTCACTTCTATATGCATTCCTGTACCTCAAACAATAGAGAGTGGTGCTTGCAATGCCAAGGTCATGGGTTTTTACTCCCAGGGAAAGCAACTGATTAGAATGTCAATGTGTATTGGATTCAATGTAAGTTGCTTTGGATAAAATGTCTTAAATTTTTGTGTAATAAACTATTTTTTTAGTGCTTATACTTTTCTAAATTATTAGTATTATATTTTGCTGTTTATAAATTGTAAATGTTTTAAATTTATTAATTGCAGGTTTCTTGCAATTTTGTATGTATTTTTCTTTATTAAGAAACACTCTTTTAAGACCATTTGTCAACACAATCAACTCTAAACACTGCAGGTGTCGGCACTGAAGTGCATCTCTCATTTAATTGACCTGAGAGGTCGGTAAAAAACGGCTCATGGACAGATCATCATTTCAAGTTCGTCTCGGTCATGAGCTTACGTGATGATGTCCGAGTGGGTGCGATTTTAATTCTGTAATTAATCCATCCATTTTGACCTCTCACGAAGAAGGTGTGTTTGAATCATTATCTGCTGGTGTTGATTTAGAAAAAAATACTCTTGCACTCTGTGATACTTTAGAATATTTAGTGTGTTATTACTGTAGTGTCGATTTCCCTGAGAAAACTCTCCTGATTATGTTATGGAAAAAGTTTTGCACAAATGTTTTTATTATTGAAATGCAGAGGTTAGAAAAGATTATCTTCCTTAATTGAACTAAAAGTCATTTTGTTTTCTTGTGGCTTGTACAGTGTGTTAGCTATTGCACAGATCAGATAACTCTCTTATTTCCCAGAACATTCATTCCAAAGTCAAATATCAGACATTATGTTGTGATTTTGTGGGTTTATTTCTATTTGGCAGTTCATTTTCATGCGTAAATGATTGAGACACACACACACATTACCAAGAAAAAAATGAAAGTAATTTTGCTAGTCGTCTTTAATAGCATCTTCTTCCCACCACATTACGTTAATTTCCAGTTTATTCGATCTGTTTGATCCCAGAGCGGGAATTTAGAAGTTCATTCAGATATGATTTGTGAAATGAGAGGAACATATACTATATGTACCAATTCCACACTGATGTATTGCTATTATTTTCTTAATGACAATGATTGACTTAAGTTCTGTTTGATTTTCCCCTAAGCAGAAATAATAAAAAATGTGTGTGCAACTCATCACTATTCGTGTATTAAAAAATATATTAGGATGAACCTATGTAAAGACTTCCTGTAGTCTCTATTGTCTTAGGCTGTTTCTCATCTGAAGAACTGTCATGATGAATAGAGTAGGTTTGAATGACACATTTATAAGTGATCTCTTTATCTGACGATTGCTTTTTGCTCAGAAGTCAGACTGATGACAATTAAAAGAACTATTGCTGTTGGCAGTTTTCTGAAATAGGCAAAAATTTCCATCAACACGTTATGCATCTTTATGAGAACAGAAGCTGTTGACATGCTGTGACAACTGAAACATTTTACACATTTACTTTTTTGTTACTCCCTAATATGCAAATGTTAAGGTGCAAATGTAAAATACAGCCATATAAAAATAATAAAAATCAATAGCCACTTATCAAAGTAACATGACTATTTATTGTAACATGACCACTATGTAGTTTCTACAGCATAAAAATCATTAAGTCCATGAAACATGAAAACACAACATGTGTATGCATGTGTGTGTGTTTATGTTGTGCTGATGAGGGTTTATGAAGACTCCCAGTATGACTGAGAAGGGAACAACAGTCTTCAAGCTGTGCAAAAGAAAACCGAATCTCGTTTGATTAAAGCCTCCATTTAAGCGTACCCTTGTCTTCTAATCGTGTCAAACCAAGGCTGGGACTCGAGGGAATATTTCAGTCTGTCTAATTTTAGAGACAATTTTGTCCCAAGACATCTCAAGTTATCTGTTTCATCTTGTTTATAAAGAACTACCAGTTATGGTCTTTTAGGTTCTCAGCTACTAGAGCACAAGTTCAGGCAATGTGCGTGTAAGAGATAAAAGAAAAACAGACAGCCTGCACGTGCATGTGCAGGTACAGAACTAAACCTCCATAGAAAGTAGAGTGTCAATCTTACCGCAACCGGCCATATCCTTAAAAAACTAGGTTAAGACCCAATGCGCCATACCGTCAAGTCTCGCAGGGACTTCTGGCCCCCTGAAATACTAATAAAATGTCAATTCAGCATTGTGAGAATAATTTATTCTCTACTTTGGACCCATTAAGGTCACCAGAGTCTCCATGGAGGCACCAAAGACAAGAAGAGCAGCAAAATCAACACCTCCAAGAACATAAAACTTGGAATAACTAGATATGCGTTCAGCAAAGTGGTTTAAATCTTATACACAGAATAATTTATTAATGTGACGGTGTCAAAAAAAAGTGCTGTAGTGTATTTGTTCAATAGCATGACCTGGTTAACCCCTGTCATAACTACATCATCAAGTTCCTAAAAGCATCCTTCTTCATTAACTATTTAATTTTAGAGGTTCTTAAAAGCATGAAATTGATGTATTCTCAGTGTCTGGAAAAAATCGGTCTGGCACTGTGCGCATTTTTGCTTGGGTTTATGAGAGCATTTTGGATTATGTGTTTAAATAAGGATGTCTGAACAGACATGGACTAATGACTAATATGACAAGCAACCGTCATCTAGGACAGAAAACCGTAGTATACACCAAGCTTTAATTGAGCACATTGGGAATAAACAACCTTCACATGGGCTGGGTCTGTAAAAATGCTTAATACATTAAAATATATATTTTTTTACACTTTTTTAATTGGATAAGAGCACATCATGGGGAAAGACTGTGGAAGGTGGCCAATGAAGCAAGTGAAGACTTTATAAGCGACTGATTGATTGAATCATTCATTTCAAACCAAAACAAATAAGTAATTTGAAGTTGTTGGTTTAATTAACTAACTCTTAACTTTAATATTTTTAAATATTTTTTTAAATAAATAAATCATGATTCACATTTGTACCGAAATCATGCATCTCTGCAATATATAGATAGTTTTACAAGCTTTTTGTCCCCCATAGTGTGGTTAAGACAGCTAACCAGTAGGGGTTCAACCAGGTCATGCCACTCTAACGTTAGCTTTTTGATCCACACTGAAAGAAAAAATTCTGGGCAACACTTCACAATCAATAAATATACTTAAAAATTTACTATAAGTTATCTCAACAGTCTTACCTGCTCCTGCATAATGTATAGTGGAGTTCTGCAGGAACTATGTTTTTATTAAATCACGTCTTCTTGCTTTTCATAGGAGAATATTTGCTGAACATGCAGTTTCAAGAACAAATCATGTGACGTGCTCCACCTTTCTGTAACACACAATGAGATTCTCATGTGAATAGCACACCACAATGGTGTACTGAGAACACGCTTGTATTAATCCTGAAAGTGGGTCACAGTCCTATTTTCCTTCTAACACATTACTCAGAAAGTTTGAGTTATGAAAATGAATTTAAGCATTGCTGTGTGGCTTTGTTGTGCCTTGACTAATACCTTTTCAACTCATAAAAACATCCTCTTAAGCTGTTCTTATATTATGGTCCGACTAGAGCTTCTTTTTTTGTTGAATGTACTGTCAAAACCTATTTTTAAAGAAGAATTAGCTTTATATATTTGCCAATCTTAAGTCTAACTTATGACATTTACTTCTGTGAACGATAGCTGGAAAATTTGGGTAAAATGTGCAGAAAGTCTGTGATATTCAATTTAAAAGTCGATAGAAATTAAATTGTTAGATGTAACAGGTTTTTTTCCACACACTCACTGGACTGTATCGCTGCTCTGGGTCTGAGCAGTATTGATCGAACAATCTTATGCAATGTTCTTTGGAAAAAAGAGAGCTTTGACTGCTCTGCGTTCAGTTTCAGTAGTTTTTTTGGTTTGTATGTATGTGAATCAATGAAACATTGCACACTTTCTCACCCTTCATCTCTGATGCAACACATACTATGTCATAATCCTTTTAAGACAAGTTCAATCATTTTACTCAGTGGCCATCTTGACAACACCCCCAGACAGTTATTTTTGATCTAGCGTATAAGTGTAGCTTTTGGCTGTTTGAATCTGTAAATACCTAAATCTTCAAGATAATGCTTTACATGTGTAAAATACACTTGAATTATAATGTTAATGTTAATCAAATGTTAAAAAGTTTAATAAATACATACTGATTCTTGTTAAAGCTACAGAAGCTATTAATGTGAGTGATTTTCTCTTTGTCTTTTGTTGTTCGATTAACATTAAACAAACCGACGGAAGCAGGTTTCTTCAGCTGCTGTCATTTTCTGCAATGATGATATAAAATGCTCAAGATTTCTGTGAAAGAGCATTTAATCTGGAAAGCATCTGTTGTATACAAGACATCTCATGAATATCTTAGATGAAGCACTTTTACATACATTCTAAATCAAATCATAGACATCGTAAAGACATTTCCTAAATGTCTATTTAACATGGACAGCACAGGAAATGTGTTAGAGACGTACTACAGAAAAAAGTCAATTTTGAAAATGTGTATCTCAAATAGACATCTCTATGTGTGCTTATCAGGGCTTCTTTTTCAACTGTTTAGTCTAATAAATCTAATAAAGACATAACTAACTGTTTAAGTGAATACTCATAAAGATGGGCATTTTGATATAACTTTGTGTGCATTCGGCCACATAAGCTGCAGAAGAGAAATGAATTTGGGATCACGCACTGTTTGAGAGGCGGCTACCTGTGTGCTTATTGTATTTAAAAACATTAAGCATGTACAGCCATGTGCCCAGTCTACTCTCTGCTGTATTCTTTTGGAGTATTAAAATCATGCAGTTATCAAAAGTGGGTGCGATAGTACATTTGCGATATTCAATATACAGTGCAGAACTAAAATAAGGTGTTAGTAGATATCAAGCAGATATTAAACTCTATTGACAGGAAGTTGACATATAGTTTTAAAATAACTTTTAGTTAGCAGAGTAAACTTCCAAAATAAAGTCTTACCCAACATAGAAAATTAGGAAAACTGTATCTACAGTATGAATGAAATTAATTTGAACACAGGATGAAAACAGGATGCTGTAAAATGGTAAATACTTTTACTCCTTTTCACACAGATTATGTGTCACAGTCTTGTCGCGTCTATCACATACAGGTTCCTTTATGTATCTTCCAGGTCCTGCACGGTCAAGTCTGTGCAGCTGTTCCCAATCCCATGTTTGTCATTTAATACCTTCCTGTGCTCCTTGTCTTTGTAAGTTGTTAACGTTATTGTTGACTTGTGTCGTGTGTGGATGTTGTTCATCCTTATTCTCCTTGTTCTCCGTGTGTATTCTTAGTTCTCCAGGGTTTTGCACTAGAAGTGCCATTTTCTGTTCCATTTTTAGCGTTTTTGTTTCTCGTTTATTAATAAAGTGAGTTTCCGTTGGATCCTGTTGCTCCTCGTTTGTCTCCGCATCGCACACGTGCATCAAGCGTGACATTATGTTTACAGGGGTGATTAGTAATCCCTTATTCCTTGAAAAATATTATAATATGACCTCAACTCTTGCATTTTGTTGTTTGCTCCATATGGATTTTCTGACATAGCAATCTTGCTTCGTAGCTCAGCTTATTGTAGTTATATGAGTCCCATGAAAAAACGAATACAGTGGTACCTCGGTTTACGAGCGACTTGGTATACGAGAAAATCGGTGTACGAGCATGGAGGGTCAAATCGGTGTACATTGCATTGTATCGGAGTGCGAGCAAATTTTTCCCTCACCCACATGCATTTTTGTCCTAATGCTCAGCATCTTCGCGGGCATTTTTACTGGAAATATCCTAATGGCAGCCTCTCATAACACAGTCCCGCAGTTCCAACCCCTTCATCACCCCTTAAATCATTCATTCTCTCAGCCTTGCACTGTTTGGCTGCATCATTCACCACAGTGATACTTTTAGAAGTGAAAACATTAATTAATTGTGATCGCTACTGTTCACGTAGTGAAATATATATGTGGTTCATGAATTCATTGTCTCCTCACTTCTCTCCACTCTGGAGCTCGCGTTGGTCACGTGCGGTCGCGCGCGTGTCTCCCGTTCCACGACTTTCACTCTGGATTATCACTTTGTTTGTTTTCTGCACTATTATAGTAAATTCACTCATTTGCACTTGAATCCAGGTTTTGTGTTTTCCCCCTCCCTCCTCTGTCTCTCATGTCCTTCATGCCAGTAGACGCTGCTCAAAGTGAGTTACAGTAAATTGTCAAGTATTTTTTGAGTTTAATTGTCAATTACTAATTAGTATTTATATGAGATCTTAATGGTTATAATTTTAACTGTAATTAATAGGGTAAAATAAAAACAAAATATTTAAAATGGGCATTTATGGTCATGTGGAACGAATTAATTGATTTTTAATGCATTCTTATGGGGGACATTGCTTTGGTGTACGAGCATTTTGGGTTACGAGCTCGCTCTTGGAACGAATTAAACTCGTAAACCGAGGTATTACTGTTATTTTCAAAAACAATAAAGCAAACTTTTTAAAATTTTTATTATAAATAAAAATAAAATGTCATTTCTGAACTGTTGTGATATGCACAACAACAACCTATGTACTAAATCATTACCAGATTCACATTCATCTGTATCATGTAAAACACTCTTTAGCACCACTCACTTTAAAAGTCTTGCAAAACATCCAGCTACTTAAGCTTTTCCTTGAGAGCTGACATGTAAGCAAAAACTAGTAAAAATATAATAATAATCTGTTAGTAAAAATTAGTTGTCTGCTTATCTTATTGTGTTGTGCCATCGTCCCTGGGGTTCAAAAGCAAGAATGAAGGTAAAACATTTACTGTGTTAATGCACCATCCCAGATTGTTGTGATTTAGTGAGCTATAGTGTCTCTGTCTGAACCGCCAATAGGGAAGGAACTGCACTGATCTGCCGATTACAGGTCAGATTTGCTTATGGAACCGTGTACAGTGTATGTTTGCAGCAGCTTCGTAGTGATGACCCAGGACCTGTGGGAGTGGAAAACCTTGGCTGGCAATCTCCTAATAATACACTTAACCAACTAACATGCTGTTCAGTGTCCTGTCATGTATACACTTGTGCAGGTTTTATTGCCAATGTGCATTTGAAATGTTGTGGGATTTTTATTGAGGCCATATTTCATTTTGGCCTACTTTTCCTAAATTGCCTGTGGGACTCAGTGAGGGGAGTGAAGCGTAGCTGCTTCTAAATGAGATGGGAAGAAGAAAGACAAAAGACAGGGAGGGAGAGAGAGGGCCTGACCATTTCTTGTGGTTGTGACTCATTGAAAAAGACGTTGAAAGAGAGCTGAAGAAGAGCAAAAGTGAAGGATGCTTGGATGAACAGGGTCAAGTCCTAACTAAATGAGGAAATTGTGCTGTCTTGGTCATTACTGATCAGTAATGGACATTATTTGGTAAGAGTTCAGCCGTGGTGATTAGAGGTAATAGTGGATTTGTATTAAAGGCTGAGGAACTCAACAACACATTAAAAAGTAGTACATTGGAGAAGATTGTGTGACTCATCGCTGGCACTTTTATACATGTTTTATTTGATTCTCATTTCCATGTATTCAAGATCTCATAGATGCATTTCGAGAATAGTTAGATGACTAAAGTGTCACCAGAGCTGTTCTCCACGCATTATCATCTGCACTTGAAATGTCGTTTATACAAAATGAAGAAAGTGACAAACAGGCAAATTAGGGGAAGAGAAACCTAGTTTGTTCAAGTCTGCTATTAGTATTCTTATTTTAAACTAAAAATAAGTATACTTTCAGTCTACTTTTTACGTACTTCTCAGAAATATGCTCAGAAGTTAACTTAAGTATTGTTGACTTATATTGACAGAAAAGTATTTTTGGCCTAATCAGTCTTTTGATCGAGGTACTTAAGTATACATGTTTTTCAAAGTATACTTTGATTGTTGTTGTATTTACTCTTTTTAACTATTAAATAAATGTCACAGTGTCAGGGTTGCGTTGATTGAAGATGTGAGGACTCAAGGATGCAGAGGCATGGGGATTTTATTATAATAAAAGAAAACCAAAACTTGAACAAAAACCACCCCGTGGGGGAAAACAAGACTAGACTAGGACTTGAACTTGAACTTGAACTTGAACTTGAACTTGATACTAGACACTAGACACAGGAACATGAACACAACCTATAACCGACGAGAAACCAGCACAAGACAACAGACACGGATGGATTAAATACACACATGAGGGATGGTAATTGAATGAGACACGGCTGGGAACAAATCAAACTAAAGCAGGGAAACAAGGTGGGAGGGTTACACATTGACGAGACAAAGACGACGTGCAGCTGGCGACAACCGAACTGCGCGTGACAGAAAACACAAGGCACGCGGCCGATTGAATGCGAACCGCGTGCCAAACATAAACACACGGACGAGAGGAGGCGCGGCTCGCGCAAGGCTTGAAACCGCGCCCACTCACATAACGTAGAGCTCGCAAGAACGAGTTCTCACGAGCTCACGACAAGGACTAACACACACGAGTTATGAATGCCCGAATCCCGATCCAAAACCGAAACTGAACCAGACCCAAGTATCGGGACCGGACATCATAACTCGTACGAAAGACGTCACAGACAAGCGCGCGCGCGGCTCGAATCCTCGACGCCGTGCGCACACACCAAACACGAGACATAATGGTAGTGTCAGAGCTCTGCCACAAAACCAAGACATGACTACTAGACCGAATGTGGCAGAACCCTGACACACAGAAGTTGACATTGTTTGGTCTGGGAGCGCTTCACAGCGTCTTGATCAAGACGTCTCACGCTATTGGATGACGTCCCACTATGCCATCGGGCTGTTTTCACATGCACTTCATGACGCAATCACGCTGAGCTGTTCCTATAGTGTCTACATCAGACACAGCAAAGAGCTCCCTTGAAAGGGTTTTATACTTTCAGTATAAAACCAATAAACTAGTAGTTTACAGAGAGACAAACAAAAAAATGTTACATGTAAATAGTAAACAATCAGTAAACCTAAAACTTTATTTGTAGTATAGTTCTAGTAGTATGTAAACTAGTTGTGTACTGAATACTGTTGCACAAATATAGTTAAAAGTTTACTTTTATACATAACAATTCTACATAAATACGTATAAATACATTTATATAAGTATACAGTACTTATTCTTTGTTAGAGTACCGGTAAGCCTTTTCTGGAAATAAAACAGAATAGATATTGTGCATTAAATTGGATTGAAAGCCCCTTGTGTTGTCACATTGCAAAGACAGAATATAAAGAAAAAGCCAATATCACAGCATTAAAAAAGCTTGTCAATGCATTTTACACTTTACAGTTGTTTCTGTGTCCAAATGAATTATTCTAACATATTGGATTCAACTTACATTTACATGTAGCAGAAATAAAATGTTTGACATTTTTAAAGGGTCATATGTTCTTGTATATACTAGAATATATTTCCATGCTTGTTCAAAGAATGTATTATTTTTCCTCATATTTCATATTGTTACAGCCTCTCTCTCCCCAAACTGACTTGACCGCATCGTTTTGTAAAGCCCTGCTGTGAGGCCCGCTCACTGGTCCAACGACAGTAGCCAATGGCGCAGGTGAAGGGTCTTTGCGTGTTACTGTCTTTCCATATGCGCAATCACAAAGTTAATTAAATACATTTTCTTAAATGTATTACCTCTTTCTTTCATCTGACTCCAATAATGATACGGTTTAAACCTAATGAAATTAGGTTTGAGAATTCATAAATTTGGGTAAATGTTTATTCTATTGATCTCGTTACTCTTATTGCACTCGTTCATTCGGGTCTCAGTGTAACAAAGGATGCAACGCAATCTGCTAAAGTGAATAATTTCAGAGTAAAATAGAATCAAATCAAACATAATTTATTAACATTCAGGTAAATGTATTGTGCTAATTGCATAATCGATTCAAAGATAATCAATCTATAAAGGATGCAAACCTGAATTTAGGAAAATACATAATGCTCAGTGTCTAATAGGCACTCAACATTACGGGCTGACCTCGGTTGTAAAGCGCTTTGACTCAGCATGGTGAAGTCACCTGGCCACCAAAAGAGAGAGAGCATTCTGAAACTTTCCCTTAAGTACTCAGATCCAGGACAGAACAACGGACCTTTTGGTTTGAGAACAGACAGTAATTAACATGGAAGACTTTTGGGAGGGGCAAGCACAGATTTCACGTGACGTTTTAGAGTGGAGTGTTTGTTTCGTATTTTCTTATAGATATATTATCCCCCGTTTAACTGTGGTAATACAAACACCAATCTACAAAAGCTACAGTAGACACTACATCAATAATTCAAAGTTAGTTAGCAGGCTAAAAGCGTCTGCTAAATGAATAAATGTAAATGTTACATGTGTAGCAGAAACAGCATGTCTCATATGCTCACAGCAATATCTATGAAAGTATTGGCAGTAGCAAGTCTCGATACTTACTCTGCAGCAGCAACATAGTAGATATATTCTGCCAAGAGCTAATACATTAACTTTTCATTAACATGCCAATCTCTATTACCATATCAATCTCTCCAAGACTTGTCATGAGAGAAATACTGTGTGTGTGAGTGTACACTATTTTAAAGAAAATTTTGTAAAATTCAAATAAGCGGTTGTTATCAAGTGTGCGATGCAGAGAGATCATGAGGAGGCACAGGATGCAATGGAGAATTCTTTATTTTTAAAATATAAAACAAAAGACTTTAAGGTATAAACAAAAAGCAGCACTCGTGCAAAACTGGGAGCATGGAACACAGGGAACATCCACACACTGCAAAACAACGTCAACAACTGACAACCACCAGGAAACACAAGATTGTATTATATACAGGAACACATGAGGAACACCTGACAGAACTTAAGGTAAGTGATTACAGCAAACAAAGGCCAGGTGCAGGAAGGACATGGAAGCTACAAAGAAGGGACCCGAATGTGCACAATGAGACAAGACTGATGGTCATATTGTAAAATGCTGAAGACAGTACTACATAGATTGCCCTTGCAGTGCCAAACGACATGTAACCATATGTCCGCTCTTTATAGAAAAATGCAAATGTTTTGATGGAAGAGTTGAGTAACTTACCTTTTGAATCTATTGTGTTCTTGATTTTCTCTGTGTAAGATGTTTGTAGCGATGCCTCAGAAACAATTATACAGTAGTACCTCAAGATACGAAAGGCTCAACTTACGAAAAATCCAAGTTACGAAAGCAAAGATGAAAAATTTTACTGCTCTACATACGAAAAGTTTTCAAGATACGAAAGGTTTCTGAAAGTCCGAGATTCGCCCCATAACAATTTTGAAACTCTCGCCGCCATCCTCCTGCTCTCCCATTGGTTCCTGATGCTAGCCAAGCCATGAGATCCTTCTCTCTAATTAGACAGCATCCCTCCCATCATGCATCTTCTATACGTACGTGCTGGCGTGCTTTAGCTCAGCCAATCCGCACCCGAATCTTTACATTTTTTATGTGTTTTCATAAAGTTAAGTGTACGTACGTACGTACGTACGTTATCTACCGTTTGTCCTCCTCCTCCTCTGCCGCCACTTTCGGAGATAGCCTCACTCGAAAGGTAAGCTTCGACATTTTACATTATTTCATTGTTTATAGGTCAATTTAGCTTTATTATGAAATTTAATGGGGTGTTTTTGGAGGGCTTGGAACGGATTAGCCATTTTACATGTAAAATATGTTCCAAGATACGATAAACTCATTATACAAAGGCCGCCTCGGAACGGATTAATTTCGTATCTCGAGGTACCACTGTATTCTGTCAAGTGTAGATTTTTTCTCCTCCGTACAATTTATTTTAAAATTAGTTGCATTTCATTTCAACATTCAACATCGATTTAGCTTAAAGAAGATCAGTTGTGATTTCAAGTTGAATCAGATATGATGAAATAGTTGTTACACTGTCTTTGGAGAAAATTGCCTAAACCTTTTGTGAAGGATGTTTGAGTGTCTAATTTCATAATTATAGAGGTGAAAACATAAACGACTTCTCCATTGATGCTGGAACAATGGCAATTGGCTTGTGTCATAATGGCAGGGGCGGATGTGGGCATGGCTGACAATTGTCTTAATTGTACAGTTAAGATGTGGAATGTAAACAACTCCACTGATGATGAATTAATGACAGGGTTCCCTCAGCACATCATCCTGCAGTTTGACGCAAACATCTTGGCCACATCCCCCCGTGGTCTAGCAGCCGCAAATGGATTATATCTGATATTTCCGAATTTACCTCAATTTCATTTTAGTGCCATCCCATCTAATATTCCATAACAGTGTTGGAAAAAAAAGGTAAAGACATTACATCCACACATAGCTCCGGCAATTTTAATGCATTCTTTTTTATTTTCTTATTTATTACAGTAAAGCTTTCCAATATTTGTTCCGGGCTTTCCTCGCAGTGCACAAAGCTTCTGTCAGGGCTACAAATCATTTGCAAATAATGAAGATGCTTAGACTCATAGCTGTTGATTGGTTTGTACTATGTGTGTGTGTACTTGATTAAACCTTAACTGATTTATTCCTGCTGTGTGCCAGCTATGTAGTTGTTCGGAGACTTTTGGGGTCATGCAAGCCAAAATCAATTGATCTGTATGCAATTAGACATGCACCAAAAAAACACACACACACACATACAAATTGTGAGCAGCAAATCGTCATATTAGAATGATATTTGAGTAGTGTTCTTTTGTAGTGTATTTCTATTATATAACATTCTTTAAAAGAAAATAAAAACATTTTCTCATTTATATATTTATAAATTTAGAATATACAGTGGGTACAGAAAGTATTCAGACCCACTTAAATGTTTCACTCTTTGTTATATTGCAGCCATTTGCTAAAATCATTTAAGTTTATTTTTCCCCTCATTAATGTACACACAACACCCTATATTGACAGAAAAACACAGAATTGTTGACATTTTTGCAGATTTATTAAAAAAGAAAAACTGAAAATATCACATGGTCCTAAGTATTCAGACCCTTTGCTGTGACACTCATATATTTAACTCAGGTGCTGTCCATTTCTTTTGATCATCCTTGAGATGGTTCTGTATTTGATTATACTGATTGGACTTGATTAAGAAAGCCACACGCCTGTCTATATAAGACCTTGCAGCTCACAGTGCATGTCAGAGCAAATGAGAATCATGGAACTGCCTAAAGAGCTCAGAGACAGAACTGTGGCAAAGCACAGATCTGTCCAAGGCTACAAAAAAATGTGGCTGCACTTAACCCTTTTGTACGTAAGTTCTAAATATTCTCTCTGACCCCCCAGCGTGAGTGTTTTTAGGCGACCGTTATTTTAGAATGTTTACCTTATTGTTTCCATGGCGACATGTCATGCTTGTTGGCTATGTTATCAACTACCTGATATTTCGATTCTCAAATAAGAAATAATGTGTAAGTGAATGTGTTTTGTCGTTTAAAAACTTTTATAATGATCATGTTAGCTGATCTATGATGCGCGAAGTGCGCCGCCATGTTTGTTTGTGCCGCAGTTCGGAGAATCTGATTTATAATGCAAATTCAGTCGCTTCTCCTGAAAAACATGACAGTAAGTGACCGGTGAAGTGAGAGAAGAATAGTGAACTTTATAGTTACCTATGCAATGTGTATCTGATTTATCTGATCAATTTATAATTGACCGACTGCTATTTCTGCTTTTATGGACGTCAGTGTGTATTTTTCAAACAATAGATGTATTGTTTTGCGAGAACTTATGAGTATTGAAATGTCTGAAACCGACAATAAACCTTATGTGGTTGAAAACACTGAGTAGTTGTGATATGTGACAAGCTCTGAGTGCGTCCATCTCTGGATCGGCGCCAGATGACGCGCGAAAACACGTTTGAATTTAGCAGTTGATGACGTGAAGAATGAACGTTCTAATCACACCGGTGTGATCGTACCCTCCAGGGCCCAGCCAAGACTGCTCACACCGGTGTGATCGTACGTGCAAAAGGGTTAAGGTTCCTAAGAGCATAGTGGCCTACATAATCCTTAAATGAAAGACGTTTGAAAACTGAGCTATCGGGGGAGAAGAGCCTTTGTGAGAGAGGTAAAGAAGAACCCAAAGATCACTGTGGCTGAGCTCTAGAGATGCAGTGCAAGACACATGAAAGCCCGCATGGAGTTTGCTAAAAAAGACCTGAAGGACTCAAAGATGGTGAGAAATAAGATTCTCTGGTCTGATGAGACCAAGATACAACTTTTTGGCCTTAATTCTGAGCGGTATGTGTGGAGAAAACCAGGCTCATCACCTGTCCAATACAGTCCCAACAGTGAAGCATGGTGGTGGGATCATGCTGTGGGGGTGTTTTTCAGCTGCAGGGACAGAACGACTGGTTGCAATCGAGGGAAAGATGAATGCAGCCAAGTAGAGGGATATTCTGGACGAAAACCTTCTCCGGAGTGCTCAGGACCTTAGACTGGGCTGAAGGTTTACCTTCCAACAAGACAATGACCCTAAGCACACAGCTAAAATAACGAAGGAGTGGCTTCACAACAACTCTGTGAGATCTAAAAATGGCTTTCCATCCACGTCTACCATCCAACCTGACAGAACTGGAGAGGCTCTACAAGGAGGAATGACAGAGGATCCCCAAATTCAGGTGTGAAAAACGTGTTGCATCTTTCCCAAAAAGACTCATGGCTGTATTAGAGCATTAGGTGCTTCTACTAAATACTGAGCAAGGGGTCTTAATACTTTAGGACCATGTGATATTTTCAGTTTTTCTTTTTTAATAAATCTGCAAAAATGTCAACAATTCTGTGTTTTTCTGTCAATATAGGTTGTTGTGTGTACATTAATGAGGGGAAAAAATGAACTTAACAGATTTTAGCAAATGGCTGCAATATAACAAAGAGTGAAAAATGTCAGGGGGTCTGAATACTTTCCGTACCCACTGTTTTTGTATATATATATATATATGAGAAATGTCTCTCTCTCTCTCTCTCTCTCTATATATATATATATATATATATATAAATAATTGCCAATGATGGCCTTTCATGTCATCATTTTAATGTCAATTACAGTCCACAAAGACACTGGACACTGAATTTGAGTGACTATTATCTTATCTTATCTCTTATGTTCGCATCTCCTTTTTTTGAGTCAGCTTTTTTAGTAGATACACTGCACACCCAAACAGATACCAAGACCCAACAAATCACTGCATGTCTTGTAGTCAGCTTTAATGGGTCTTCACAGGAAAAACAGACGGAGAACAGCGGGACAAATGATAGCAGACTGGAGAGAGTGAGGAGAGGTGTTTTCAAGAGAGATCCAAATTGTTAGTTCTCCCAAAACTGTATGACTTAAAAAGTTCCAAAAGGGTATTTTCACACAAAAGGCATAGAAGAACCATTTTCAGTTCAAACCCACAAAACATTTAATTGAAAAGAGCCTAAAAGGACAATTTTTTTTCGTAGTATGAAGAACATTTTAATAATTTAAATAACTTTGTTCCACTATAAAGAGCCTTCTGTGCAATGGAAAGTTTCAATGGATGTTAAAGTTTCTTTGTGGAACCATCAATGCCATTAAAGGCACTTGATTTTTAAGAATGTATAAAGAATTTTAGCAGTATTAGCCAAGACCAAGTTAATGTTACCTCTATTAAATCACCACAGTAAGTGTTTTTAAGAAAAAAATGAACCTCTAAGCCATAAAAAATAAGCAATTTTTGGTACGCATTTGTATTTTGCTTTTATGGAGTGAAATGCGACATTTGTACCGTGTCATTTACATTATACATCAACACATAGTCTAAATAGTCTTGCATGACTGCATCAGGGGAATTTGCTCAAACCATCATATTGATCCACAACAAATCAAGTCGACGAATAGATCTGAAGCTTTCATAAGTAATAAACAGCAAAAAACATCCCTTTAATTTCTTTTCCCAAGTGCTGGATATAATTTTTACAGTCTGAAATTTTAGATTATATGCTAGGGATGTTCACGATGGTTGACAGGTTGTTTGTTGGTGCTTTAAAGGAGATTAATTTAGAGACGCAACTTTTCAGATGAGAAAAAAAAAAAAGCTACACCAGCTGGAGGCCCAAAAATGTTAATAGCGACATGTACCTCACATTATTTGTCTGCAAATGTGATTTCTACATATTCATCTATGGCTGCCATGAGTCCCAATATAACATATGCATGTATTTTTATTTATTTCTTTTCTTTCTCTCTTTTTATTTGACATTTATTTTTAATACCAAATAAATAAATAGTATTTGTGGATATCTTGACCTGCAGTGCCTTTGATGTCAGGCTACAGCCGCCTATCTTTTAAAGCAAATTCAAAAAGCACTCAGTTGTGAAAATATGCAGTTTTGCACATCCTTAGTGTAATAGACTCTCTTACT
Organism: Rhodeus uyekii; assembly: GCA_037043235.1. Taxonomy (NCBI): domain Eukaryota; kingdom Metazoa; phylum Chordata; class Actinopteri; order Cypriniformes; family Acheilognathidae; genus Rhodeus; species Rhodeus uyekii. The sequence continues at coordinate 3,297,094 of JAWRVZ010000064.1, forward strand.
TGAAGTGGAAGTTTTTTTTAACATTTGTGATAGATTAATAATGGATTGATCCCATAGTGTATTTTGTTCATTTGTTCTATAAATGTTTCTCTATCGTCTGCTGAGTTATCACTGATGGGAGTGCGAGGCGTGATGGAACACCCTCATATCATATGCTTCATTTTAATTATCTCTCTGTGAGCAAAGGCTCAGACGGCAAACAAAACTTAACCTTATAAACACTTTTTTTTCCTACTCAAGAAGCTGAATCTTCCATTTGTTTAGTTTTTTTTTTCTGGGTTTGGTTTGGTTTTCCCCTCAATGCAGAAGCTCATTAACCTTTCGCAGGCTCAATTACAACGAAAAGTAATGCCGATAAAACATCCCAACACTCTTCTCTCAAACACGTGCTTAAGCATCCAATTACACTGGCCCCTGTTCGGCGCATCCCAGACGAGCGTCAGATGATGAAGTTTCTGATTACACAATTAACCTCTCCCCAATGAACCGCCAGTGCTTCTAGAACAACATAAATTCAGGCTTTATGCTAATTACATATGTTTTGGGGGGAATTTAAAGAAATCCAAGAGGAAAGTCCTGTGAGGCAAAGCAGCAGGAACTGGGCTACCCAGAAACGAAAGCTCAACAGGGTCCCAGGTCACACATGCACAACTGACCTCCAGACACAGTGGGTATACCAATTAAAAAGTTAATGAAGATCATATCAAGCAACATGTCCAGCAGGGGACTCTATTCTACAGAGAAGAGGTCGTGGCTGTGCTGTAGTACACAGCAGGAGCAAATAACTGATACTGATATTATCAAATCATGTCTTATGTCGGCAACATTAGAGTGACTTTATAATTAATTTGGCTGGAAATTAGCATAAGTTCAGCTCAGTTTATTTGAATGAAGAAATATTTTTCAAGAACCTCTGCTGAATATTGTACATTAAGAGCACTACATATACATTATCACAAATGTAAATCCCAAGCTATGTTTTTGAACAATTAAACAATTAATTGAAATACACTCACTACATGTGTATAGTAAACATGTGTAATGGAGGCCAGCTAGTGTGGGTAAACCTTATTCTCCTGGCCTCAAGTGTTGAACTAGTGACTGACGCTAGTCTTTAACGTCCTTGTTAGCGCACCCTTCACCCATCCAAGTGACGCTAGTTTGAATCCTGCTTGGAGTGGAGTGGTAGGACCAGTCACATTTGTGCCATGACCTGGATTGGAGTGAGATCTATGGTGGTGAGTGTAATGGAGGCCAGCTAGTAAAGAGCTGTGCAGATAAACCTCTTTTTCCTGGACTCAAGAGTCACACTAACATCTGACGGAAGAGGCTTCGGTCTTTAGCCTTGCAAGCCAGTGCTTGCATCCCATTTTGGCGAAGCTGGTTTGAAACCTGCTCAGAGTGGTGTGAGTAGGACCAGTCACGCATGCATAAGAATTAAAGTAATTTCCTAGCAAATTGTTCTTTTTGGGTTCTGTTCAAGGATTCAGTCAAACAAAAAACAAAAACAAAGACAAAGCCAGAACAGGTTGTATATCAATCTAAATATGTTGTAAACTCAAATTATGGAAAATTAACATTTTTAGTCAATCCCGCCACTAAAAAAAACATATATAGCAAACCCAAACCAGTGTTATTAAAACTAAACCAATTAAAAATAACAATATTTTAAGTTGAACTAAAATTACTGAAGCTTTCTATCTATTCTTTCTAAGTAGTGAATCTGTCTAATAAAGTGATACCACCAGTGTTAAATTGACTCCAGTATACCCTCTTGGAATAATAGCAATACCTTGTTTTTGTAGTACACAAAGACATAAGATATTCTGTCACCTTTTGGCCATTTGTAGATGAGCAATAGCCTAAACATTGAGGCAAGTATGCAATGCATTTTTCTGAATGTCTGTAAAAAGGTTTTTGGAACACAGATCACTGGCAAGAAAATACCATTTCAGTCTTTCTGCTTTTCATATATGTTATGAAATATGTTTATCACAGCAAAAAGACATTTAAATATAAATTAAAGCAAAATAAGAGTAATATAGAGAGTTTAAAATAAGAGCACTACAGTACACACTACATGACTTTAAAGGGACAGTTCACCCAAAAAGGAATTGATTTTGTCTGTCAAACACAAAAAAAGGTACCGTATTTATTTATTTACCAAAAAAATAAATCAAAGTTAGGGATGCGCGTTATGCACGAGGGCTGGGCTGGGGTGGGGTGGGGTTTGTTTTGATGGCAGGTCCTTTGAGGGCGCCAGCGAATTGTGAGTTCGCGCTGCGCATTTTACAGGCTGCTTAATTAGCAATATATGCATAAAATAAAAGGCAGACTCGTGAGTGCAATTCAGCAACTGTATTCAAACATAAACCGCGGCAACAACCAATCGATTGCCGATTGCATGATACATCACATCCCGTAACACAGGCTGCAGCCTCTCACTGTACGTGAGGGCGAAGAAAAAAAAAACGTCCCCTCGCCGCTTCATTTCCTCACCCACACGTTACGGAGAAGACATGCGTTTTGTGTTTTTTGTGAAGACAGGCATCAGCAATAAAATGGACGGCACAGAAGACGACCTGCTATGGAATTCAGACGCAGAAGAAAGCGAAGAAACTGGAGAAACAGATGTTCCTGCCAACTGGGACACTGATGAAAAATTAACTCCAGAAGAATGGGAGCAACTCTTTAGTGTCTCTGATGAGGAATCTGACGTCGAAGGATTTTAAATAAATATTTTTACCGGTAATTCTCTTTCGGTATTGTGTTCATTAGTTTATGTTGTCAATAAATATATGTTATATATGTTATATATGTTATATAAGTATATGTTATACAATAAATAAATGTTTTTTTTTTATCATGACTGCACGTGTTCAACAACGTTTTTTGTCAATTACAATGCTTGGTGTGAAACAAAATTTTATACCGATTTTTAATCGAAAATTAGGGGTGCGCGTTATACACATTTGCGCGATATACCCGAATAAATACGGTATTATGAAGAATGTTGGTAACCAAACAGTTTATCTGCCCCAATGACTTCCATTGTATATTTTTTTTTTTTTTTTTGCACCATACAACTGTTTGGCCAATCAACCATATTATTTTAAATATCTTATTTTGTGTCTAGCAGAAGAAAGAAATGCATACAGGTTTGGAACATCTCGAGGGTGAGTAAATGATAACACAATTACAATTTTTGGGTGAACTATCCCTTTAACGTGCTGCATATTTTAATATATATAGAGCACATCTCAGAAACAGCATTTGTGTTGTGCTTTTCACAAAACACAAATACAACAAATAACACCACATACTGGGAGATTGCAGCTGATATCACTCAAATCATGGGTCAGTGTGGCTGGGCCATAGTTGTTACATGCTCCCTGACATTCTATACACCAGTTTCCACACCTATTGTCTTGCATTTTTTTATGCAGTGCTGAGAACAGGTCTGTGCTGGGATGGAGGGATTATGACACTCCAGTGATGGCCAGTAAAACCAAGTGGTGTGAATTATTCCGGTGCATTGGTTATTGAACAATAGTCTCTTGTGAAACCGCAAGGCTCACTGATACACTATCATCTGTCTATTTAAAGAGAAAGACCTCTCAAGGAAGGTTATTCCTGTTTATTTGAACTGCTGCTTAATAAATAATTGTTGAGTTTTGCGTTGTTATGATCTTCTATGAGACCCAGCGGAGCAGCTTCATATTGCATTGTAAAATCACAAATCTATCTCTGTTTGTCAGTCTCAAGCGACTAGGAAAGCAGGATCCATATTGTATGGTGGAGATTTAGTATTAGAAGGTATAAAACACAAAGATCTCTGTGTTTCTGGATTTCTGCATTACTGGAGCCCAAGGCCAATTTTTAATGCAAGAATTTGTTCTGGTGTGTGAAATTAATACTTCAGATGAAAAACATTGGCACACAATTATGAGTCATGGAGCAGTTCACATGCTTACAATCACATAGACATCACAAAAAATCTACATGTCATTGAATTCACAGTAATATTTTCTGACATAAACTGAGGGGTTAAAGAAATATTAGTCTCCAAATTGCAGTTTCTGCACACAATAAAACGAGCTAAAGTGCCATGCTTTGGCAGAGGGTTTGGAACATTGAGGGAAATATTGTGCATATAGTAGTTATTTTGAACAAATTAGCTTTCAGAACTTGGGGAGCAGTCTACATTATTGCTTTTGAACATTTTTGTCTGTCTTTGTTTTGTTTTTTTTGTTTCAAAATGCTTTATTTTAATAATCACAATTGGAGCCAGTTCACAGTTCTCTAAGTAAAATGTTGTCCTTGAAACATTAAAACGATTGAAGGACTTTTACAGTACTGTACAAAAGTTTGGGGTCAGTAAGGAATTAATACTTTTTTAATTAAGGGTGCATTAAAATGAATCAAAAGTGAGAATAAAGACATTTCTAATGTTGCAAAAGTTTTCTATTGCAAATAAATACTATTCTTTTGAACTTTCAGTTAATCAAACATTGATTAAAACATGATAATAATGGTATTTATGTTGTTATATTGCTTCAAATAAATACATTTTCTATTCATCCAAGAATCCTGAAAATTAAATCTATTATGTTCCACCATTTTAGTAAGATGATAATAATAAGAAATGTTTCTTAAGCAGAAAATCAGTATATTAAAATGATTTCTGAAAGCTCATGTGACACTGAAGACTGGATGAATGATACTGAAAAATTAAAGAAAATGTTATAGTTAAAAATATATTTAAATAGAAAAAGTTTTTTTTTTTTTTAATTGCAATGATATTTTACCGCTTTACTGCATTTATTCAATGAATGCAGCTTTTGTGTGAATTAAAAACTTCTATAAAAAATCCTACTGATCCCAACATTCTGAATGGTAGTTACAGTCACCTAGCAACCACCCAAACACCGTAGCAACTGTATAGCAACAACATATGAAACAATAACAGACAATAAAAAAAAAAACTTAATTGTTAGTTAATACCCTGCATAGCTCATGGAGTATTATAACCATAACCAGCTGCTTGTATTGACAAAATGATAACAGAAATGTTGACAGTTCTAATATTCGTTTAAAAACAGTTTTGTAAAATGTTCACATGTCATTTGAACTCAATTTGCAATGTTATTCAAGTAATTTGTGCTTTTCAAATTAAACCCACCAGGAAGACAATAATGAAATTGCACATCAGTACATTTCTTAGTGATATTCTCCTATTTACTGCAAGACAGATGAGATAGTTTGAAGACAGCTGACCTAAACGACCTAATTCAGTTTAATTTGTGCTTTCTATGTGAAAGTTTTCATGAAAGTGAAGTTCTAGAATATCAGCAACACATTCACTGACCTTTTTTTGAAAAATGTCTGAATGTCATTGTATTAGATAAGAGCATATCAAGTGAAATATATATATATATATTTTGATAGATAAGCACAACATTTATTTTTTCTTCTCTCTTCACTTGTCATCTTTGAAGTATCAATGTATTTTAATGAACCGGTGTTGTGTTTTTGTTTTCTCTTATTGTGGCGGTATAAAGTCAGTTTTCCTCAAGCTCAATCAATGTGTAACACTAACCACAAACAAATACAAGGCCACACAATGGCTTGGTTACGTATGTAACCTTAGTTCCCCAACGTTAGAATGAGACGCTGTGTCCAAGCGCTGTGGGAGCGCCTCTGCGTGAATGCGTCATGAACACCTAACCAATCGAGTGAGAGGACGTCAGAGCGGGTGAAGTCACGAACCAGGAATCTATAAATCCATGCCATGCCAAACAGCTGGCAGCTAAAAGAGTCTGAAGTAGATGCTGTTGGCAGGCACACAGGAGGTATGGCGACGGGATGCAGCGTCTTGTTCCCTATTCAGGGAACTATGGTTACATAGGTAACCGAGACGTTCCCTTTCAAGGGAACTCGCGCTGCGTCAAAGCGCTGTGGGAACTCTATACCAGCGCTGCCATAGCAACAAGTGAATTTTTGATGTGATCACCGTTAGACCAAGACACCTGGTCTATGCTGGCTTGGTCTAAGCTGTAGAGCCTAAAGAAATGTGTGGAGAGGAACAGTCTGCCACATCACAAACATAAAAAAACTCTGAAATAGAAGGGCCTGAATGCTAGCCATACTCCTAGTGGAGAGGGCTCGGATTGCCAAGGGTGCGGTCAACTGGGCCGACTCATAAGCTAGTGAAATAGCCTTGGCTCAATCTCTGCTTGGACAACGAGGACCCCCTCTTTTGTTTAGGGGCCCTAAACATACAAACAGTTGATAAAATGTTTGTATAAGTGCCCAATGCCCAAAGGGCAAGCAGAAAGTTCCTGGGCCTCTGAGCGCCACAGAGCAGACAGGATACCGGTGGGTTCATCCCCAAGCCGTCCACCCAAAGGGATGTGGAAAGCAATGAAGGCAGCCACATAAACCTTTAAGGTGAATGGATATAACCCAGCAGTGAGTCAGTGTTGCAGGATCTCCAGCAGCTGACCACCACATAAAAAGGCTTGGCGGGAGCTCTGGAGTAGAGAATGGCTTCGGTGGGGTCTGTCCTCAAGGACCTGATGCTAATGACATCAAGTCTTATGTATTTATTTAATTTTGCCTTGGTGTGAGGAGCTGAAATCCCTGGGACTGTTCCTGCTCCTGTTTCTATGTCAGCAATGTCCAACTCCTAAAAGCTGGATGATTGCGATACTGGGCTTTCAACCCTGGAGAGAGCCGTTAGATAAGAGTAATGGAAAAAGAGACGAGGAAATAGTGTCTCTAACCTGAACTAAAGGTTTTGAGGTCTTCCATCAAAAATATATATATGTATTGCATTATGCACTGATAGAAGTCTGGTTTTCATTTCTCATATTTATTATAAATATATATACATTTCTGAGAAATCTTGCTCTCTGCTGGCCAGAGTGTTCTTAGGTTAAACCTGGCAACAGCGAAACAATCTTAAACAGCTCGTCATTTCCAGGCTTGATGCAAATATCCAGCTCCTCAGAACCGGATAATTGCAGCGACAGCGCTTCTCCCTGCGTGGAAGGAACCGTATTGTGTGGTTCCAAACCCTGAGAAGAGACACTAAACCCATCAGTTGAGGTCCCATCAAGATAGGATCTATATTCATTTAGCACCAGTCTCAAACCCCTCCATTATTTCTGATTTAGCGAGCTGGAGAATGAAACTTTTTTTATTTGAATTCTCATCTCCGGCTCTCCAGTGCCTCCCTTTGGGGGAAGAAACCGCAGCGCATGCTTCCAAACCAGAGAGATGCACTGGACACGGCAAGTGAAGGTAGAGAAAAGGCAGCACCCGTCTCTAGTTCTTCTTATTTATTTACACATATATATATATATATATATATATATATATATATATATATATATATATATATATATATATATATGCATGTGTATCCCCCACCCATGATTTGGAAGGGCAGGGATGAACACATGCCTTGTATTGCTCTTGCTCGCCATTAGAGTCTAACTTTATTTGGTAGACAAACAACAATAAATAAGACAGAAATATCACATACAGCAATACTGAAGACTCAGAGGCTGCGCGACTGTTTGGCATGACATGAATATATAGATTCCTGGTTTGTGACGTCACCCACTCTGATGTCCTCTCACGCATGGTTGCATTGCATACGTGCTTCATGACGCGTTCCCACAGCACTTTGACGCAGCGTGAGTTGAAAGGGAAGTACATATATCTACATGGGGAACAGGACTGTAAAGTGCAACCATTGTGCATAATTGTCCTTTTTTGCATCAATAGACACTATTGTTTGTTGCATTATTCTGGCTCACACTATGACAGTACAGGTGCACAAAGACTGAACATAGGAATTGGGAAAGGAAAGTGAGAAAGGTGTGGGTGGATTCTAAAAATTCATGTGTTTGATAATGAGTCAGCAGAACCAGAGATTTATGCAATGAGAAGCTACTATAGCACAGAAAACAGATTTAAAGCTGAACTATGTTTTTTTTTCTTTTTTTCTCAAAGTATTAATATTCTTCTATCTCAGTTTAATATGCAGAGTTGACAATAAATAAGCCATTCCTGGGCTGACTATCAAATGAATATAAAAATTGTGGCATTTTCAAATTATTGCAACATTTAAGATTTAAATTAGTTCTGATTTGTGTTTGTTTACAGAAACAGTGTCTCCTAAAATCATCTGTTATGCTATCCATGGCATGGTGTGTTGCGCACAAGCGCACAAAGACAAAGGAGATATCTTGGAAATATATTTTATTTAAATCAAATACTCAGGATAGGGTAACATCACTCATCACAAACGAGATCGAAACACAGGTTAGGGGTGAGGATGCATGAGAGAACAAGACGAGGTGATCATCATGAGTCATGGGAGTAGAAAACACTGGGAAAGCACATTGGGGACCAGGAAGTAAAAAGACAACAGGACGGAAATGTAACAATCCAGTTAGCCACATTAATTGTATAGCTCTGTACTCTTATTGAATGACAACATGTTTCTATTTTCTGTGTCATTTGTGACTTTTTGTTTTGTCCTATTGCAGTTTTCAGAATTTTAGAACTAGAGATTCCAGTGAAAGGGGGCAGATATTTTTGCTTAGACTTTATTTAAGACATCTACTAAAATGATTACATTATAGAATGCCTGACATATCATTTCTGAATGTCTAATCAAATACTTAGAAATATTCTACATTGCCATTGAAAATAATATGGTCTGCAATATTTAAGAATGCATGTTTGTGATGTTTCTTTTGCTCACCCAGGCTGCATTTATTGGATCAAAAATACATTGAAAATTGTGAAATACTATTACTATTTTAATATATATTGTAAAATGTAATTCTTTCTCCCTATAGAAAGATGTATATGCACAAATCTTTGATGCATATAAAGTAAATAAATAAATAAAAAAAAATTTGGAAGGATGATATGGCAAAAAACACACTAACCTAACCAAGGCCATGTCTAATCATAGTGAGTAATCAAGAGAAGAAGAAAAAAAAACAGGTGAGCGAACCTCTGACAACTTTAACAAACTGGAGCTAAAGCAAAATGTAGACAATGAAAGCAAACTAATACTATATATATATATATATATATATATATATATATATATATATATATATATATATATATATATATACACACACATACACACACATTAGGAGAAATATTGTTAGTTACATTACAATGTATCTGAGCTATAGAAAACAAAGTAACATAATAACTTCAGTCCTGATTCCAGCTCTCAAATAAACGAAGGCCCAAGAGCAGAACAACACCTCTTGCTGTTTACTTCATTGAATATACCTCTATTAAGGTGAAAGCGAATCAAATGTTATCACAGGTGACAGGTATTAGTTGGCTCTGGGTAATCACACAGACAGGTGGAGTGTGCAGATGTAGAAGAGAGATTTGTCCTTGAATACACGTCACCCTCAGCCCATTGTGAGTTTGCTGGAGGCTGTCACGTCTTCATAATTGACCTGTCTGTCTCTCTGACATCAATGAGTAGACCCCACAGTATTTGGTAATAGGGGTGCGTGTGTGTGTACACAGTCTCTCTCATGGAGTGGACCTCATAGTATCCTCCTGTTACATAATTTTTTTTAAATAATAAAATTACATATATATATATATATATATATATATGATAGCCCAACTTGCCAAGGTGTAGACTCAAGAACCCTGTGCCTTGTGGCATCTTGCACCAAGATGTTAGCAGAAAATCCTACAAGTCCAGTATTTTGTCAAGTCAAGTCACCTTTATTTATATTGTGCTTTTTACATTAGAGATTGCTTCAAAGCAGCTTTACAAAGATAACAGGAAAAAAATGCAACAAAGTTTGTTTTAGCTGTATAGCAGCTCTAGAAGAGCCGGCCAATCAATAGTATTAATGTACATTAAGTGTCCCCGACTAAGCAAGTCAGAGGTGACAGTGGCAAGCAACCCGAAATCCATCAGATGACAGAATGAAGAAAAAAACCTGGGAGAAACTAGGCTCAGTCAGGAGACCAGCTCTACTCTGGCCAACAAAGAGATATGATATAGATAGAATTTGAGGTCAGAAGTCAGACTGGAGATTGGGACATTCAAAATATTTAATCCAGTTCAGTTTGATTGAAAATCGAACTTCGGATGGTGATTCGGAATGGTTTTGTTGAGGATCTCTGTCAATGGCTGTTTATGTCTTCAAAGTGGAGTGTCTACATTTATTCATTCAGGGTTTAGTAGAGTCACGGTTACTGCTGACACTACTACTTCAGGGCTGTTTTGTGGTCGTGTTGAGGTATAGGTCTTTCCAAGGGTGTGAGGTGGAGCCGCCGTGGATCACACTTGTTGGTTTAGCACATCCCTCAGATGTTAAATTGGAATTGAGAACTGGGGATTTTAGAGGCCAAGGCAAAACTTGTTCCTCAAACTATTCCTGAACAATGAGTGCAGTGTGGCAGGGTGAATTATTCTGCTGAGAAAAGGCCACCTCCACCAGGGAACACCATTGTCACAAATTGTCTGCTACAATGTTTAATTAGGTGGCACATGCCAAATTGATGCACACATGATTGGCTGGACTCGATGGTTTCTCAGCAGATACTTCCCCAGGTAAATGACACACATATACTCAGCTGTCCTTGTAATGTAAAAGAAAACAATTCATTGAGCCAGGTGACCTTCTTCAACTGATTCAAGGTCCAGTTCCAGCACTCACACACACACATTGTATTGTGCTTTCGACTGTGGACAAGGGTCATCATGGGCATGTTGCCAAATTTGTTCCTCTTCGCACCGCTGTTGGTAAATTCTCACCTTGGCTGAAAGGGAGCAACTCACAAGCATTAGCTTTTTAAAGATATTCATCTACAGTGGTGTGAAAAACAGTTTGCCCTCTTCCTGTTTTCTTCTTTTTTTTCACGTTTGTTTCAGATCATCAAACAAATTGAAATATTAGTCAAAGATAACACAAGTAAACACGAAATACAGTTTGGAAAGGAAGGTTGCTATTATTAAGGGAAAACAAAGTCCAAACCTACATGGCCCTGTGTGAAAAAGTACTTACCCCCTCTAAACCTAATAACTGGTTGGGCCAACCTTAGCAACAACAAGCTGCAATCAAGCGTTTCAGCCATTCAGAGGTGGACTTTCTGGTGTGTTTTGGATCATTGTCCTGTGCAGAATCCAAGTTCACTTCAGCTTGAGGTCATGAGCAGATGGCCCCATATTCTACTTCATAATTTTTTGGTAGACAGCAGAATTCATGGTTCCATTTATCACAGTAAGTCAGCATGGTTACATTTATCACAGAAGCAGCAAAACAGCCCCAGACCATCACACTATCACCACTATATTTTACTGTTGGTATGATGTTCTCTTTCAGAAACACGTTACAAAAAGTTCAGCTTTTGTCTTGCAAGTATTTCCCCAAATGTTTTGGGGATCATAAAGATGTTTTCTGGCAAAATTGAGATGAGTCTTAATGTTATTTTTGCTGAGCAGTGGTTTTCATATTGGAACTCTGCCATGCAGGCCATTTTTCCCAGTTTCTCTCTTATGGTGGAGTCATGAACACTGACCTTAACTGAGGCAAGTAAGGCCTGCAGTTCTTTGGATGTTGTTGTGGGGTCTTTGTGTCCTCTTGGATGAGTCGTCGCTGCGCACTTGGGGTAAATTTGGTCAGCCGGCCACTCCTGGGAATATTCACCACTGTTCCCTGTTTTCATCATTTGTGGATAATGGCTGTGAGAGTGGTTCGCTGGAGTCGAGTTTAGAAATGTCTTTGTATTTTCTTTTTCAGTTGCTCCTGAACTTCTTTCGATGTCGGCATATAATAATTAAAAATAATTATTTATAATAACAACCTTTATTTAAAAACAGTGTAACTTGTGTTATCTTTGACAGATATTTAAATATGTTTATCTGAACATTTAAGCGTGACAGAAATGTGAAAAAGTAATCTAGAAGGGGCCAAACTCTTTTTCAAATCACTGTATACACACAAATAATCGTAATTAGATATGGGACATTGTGAGATAAAGTTGTAGATAACTCGGCCGAGATTTCGTTTTTCGCATCTCGATCATTTTGTCATTACTCGGGCGAAAAAACTCCCGAAATCTTTTATCGTATGTTGAACTTTTTGTACGTAGAGCGTTTCGTAAGTCGGGGTTCTACTGTATATATAAAAAAAAAACTTAAATGAGAAACCGCATTACTTGTAGCAATGAATCAAAACAATAGAATGTAATTGCTGGTTTGATTGCCTATAAATATGCAGAAGCTGAAGCTGTTTGACAAAGAAAGTCTTGCAGGTTAAGCCTGGTGAGGTTGGCAGTATACCAAAAACACAACATATCTATTGCCCAGCTAAGATGATGTCAACAGGGAGCGAAAGAAAACTGATGAAAAAGCTAAGCAACACCTCACATCAACATTTTGCCTGCACAAATTACATGTCACCATAAATCGCCCCCATATCATGCAAATATATCACAGAATTGTCCCATCTAATAACCACAATGTCAATCTACAGTGCTAAGTGCTCTGTTGGGTTGCTCAAAGGAGAAGGCCAGCAGTTTTAAGTGACATGTTAGGTTTCCCTCAACAACATAAATGGTCCTTTTAACACATGCCATCTTTAGCTGCACTCCACGAATACTGAAACTAATGACTCAACACCAGCCACGGAAACATAAATTTTGCTTAAAGGTGAAGGTAGCATGCCCTTTTTGCCCCTGCAACATACTGCACACAAAATTATCTTTCCCTACTAAACGCCATTCAAAAGACTAAAGGTCTGCCCATCTAGATTTTCAGAACATCATATACTGTGCTTTTCGGAGTTTTTCTCAGAAGAAAAATCTGTAACACTTTACAGTAAGGGTCCATCTGTTAACATTAGTTAACATTAACTAGCAATGAAAAAACTTTAGTTTTGAAACACATTGTGGTTACAGTCAACTGTCTAGTTACCAACATTCTTCAAAATATCTTCTTTTAACAGAACTAAGAAACTAATTTACGTTTGGAACACCTTGAGAGTGAGAAAATTTAAATTCAATTTCTCTTCAAGAACTTTACACAGAAATATTGCCAGCTGCCCGAGATTGTTATTACATTCACTACACACTATTACCATGATATTCTTATTTAAGAATTGTATCATCAGATATTAGGAGTCTAATTTCAACAGTTGTCCACTATTTGTGATTAAAAGACAGTCAATTCTTAGTTTCAATCAGGAGTGCAAAATCAACTGGTAGCACTTTGTTAACGTTAAATAAAAAATATATTTTATTTATTGTTAAATAACGTCTCAGGTTATACGCATAACCATGGTACCCCGAGAATGAGATTGAGACACTATTATCCGAAGACACTTTGGGAAACGCCTCCAGCGTAACTGGTGTCTGAAGCAAATGATTCAATGTCATCTGCTGGCAACAGCCCATGATGTGGCTATGCGTGCAGCTGGAGTACGTGTCAACAGTCACCTTCTCCGTGAACCATGGTTGCACTCATAGCTTGGGACGCTCCCTTTGGAATGGGAAGCAGCACAGCATCCGAAGACATTTTGAGAAACGCGAACCAACTCCACCATGTTGAGGGAATAACTGCCTCCAGTCTCCATGAGAGGCATTACCTTCAAAGGAATACTGGCAAAGATAAACGCAAGTTTCCTCATCTGTCACTACACTAGGGGGATATAATTCAACCCCTGAGATACTCTAGAGGAGATGAGAAAAAAAAAAACATGCTCAACCATCCCTGACTCAAAGTCAGCATCTTTTGGCCAGAAATAGGTCTGATAAAAGGTGTACCAAGGTGGCCTCCCAGAAGGCCAAACACTTAGTGCCACCATCTAACTGGAGCGTTAGACTTCAGGACTGATTATCAAGGTGGCCTTACGGAGGGTTGAACATTTGATTTCTAGAGAGTGAAATCAAGCATTTGGCCCTCTGTGAGGATCTCAAGAGAGTTGAGACCTCAACCAAAAGATTCTCAGAATGAGAAGAGGCAAACACGTTATATTTTAAAAGCTCATAATTAAACATCTAAAATAATCAGTAGCAGACCAAAGCTAGCAAGAGGAGCTAAAACAAAAATATGTCTATTCGACTCCACCTACCCACTGCACACTCAATCCCGCCTCACCACAATGGCGGCCATGGGCCCTGAGCCGCAGTGAGTAGATTCTTAACCCTCCTTTAAGGGTGAGTTGTGAAACAAATCAGTGAGTCATGCCCAGGTGAAACAAAGCACAGCGACCACATCACCCAACATACATTTGACCCCCTAAGGAGTTCAGCATGCTAAATTCAAACCAGATTCTATAACTCATGCGTGAACAAACACGCTATGAGTGCCTTCAACTCTCTTGAGAGACAAACGTGCTTGTGCAAATGGACGTGTTTGAGCTTGTGCAAACTAACTACAATAAAAAAAGGTAAGGACAAAGCTTCTTACCTGTCTCTGTACATAGTTCTGTGAATGCATCCTACACTCAACACACACCTGCAGAGAATAGGGATGATGCGAACAGAGCTCTCCATTAAGAAAACCTCACTTTGTGTGCATTCACCTCCCTCGGATATTGAAGACAATAGAAATCGCTGTCTTATTCTCCAGGTGCCCTCTTGTACTCATGGCCTCATACGTTGCCACATCACAATGACATCGTCGTGTTTGAATCACATGATTCAGACACCGTTCTTGCTGGAGGCATTCCCCAAAGTGTCTTCGGAGTTCCCATTCGAAAGGAAACACATGATAAATACTTGTACATTGTTCATTTGTGTTAGTTCACAAGAGATATGTAGATGTAGAGATAAAAAATATATAATTTCAAATGTTAAAATTAACAAACAATGATTGACAAAGATCAAGGTTAGTTCATTTTAACTAAACAGAAGTCTCAATTTGCTCTCCACAACTAAAAACGGAGGCATTTTGGAAGTATAATTTGTGATCTTTGTGTTACTTAAAGATTAAGACTGTGTTTTAAATCCTGATTTGTCATGTTGTGCTGTGTTGTTTTCTGGATGTCCTCTCCAGCAGTATGATGTACACTTATGCTGTCCCTTACAGCATGGTGCTATTCCACATTCGCTCCCTCCGCTGACAGAAAGACAGAGCAATTACCTCACTGGGGTATGAGTCAGCGAGCTCTGGTGGCCAGAAGGGCAGCTGGGTGATGGGACGGCCCAATCCCCTGAGCCGTGAGAGGGGGATTTGTCTGCCATCTCTGGCCTCGTTGATAAAACTGACCCTGCGGTACCACAGTGAAGCCTGAACCTCCCTAATCGCTTTAGGGCTGGCTCGAGGCCATGAAAAAAACACAAACAAACATACACACATTACACATTGCATCTACAATTCATAGTTCAGACACATGGATCAATGCATTCACACAATCCACATGAGGAAATTACTATTTTCCCTTACACTGACAGCATGCAGGGAACACCATGCGCATGTGTGTTACTTTGATTTTGGGACATTATCCTTTGATTTTAGGGTGATTTATGGCCATTTAAGTACAATTTTATGTTGTTTACATGACCAAACATGTTTGTTCAGCATGTAACACACGTATAAAGCAATTACCACAGCATGACAACTATAATTCCCCTTTTCCTTTCTATAATTGCAGTGGGCCGCTTTCTTCTGAAAAAAAAAAAAGAGTATTTTGAGTAGGTTTTTTTAATGGGCTATACAAAATGGCACAATAAAAATTGAACAGTGTGTGTGCCTTGGATTAGTAATTACAGAAGGGCAATTGTAATTCACCCATACATATATATACATATATATACTCATTTCAATTTTGTCTTTCTGCTCTGTCAAGGTTAAAGCTTTTTTATTCTTATTAGTATTGCTTGTGGCCTTTAAGATTTGAGATATATTATTTATTTATTTATTTTTCCACTGCCGCTCATATTCGTCCTCATATCATTTAGATATTCTATAGTGTGAAGGGGATTGTGATGGATTTCCATTCATTGTCACTGCAGTTGTGTTTTCTCCATTGCCATTGTTGGGCCACATCCATCACAAATAATATGATCTATTTACATACACATACTTACCTACACAAACAACTACATACAAGTATATCTTTGAAGTGTGAGGCGTATGTGTTTTGCATGAGTGCTTGTCTGTATTGTGAATGGGTACTGCATCTATTGGAGTCAAATGCTATCGATGTACTGTGTTAAACATAAAAAAAACTATGAATTCAACTCAGTTTGTACTGAACTCAAAATACTCATTTAATTGCATGCAAGAAAAATAAAACAATGTGGCGAAGGGAAGTCAGCTGCGGATACCTTATGTTTCTAATATTTGCAGGTCCATTTACAAGACATTCAGAACCTTGGACAGCTCCTTTGTAAAACTTTTTTTTTTATAATGTTCTTGAGTGCCCATTGACTGAAACCACTCTGTAAAATGTCTGTAAAAACTCCTCATAGAATTTCAGTACAGTACATAAAATATATTCTCAATAGAAAAAAAAATTATTGGCTTTTAAAGCATTAAAAGCAGTTCAAAACATTTGAGCTATGATCACAGTATGAATTTCCCACACCAGTTACATGGTGTGAAACAGATATTTAATTTTAGCTCTCTCGCTCTTTGAGATTTTTCTTATTTTTAGTTTAAAATTAGCAAGTGAAGTTGCTAACTGATGGATTGGCAGAACCTATCATCCATTAGTAGAAGGGCCCTATTAAACTGCCTTAATGTAAATGTAAGTCAGAGGGACATGTGTCACAAACTATATATGACACTATTTAAAGATATTTTTTTGGGGAGATTTTTTTAATTGTTACATCATAGAAAAATGTGGAAATTAACGAGGAAATAAAAAATCATAAATAAAATCATAATTCTGTCTGCTTGATATTCTTTAATATTTCTAAGCTTGATTCTTCACCCATAAACAACCCTAAGCACTTATGCCTAAAGCAGATTTGATTACTAACTTACGATAAAATTATACAGAAAACAGTTAAACATGTTTTCAGTTTCTAAATCAAAATTCATTCTGAAAAAAAACCTCTCAAATCTAAAATTCACATGAAATATCATATATCAAAACAAGAAAGAATATAAATAAATAAATACTCATTACCTTTAAAATGCCACACTTTTGACACATTATTTGAAGCATTATGATATTCAATCGCCATTTCTTTCTGAGGATGAGAAGCTAATGGCGCCATATTTCACTTCCTCCAAATCGTCCAAAGCATATGGCTCTATGATAATCAGCAGAACTGTTTCTAATTAGCATGATGCTAAGCTTTATGATTGGTTCTCATCATGAGATTGTGTGCAAGATTGAGTTCAGAACAGAAAGTAATGGGGATACAGTAGCTCTCTCTTCAAGTTGGTTCTTGCCTAAATTTACTTTGATGGAGTTTAGACTGTAATTAAATCGCTAATCATAATTGTTTTCTGGTTCTCCTGCCCTGTTTCGGGGATCTTGGGATATTTATGGGATCATTGTAATTGCTAAACACATGCTGCCACTCGAGGAACTGAAAATTAGCCAATTTTGGTGAGTCGAGGTTGTTTTTTTTCCTCCCTTGTTTGCTTCTGATTAGCAGCCGGCTCAAACGCCCTACAGATTCATGGGAACGGATGACAAATAGATGAAGAGAGGGGTGTTTTCTTCATGAATGTAAGCCAGGTATCTGCTTCCTTCATTCTGTCTCACCCAGCTCATTTGCATCTTAATTATGAATTATAAAATACACAATGGAAAATACATTGATGCTGCACGGTGATATTTTGCAGGCACCCACAATGCACTTGGAGATGTGAAGGTAACTTAGAGGAACTATCTGGAGTCAAACTAATAAAATAAGATATATAAACAACACTAAAGATCAAAGTCACTGTCATTCATTCACTGACCAACAAGTCCAGACAAATGCACCACAGGAAATAATATTAAGCTTCTTAACAACCATGCTGCTCTGAGAAACGTGTAATCATGTAGGCAATACAGGCTCACAAACAAGTGAATTAATGTAGACTTGCAAATAAGTTGGAAGCAAAATGAATAGGTTTGTGTTATCTGTCAGGTGTGCGCTTGGATGTCTTTGCGAGATAGAGTGCAGGTTTCGACCTGTTTTAATTTTATTTCAAGACGTTTTTGGCCTGTTTATACATGCCGAAGGGCGTTCATTAACAATGGCTGGTTTAAAGCTCATAACTGAGCATTTGTGGGTATCAAAATATATGTAAAATAACTAAGCAGGGCAGTTCAACTAATCAAGCTGATGAGCATACTAATACTATTATTGAAGAATTACTAGTAGAGGAAAGAAGGGATGTGTTTGGAACAGAATGTTGAATTGCAAACTACAGAGAAGGCAATGCAAACTCAAGGCTTTAAAAAATACTATAGTGAAACAGCATGCAACACAAAACAATAAACAATACAAACTAGATTGTGGGCAACCAAAATTTTTCACAGTTATTGTGTATCACATAATAAAGAAATCTTTTTTAGAAATTAATATTAGTGTTCAGCAAGGCCACGTTAAACTGATTTAAGGTGACTTTAAAGGAATTTAGAATGTCTTTTCACTAAGAATCCTGGCACACACAAAAACTGTATCATGGTTTTTGCAAAAATTTGAAGCAATGTTTTCAACACTGATGATAATAATATGAAATTATAGAATTACTAGAATGATTTCCGAAGATGCTGAAAATTCATATTTGCCATCACAGGAATAAATTACATTTTTAAAATGTATTAAAATAGAAAACCAATTATTTGTACAGTATACTGGTCACATACTCACTCTGGACATGTGCACTCAATCACGTACACCTGCACCTCGTCACCTGCTCGTTTGGACTGCCATTAAGGAGAACTCAGTCACATGCTGCGTCCCAATTCACCTACTTATACTATGCGCTAAATGTATGTAATGTTTATGTGAAGAAAAAGTAGTTTTGAATTTGTAGCTGAAGACGCAGGCTTTAGGACATAGTACAGTACTTTGTAAAATCTGTGCCTTAAACGGACAGCTTTGTTGATTAGTTACATGCAACAGTTTAAACCTTGTCTTGTCAGTCATCTTGTTATAGTAAAAAACTCTACATTCGTTTTCATTTAATTTCTTAGAGAAATATGGTAGCATGTTGATCTGCCAGTCATAAGTCTGTCATGTGGAGAACTCTCTTCATGTCTTTGCAATGTGCATAATGACACATTTCCAAATTAAAGATCACAATGCTGTTGCAGAATAAATAAAATGTGGAACATTAGCAAAACATAGTTTCATCAGGTTAGATACTGATAATTAATCGCTCAAACCCTTTTATCTAAACCTCTCTTCTCAACCGTCGGTTTTGAACATCTGCCATGTTTGTGTTTGTAGTTCTAATTGAATACTCGTAAAACCTATAATAGTTGTGGGCAATGACCAAGACAGTGTTCACTGGTCTGTACTTGGAATCTAACTGGGAAAAGTAGACCATCAGGGTATTTCTGGAATACTCATTTCAACACATTATAATTTTTGACACTCTCATTCTAATTACAAACACTATTTGGGATGATTGGTATGAAAATTAGGATGCAGCAACAGAGCCATTGGCGTCCAAAAATGTAAAATGCAGCATTGACTTTGCATGTAGACAAAATGATTTCAGACAGACTTCTGAGGCAGTGTAAAGGGCTACAGCAAAACAAAGAATTTCTCACTAGATGTGGAAAATGTTGGCCAAAAATATACATTTAACCTCAAATTTCAGATGCCATCTTTATTTTTAGCTCAACTTTCACAGGATGATGGAATAACAAAGGATTCTTGTTATCTCAGGAGGATTTGGATGTATCTTGATGCCTTCCTACCTTGGAATATAGTCTCCAAAGGCAAACGTTTTATGCTTTTGGACTCAGCCATTGTCTGGCCTTGTTTGTGCAAGTGTTGACAGATTTCGGACTTACCTTCTCGTTTATGTTTCATCCCAGAATGATTTACCCATGTTTACTTTTCCTTTGTATTCTTATATCTCCTGGACTATCAAAGATAAGTGACTGTATCGCTTAAGTATTTTGTTAAGGATATAAGTCTTTCCTGATAACTCTATTCCTGATGCTCCTTGTATTGTTAATTCCTAGATGAAGAAGAAATGTAGTAATCTCATGTTTTGTGGACTTTTAAAGTACTTACCTGAATGCTACCACAAACTGTTCACCCAGATAATCTCTACATTCAGTTTAAGTTTTAAAAACTGTGTCTACTACCTATATATGTCCCCTTGCAATACTCACCTGAATTGCCATCCAGTTTTGCAAATAAACTGGGTTAACCTCCATTTCCTGTAGTGGTGTTGTTACAATACAGTACATACTACATTTCT